>MU158701.1:217414-467845 GCA_015888305.1 Antheraea pernyi
GCGCGCTCCGAACGGGAGCACGCCGCGGAGCACCCAGTCGTAGCCCATGTTCCACAAGAGTGGGCCCAAGGCCGACCCCTGTGGAACTCCCCGCCGCGTGACTCGCCGGACCATACGACCGTCGCCATCTATGTAGGCGATCTCCCTATCGACCAAATACGCCTCCAACAGCCGCCGCAGATACGGAGGCACACCGAAATACCGGAGTGCCTCCCGTATCACGCTGTGCGGTAGGCTGTTGAAGGCGTTGGCGATGTCCAAGGACACCGCCAGAAGTCTCTCCCCTTGGGAATTCGCCTCCATAGACAGCGACTTAAGAAGGGTCAGGGCGTCCACTGTGGAACGCCCTGCCCGGAAGCCAAACTGCGCGTCCGCCACGTTCGGCCCAACTTCCTTCAGGTGCTGGACGACCCGGAAAGCAACAACTCTCTCCAGGACCTTCCCGGAGTCGTCCAACAGCACCAAGGGCCGATACGCGGACGCGCTGTCCTGGGGGCGGCCCACCTTTGCCAGCAGGCATAGCCGCCCCTGCTTCCAGGGTTTCGGGAACCGCCCAACCTCCAGACAACGGTCGAGTAGTCCCCGAAACCACCCCCCTATATGGTCCAACGAGACCGCGAGCACCCGACCCGGGACACCATCCGGACCGGGCGCTCTCCTTCGATTGCGGAGGCGCTGTAGCGCTCTCCCCATCTCTTCCTCCGTTATAAGGGGGGGAGGGCCATCAAGCACCTCCGCAACTACTACCCGTGGAGGCGGAGGCATGGGAGGAGGTGGCAGCACCGGAGGGTTAGGGAACAACTCTCCCACCAACCTCACCACCACCTCGGGCCGGAGGGTTTCCGTCACTGGGGGCGCCCGGGACAGTAACTTCTTCCTAACCATTCTATACGGACGCCCCCACGGATCCCCCTCTACCGTCTGGAGCAATTCCTCCCATGCCTCTTCTTTTGCCCGGCTGATGGCAGCCTGCAAGATTTTCTTGCGCTCCCTGTAGCTGCCATACAGCCGGGCTTCCTCCTCAGGGTCTCGGTGTCGCCTACGACGGCTGCGCCCGAATAGCCGTCGGGCCGCGGAGCAGGCAGCACGAAGATCGGCAATCTCCGACGTCCACCAGTACACCGCCCGTCTGTTTGGGCGGTGCGTACTCCGCGGCATCGACGCGTCGCAAACCTCCGTGAGGACACCACGGAGGCGGGCTGCAGACGCGTCGACATCCTCCACAGTCGGGGGTGTCATGGCCCAGGCCTGGACGATGGCCGCCTCTTCCGCCAATTCGCGGTCTAAGCGGCTCATCGCCCAACAGGGGAACTTCGCGCCCCTCCGGGGGCGTGTACCAGTACTGGCTTGGGAGGTGGAGACCTCAAACCTTATGTACCGATGGTCGGAGAGGGTCTCCACCCCCACCAGCACACGCCACCCCCGGACACGGCGCGCGACATACGGGGTAGCGAAAGAGACATCCACTATTGATCCCCCGTTCTGCCGCACGCAGGTATGGACGTTCCCCTGGTTGAGGAGAGACAGCCCCAGTTCGGCTGCCCACTCCTCAACGGCCATCCCTCGCAAGTCCGTGGCCGCCGCTCCCCAGGTCCTGGACTTAGCATTTAAGTCACCTAGGATTACTAGAGGGAGCGGCAAGAGCCGCCTTACAACCCCCTGCAGGGAGTCAAGGAAGTCTTCGAACTCCCACAGAGGTCTGTTAGGGGAGAAGTACACCCCCACAATGGCGTACTCTCCCCAGACGGCTGCCACGAACCCGGCCCCCGACTCTCGGACCGCCAGAGACGAACCCGAACCAGACAAGATCACCACGGAGCCGTTCCTATCCCCAGCCCAGTGTGGCTGGGTTGGGATATAATAGGGCTCCGCGGCAACCGCCAGCCCAATATCCCACTCCGCCACTGACTGGACCAACAGGTCCTGTGCAGCGGCGCAGTGGTTTAGGTTAGTCTGGAGGAAACTGTAATGGGTGCGGTCCATTACTGTTCCATTTCAGCTTCCTCCTGCCTGGCGGCTTCAACTCTTGGGACTGTTATCGTTGCGGGGGCGGGGGCGTCCCTTCCCTTTACATTGGGGGGCTTGCAATTGCGGCCCCCCATCTGATGTCCTGAGGGCCTACCTGCATCGGCACATACGGTGCACTTCTCAGCAGCCGATGTGCAGGTGGCCACCTTGTGCCCCGACGCATACTACATTCACGTGTAATTTGTATGAGGAAATATTAATAGTAGGGGAAAGGTGTACGAGTTGATCCCCAGAGGTACAATGAATATTTTCGATTGCACGCAAACGGCTAAAGCAATCAAGGTGAATTCTTAAACAAAACGTAGCCTCATACGCTCTCTCACTTCAGTTCAATACCAATGGCGGTGTGAGCTGGTTTTTTGGAAAGAAAATGTAAATAGTGTTCTTTTAATTTGATGTACCTAACTTTAACTTTATGATACTTTTATTGGACACTCTTAATTAGAATTCAGTTTCATAACAGTACAACCTTATATAACACTTTTTGACAATGGAGTTTTCGTTTTTAACCGGAACGAAAAATTGGAAGGCTAAAAGAGTCCATCAGACTTCGTAACTATATAGTATAGTCAACAAGTTCAAAAACGTGATAAATACAGGAGATAAAGGTCCTAAAAATATGAGCGATAGCTTATTCGATTCGGAATCACCTCTAGAAAAATGTTTTTGAAGGATTTTGGGGCAGGTAAAAAATCGCAATTATTATTAACAAAATAAGATGAAAAAAAATGATATTTAGTTTTTCGTTAATAAGTCAAAAGTTTTTAGATATTTCATTTTGCAATAGTTATAAAAATCATAATTAACAAATTGATAAATTTTTATGAACTTTTATCGCAGGATCTTATGAAGTATATATACGGCAAGGGCTCCACGAAGTTTAAAATTTATGGGCCAATTGTTTATACCTTTTATCCCATTATTTATGCCAACTTTTTTTACTTTAACTTATAAAACTATTTTTTATACGGGGCTCGATTCACTCAAGTGCTCAGAAGCTACAAGAATTTTTTCAAATTTTTAAAATGACAAAAAAAAAATTCTTTTGATAAACTCTCTTTAGCGGCAGCGCGCGCATGCCGTAACAGCAGCGCGGAGCCCTATTTTCAACGTCAAATTAAAATTATTAATAATGGAGATAGAGTTCGGGAGTCGAGACTTTTTTATCGGAAATTTCCTCCTCTTTAACGAACTTTTTTCAAAATTCCTTAAATGTTAATGTTTTTTGATTTATTAACGAAAAACTAAATATCATTTTTTTTTCATCTTATTTTGTTAATAACAATTGCAATTTTTTACCTGCCCCAAAATCCTTCAAAAACATTTTTCTAGAGGTGATTCCGAATCGAATAAGCTATCGCTCATATTTTTAGGACCTTTATCTCTATTTATCACGTTTTTGAACTTGTTGACAAGACTATATATAATAATAATCATAAATATAATGGTATAACAAAATAATCCCAAGGAGGGTTGATGTCAGGCAGGCGGCCGATCGTAAAAATTAAGCCAAATCATATACCACAACATGACAAACATGTTGTACCGACCCTACTTATGTGGGATAAGGGTAAGAAGAAGTTTTTGACAATGTAGGTAAGAAATTGCAGAGGCTAATTATTGTCTCCATATTTTAGTCTTGAAATTATTTCCGCCTTTTGTTTAGCAATGAAGGAGCGACTAGAAGAGTTATATTCCCCAAGATTACAATACACACAGAAAATTAATTTAAATTACCAAATATATATTAACAAAAAGTGTAGAGGTATATAAAATATAAGTCTTTAGACTCGGGTCTAGTATCAGCATGAATTCCTACAAATTAGTTACAAATGACTCATTTAAAACAGTCGTTTTACTCGAAATCGATGTTAAAGTTGCTATAGCTAAATTAATTTTATAGTAAGCTGTTCCCGCGACTTCGTCCGCGTGGGATAGTTACTTTGGCTAACTCTAACACGCAGCGAAAGCTCTCAAAAGGAAAAAACGATTTTGTTGGTGGTGCTCCGCTCCTATTGGTCTTAGCGTGATAGCGTGATTTATAGCCATCCTCGATAAGTTAATTAACACTGAAAGAATTTTTAAATCAGACCAGTAGTACCTGAGATTATCGCGTTCAACCAAACAGACCCTCCAGGTTTATAATATTAAGTATAGATATGCATTAAATTGAAGGAATAATCAAAGTAGTAATAAATGAAATCCACTATATATCTACATTTTCATTGTAATTAATTTAAAGAGAATTCAAATGATACCTGTTTTTCAATATAGGCGTGAGCCTTGGTAGAAGGTCCTTGATTGGTGGAGTCATTTTCGTCATACCAATCACATTGACAATTGCCTTCAGAGCTCCAAGTATTGAACCAAGCACTTCCGGATACTCTTCTCCTAAATATTCGTAAAGTACCACACCAAGATGACCCATCAATTTTTCCTAAAAACCATTTAAAGAATTTATATTTATTTTTAAGAATGTTATCGTAAAAGAAAACAATCAGGAGCAAAGTCTCTTAACTTAAAATAAGGACTCAAAAAATTATTTAATTAAAATATTAATGATTAAATTACATAAACACTTATTTTAAAAAAAATGGCCATCGTGGGACATCAGGCAGATGTGAAATATTCCTATTAATATTAGAACTTATAATTAATAAAATGCCATAAAAATATGGAGTGAAAAAAACAAGAATATTATCATTATAAATTTAAATTACAGTATTTTTCCTATACTTTTAATACGCGCGCAAACACACTCTAAGGAGCTGAGACAGGAAGTGTACAGGATGCATACGGACGGCGTAAGAGAACGTCATGCCGTTTGCCGTGACGTCACACAAGTTGATTTTAGTAAATGGTACGCCAATTGATGTTTCACGTCAATTAAGATAGACAGTAAACAATATAATTAATAATTCCATAAAAAATTCTACATAAAGTTAATGTTAAGTAATAATAAGTTTTAATGAAATTTCCAAGTGTTCAGTATTCAAGTTATAAAACTGGTAGCACCCGATAATCTTCTGCTTAACTTTCGATATTTACGCGCATAAACGCAAACAACAGAAAGAGACAAAGTTTTTTCCTTACGTGACGATTTTTAATAGTCAACTCTCTTGCAGCAAGCTACGTTAGGAAACTTAAATCCAAAAAAACATTAATACTTACTTCTTGGCATGTCTTCATAACGACTGCTATGCGTGAGATGAGATCGGCGGCTTGTTGTCGGACTTTAGCCGACTTATTGTTCATTCGCCACAATATTATACCGCATATTTGTGGCAGATACGGTTTCACGCGTTTACCTAGTTGATTTACTATGGTACCAAAACCATTTAACATTACAACATCCTAAAAATAAAATAATATAATGAATATAGGAGGTAGGTATATGTATAGATACATAGATATGTTTATATTTATATATGTATTCATGTTATTTATTCAGTACACAGTTTACATATTTGTATTTCAATGATCGGGTTATTGTATTATTATAGAAATTATTTTATTCACTCTTCTCTTCATTTATATTTGCTCTACCCACAATAACTTTTATTTTTGCCCAAAGTACAACTGGTTATAAGGAAGGAAATATTCTGTGGTCTCAAGCTGCCTAATATACAAACTAGAAAATGCAATAATGTATTCATTCAATAATTCAAACTTGTTCAAATTTGGCTTTTAAGTTTATACCTGACTTTTGGAGGGTAGACATAAAGAGTGCATGAGTTTTCAAGTGAAAAAGTGTCACAATATAGGTTACAAAAATGACTGAAACAGCACAAAAAGGTTACAAAATCCTATGTATAATTCTAAGTCATGTTGACTTACTTCAGTTGTCTGTTCTTGGAAAGCATACAATATACCGTCTATCAGAGCTTCTTCTAGTTTAGAATCAATGTCTGCCGCACCCAAATTGGCGAGAATCTTTTCTATTGATTCCATCACCATTTTTCTATACTGCTCGTTGTCATCTTTGAGATCATCCACAATTCTGTTAATAATTTCAGACGCACCAACCTACAAAATATTAACAGATTAATAAACATTTTCCTGATTGATATATTAATGTAATGATTATGAGTTGTTCAACATTGACGTCATAAGATATACTATATGCTTTAAATTTTTTTGTATATAATATAATTTATTTACCAACAGATTTATAAGTCTAATTACTCAATTTTGATGTCATAAGATTTTATATGCTTTAAAATTTATGCACACAAAATGCTAGCAAATCTGTGTCAAACTTATATTGCGTTAAATAAATTACTTTGTAAAGTGAATTAAGGGTGTGTGTATATATACTTCGTTTGCATCGAATCGGTTATGTAATTATTTACGACATCACATTAGAAACCTCAAAAATAACAGTATTTCTCCACTATTTAATGGATGTTATTATACATATAAACCTTCCTCTTCAATCACTCTATCTATTAAAAAAACCGCATCAAAATCCGTTGCGTAGTTTTAAAGATTTAAGCGCATACATAGGGACAGAGAAAGCGACTTTGTTTAATACTATGTAGTGATTATATCTCGACTTCAATAACTAATAAACAACTTTCAATTCTCATAGAAAGAAATCAGTTTTTTCCTAGAAATTACAAGCTATTTATTAGAGTCTGGTATATTATATTTCTATTTAGACTCAACATACATTAGTAAAATAATATAATCATATGATTTCATAAGGAATTTACGTACTTTGTTTGCGATTTCAACAGTCGTATCAACTAGCTGACGATAGTTTCGTCTATCCAACGCCATTCGATGATTCCAGAAATGTTTAAAAAAGTGTGGCAAGATTTCATCCATTATGTACTGAGGCTCCACACCATCTGTACCGCAACACTGTTTCACTACCTGAAATATTAAAATTTAAAATCGATAAACGTCAACATTCACAGTAATAAAAAGTAATAAAAAAAAATGTATTATAAATTTCAATGTATGCATGTAAAAGACAAGCGAGTATTTTTTGTATAGTCACAAAAACTTAATTATAATGACAATATGGGCATTTTTTGGACTACTTGGGAAAAGAAAAATAGGAAGACAAAAGAACCGATGACATTGTACAAATAGTGGGCAAAAACTGGATTACTATTGCAAGGGACAAAACAAAATGGAGAAAGATGGAGGAGGCTTATACCCTAACAGGAGCCATACAAAAAAAAAACATAATCAAACACATAACATTAATATAAAGCATTAATACTAACCAACCAACTCAAAAAATTTAGAAGTTAAGATAAATTTGTATGGGCAATTAAAGCTAAATAAATTAAAAAAAAAAAAGGCAGTTTTATAATCATATTTTAAAGTAATAATTTCATTAGTTCTTTATACAGTGTAAGTGAACACTGAGGTACTTATATGGTGGGTTAAAGTTCCAAATATGTTGTTGATGGTAGACCTCATTTGACAATATTTTTAGTATTCATATTTCAAATGTACATGTTACTGTAGGTAGCCTGCGTGTTATACTTACAATTATTTTTTAAAGAGAATCATCATATATAATAAGTCGTGAAGCCCAAACTTTGTATCCCTTTTTAAAGGAATTGCGTGAACGGATGAATGTGAAACTTGGCATAGTTAAAGTTTATACGGTGGAGAAGTGCGGAAAGCTATTTATTTTATATTAAAGGCATTAGAAGTAGATTAAATTAATTAAAATATGCATTACTCACACTACTGCTTCAATTTTACACAACATATACACACATGTAAATAAAAAAGACATTTTGACATCTGTCAATAAAGGACTTCAAAAAAGATTGTGAAGGAGGTTGCTATGCTCGACTGTATGTATTATTTTACTCTTACGTTCCAATTACCCTTTTTTTCATTCTACATTCAACAATGATATTATAACATACAACTATTATTATAATAACTTAGTAACCATGATAAAAACCTTTGATTATAGAAGTAAGTTGACAAAAGAACCCTAATAAAGTTCAAACTTTAAAAAATCAATGAATTATGGTCGAATGTCGACCACTGGGCGCCCACTAGTTTCTATAAATGTACATGTTCTCACAATTTTATATTTCTATAATACAATTTTAAACACGCGTGCGGAATCGCGTATGATAGCTAGTAGACAATATGATAAAAATAACAAACCTTTAATACAATCTTTTTCATCTCCTCATCAGGCGATTGGAACTCTCGGATAAGGATAAGCATCACTTCACGTGTGTAGTAGTTAGCGTACTCGGCGTCCATGAGTGGGATGAGATACCCGATGGCTTTCAGGAAGGCAGCGAGACCTTTACCACGATGGGTGCGGATACCCTTCCAGAGCGGTTTCAGAACAGAGTCGAAAGACTCGATACCGTAAGGGGTTGCGGCCTCTGCAAGCGCAGCACTCGCCAGCGCAGTGATTGTACGCACTTTTTGCTGTTCATCGACCAAACCTATCCACACAAGACATAATATACAATTACAAACAATGATATTATATCTAAAAAGCTATAGATATGTTACCTACATGATATTTTGACGAAACGAATTTATGCCAACGCACACATACGTAAAGTAATATTGTTACACCACGCTGTCTTAGATAAAAGGTGGAAGTAAGATAGCATATTCCCAAAATGGGTGGTGAAACAGAAATAGTTATTATATGTTGATTAGATACGGGCGGATCGATGGGCCTAGATCACGTTTGCTAGCTAACCAAGTTTTAACAAGACATTGTTTGTCCAGGTGCCTATGTCTTTGATTACACAACCCATCACATTAAGTCTATAGTAACATATAAATGGAAATATCTTATTTTTCATCCTGTTTTACTCCTATTTTGATGAATACTATGGGTTGTACATACTTATTCAATTTATAAGTAAGTTATTTCTGAAGGCATTGTAAATAAAAATAATTTAAAGTGATGATTGCCATTTTTGTTTCTATATTTGATTCATGGATCATTGTGCAGCTTGGTGAGTTTTTAACAAAACTACTACAAATATCATAAGAGTTAAATGATGTATTAATACAGTATTATCATCCAAAACATTGTTGTTTAAAAAAAAAGATTTTTTTAAATCTATATATTACAAGACAAATTCGTTAATTTTTGTTAATTATATTTAACATCCTATGGGAGAGAAATTATTTTAATAAAATTACATATATTTACCATGTTCAATAATTTCCACTAAGGATTTCAGATGCGGCAATATGGCACAACCCATCAGAATGGCAATCTGCTGAACAATCTTTATACCCGTGTGACGAGCTTGCCAAGACTTCTTTGACCTACATACAGCCTTCAAGAAGGGCAGTAAAGATGGAATACCTGAAATTTATATCGATGTATAAGTTAATGTTATATTATATTAATAACTAGTTGTACCCGCGACTTCGTCCGCGTGGAACCTAATGTAAAAGAACAGTGACTAATAAAATCATATGAACGTCCGTCTACTTACCTACTTTTCTCTAGTACTTAAGTCGCGTCGTCATTAAAATTACAGCAACTTTTGATAGAGTGAACCGATGTTAATGTAATAAAGACTAAATGTTACTCGAAGATATGCTTGGCGGTAATGGTGGTAGAGCCACGCTGAAACTATTATTGGTTTCAGCATGAATGGGTCGGCTCGTCCGGGGTACTACCACCCTCTCACAGAAAACCGACGTGAAGTAACAGTGCTTGCATTGTTGCGTTTCGTTCGGTCAGTGAGAGCGCCGGAGGCCCACCTCCCCTCCCCTCTCCTCTCCCTCCCCTAACCCTTCCCCCCAAAGGGTGGCAACGCACTTTCAACTCCTCTGGTGTTGTTAGTGTCCATGGACGGTGGTGATCACTTAAAATCAGGTGACCCACATGTTCGTTTGCCACCAATGACATAAAAAAAAATGCTTTATGATTTTCATGAACAGATTTTATCATGAACGCAATATTTTAGCAGTGATGTATGTTCATACAAACAGATAGACAGACAGACATTTCTAAAAATCATTGAAATTGAATGTTTTTGAAGTGAAACTTCTAATGCGACTTCCAACAAGGTTGCGTTAAACGTTTAACACTACCATGGAGGGGATATGAAAGCACTGTTGCGTTAAACGTTCAACGCTCCTGCGGAGGGGGAATAGAAAGAGACAGAGCAAGTAAAATAATGAAACATTTCGTTTCTTACTTTGGTTATGATAATCCCATTGTAAATGTTATAGATAATTTTTTTCACAAAAATCCAGTACAGACACCTTAGATTTATATTCTTATTATAAGTATAGATTCTTACTAAAAGTCCATAAATTATGGTTACATTGGAAGTGATGATGGTTCAATTGCTATTCTCTTTAAACACTACATGAACAGATATAGGTTCCAATCCTGGAATGAACCAGATCTTTTGGTGAAGGATAACACCGTGATGAAAAACCATAGCATGTTGGAAGCTTTTCTAAGCACTCCTTACTTAGGTGTAATATTTCTTATGGTCTGTTATATGGCACAGAACTTAATATGTTACTGTACTGACCAGTGCTAAAATGGATAATATAAAGAATATTTACTTAGGTGTCAACTTTAATAGTGATCACTCAAACAATATTGGAGGTTACCTATCTCACTTACACACTCAAGTTAAAAATCTGTCGCCAAGTACCAATTTCACTTTACAACCAGTTCCACTTTAGGTTTAGTGTCGTTACTATCTTAGACTGCATACATCATTGTAATATTAGATGAGATTGCAATTAAACGCTATAGACTATAAAAAAAATGACGATCAATGTTATAAAACAGGTATTCTATTTTGCCGCTCAACTTCCTGTAAATCGTCTATACATATAATAAGAATGTATATCTGTGACTGTACTTTATAGATTCTGGTGAAAAAAAATGTTGCAGGTGCCTAGGAATAAGTAATAAAAGACATTTCAATCATTTTAAATCAAATGTCTATCCATTTGTTTGAACACACATCGCTGCTTAAATACTGCGTTAATGATGAAACCTTTTCAAGAAAATCATATCTTTGAGTAATATTTAGTATTTGTTTTATTAAAATCGGTTCGGTTTATAGTAAAGTTATTGACATTTTAATGAGGTTGCAACTCAAGTAGGAGAGAAAAGTAATTAATAATTAGACCTAATACATTCAGATGACTTGATTAGTCTGTTTTCTACATCAGGTTCTACTTGGACGAAGTCGCGAGAAGTATATAATAATATTATATATCATGTAGTCTATATTTTCTCATTGTTGAACAACAAAGGCTGTTGTCATACATACATAAATTAAACTGTTATCACCGAAGTCCAATGTATGGTAGAATTAAGTGTCAAGTTTTATTAAGTTCAATTATGAACTATCTTCTTATTTATTTTATCCCAAAGAAAATTACAAAGTCTAATTCCACTTTAACATAGAAGTATGTATAATTTTATATAATATCTGCTTACCTAATGCAGAAGCAACAACAGCAAAAGCTCTCGCTGTAGTATTACGCACGTACTCATCAATATTGTCAATATCTGGTCTCATAGTTGATATCATAGTTGCAAGACCGGCAGCTTTGGCCAGATTTGATATTATTTCACGACCTTCTACACGTGCATAATAATCTTCATCAATCAATAGAGGTTCAATTACGACTAAAATCTAAAAAGAAATTAAATTATATATATAATAATTTATATACATTATATTTATATCCATAGATTTATTATTATTATGACTTTTATTAACGCCATTTGCTAACATTTACATCGCGATAAATGAAATGTGTAATTTTGAAAAAAAAAAATCAAAACAAATATAGTATAAATGATTGGACTTGAGCTTAGGTTTGAACCGCTGCCGAGGGGGGCCTAATCTGGTGTGCGGGAGCGAAATTGACCCCCAGACCACGGCGGCGTGATCTGTGGTTACGCGGGCGTGGGCGTGAAAACACTCTGTTTGGAGAGACAGGAGATCGGTAAAATATGTCGAGGACGTCTTTTGTAGCGTGCAGCATTGGGTACGGTTTGGTATTTTGCGGCGGATATCACTAACGGACTGGATAATTAGAGTTAAAAAACTATGTAACACATGTATATATTTATAATCTAAATAACTTGTACTTGTCATTAATCAACCTTTAGCAATATGCCGATTATTATTATTAACTTCATGCTAAATCTGATAGTAGACACCTCTTATTAAAGCTTATATTGCATTTGAAATTGATATGCTTACCTTATGTACATAAGGACGGACCAAGTCATCTAATTTGTACAGGATTCTATCAATCACTTTGACAAGTAAATGTCTCTCTTGATCTTCAAGTGTGGGGCTCATAAGAAGCGGTAGAATCTGATTGAAGAGAGGTCCAGCCCCAAACTCACGGGCTTTGTCTGTTATTTGACGTAGAGCAGCTTTGCACATTGGTGGAGTTCCATTCTGCATAAGGAAAAATAGGTGAGTATACCTAAGATTTTATCTCGAAAAGGAATACTTATCTAAGTTTGACATTATTATGTAAATGCCACTACGAATCACACTTTTATCATCTTTGCTGCAAAAAAAATTAAAAAAAAATATTTTATATGCACATATTGTTTCATACTTCACATTAAACTAACTTCTTTTTCAACATATAACATATACAACATATAACTCTGCGATATATAAACTATTCACTACATGAAACACGCAAAACATAACTTTCTGGGTAATCGAGTGAAAATCAGCTTCAGAGGCCTAACCTCTTTCAACATATATGCTGATTCATGGTCCATTTGCTACAGACACATAAAAATCCTCAATTTTTAACCTTATATGTCAAAACACATAAGGTTGCTATATTAGACTATATCTATTTTGCCCTTTTTTGTGTTTATTTTGTATGTACAGTATGTAATGAATAATTATATCAAAATGTGTAACAATAAATGTGTTTTCTTTCTTTGAAGTCACTAAAATAAGTTTTGATATAAAAAAAGTAAGAACATGAATAATTAAAAACCGAATTCTATTTCCCAATTCTTTTTTGTTTTAGATGTGGTTCATTGACAATTTGAAATTAAAAGTAAGGCTTCTTAGTTCCCATTCTAAATGATTATAAATACTTTCTCATTTAGATTAGTAATAATAGATAATCATCACATGACTCTGGCTGAATTGTAGACAGGGATCACAAAAACTAAATTTAAAAAAAGAAATATTGCTTGCGTATGAATATTTGTGCATTTAAAAAATAAATAAACCAGTTTAGACATCAATTTCATAGTCAATTCTTGCTTCTTCTACAAACATTACAATACGTATGGTAAAACTGACAGAAATTCTCATGTATTGCACTAGGTATGCACCTGACTTTAATCTTGTAAAAATTGTGTTATGTTCATTCATAGATATCCAAAGCAATATACATAATTTTTATTTTTGGAACTTTTATTCCACCGAACATATCAGTTCAATCTTTCTAGCTCCATCAGGAGAGTCGCTGTTAACGCATCATTCCCTAGTCATACAGCAAGTTAGCTCCTCCTAAACAGGGTTCAGCGAAGATGCTGTGACAAATACCTATGTTCTGGCAGCTACCTCTCATATTTATCAAGGGCTCTCTTTTGCAGATGTTCTTGACACACTCCATCATCAAGTGATGCACATCCTAAATTTTTCTACATATATAGTACTTGGGAGATTCCGTTTTCCTCAAGTATGCAAAACTTTTCGATGGATAGTGCCCCAAAGAGAATCTTAAAGCTACCTTAACATATTATCAGTAAGCAATATACATGTAAATTTTATTTTTACGTATAAATAACAAAGAGGCATAGTTTAGATAGAATTATACCTTAATTTTCAGCAACAGCTTCATGATCTTCCTCTCCTTCAACTCTTCAGGAGAGAGAGTGTCCTCGTCGACGTCAATAAGCAGTTTGTCAAAATACTGAGCATCCTCGGGCTTCATGAAGGGCAGTTGCTGAGTACCCTTGGGCTGCGGGTCCAAGAGACGCGCCGCAGCCGCCGCGGACCCGCCCAACTCCTCGGTCTGCATGAAAAAGCCGATTGGGGTACCACCCAACGGTGTGGGGGTTGCTGTCAGCTTACGCGCAGGAGTCCGTATTGGAACATAACCTGGGCAACAATATAACAAGTCACTACCATTGTATTATCATATGCCCTCAGATATCATACATATGTAGACATGGAAATGTCTTAAACATATCGAGGGAAGAAAGCGGAATTATAACTTGAAAAACCCCAATTTACAACAGAACCAACTTAAAAAACTTATATACTTATATAGCAAGCAATTCCAAGTAATCTCTGTGACATATAAACAAAGTAATATCTTTTTTTTAAAATACTTATTTTAAAAATTTAATCGTACGAAAACGAGACCCAGACTATTTGAAACGTTATTTTTTTAATACAAGAATACGGTAAAAAGTGATTTAGCCCAAAATATTAACCGAAAAAGTTACGACAATTTCTTTTATATGTAGTGCCTAAAACTAGGCGAATGACCAAGTTTGTATCGAGGAAAAATTTAATCATAGGAAAACGAGATCCAGACTATTCGAAACGGTATTTTTTTAATACGAGAATACGGTAAAAAGTGATTTAGCCCAAAATATTAACCGAAAAAGTTTTCCGACTTTTCCGCTTTCTCCCATAAATATTAACTCAGCAAGTAATAATCTTAAAGCGTAAATTGAAGTTTATCCGATGACATGTGACGTAAAGCATGTGATCATTCATCTGAAAGAAAAATCAACTATTAAAAAATAATTCGTTCTGATAAATATATATGTATATATAATAAAACACGTGCATCGCGTTCTTTATAGTCACTTTGGGAAATGGGTTTCCATGTGCAGTTGAATTTGTTTAATACATGTGTCCTGAAACTAAAGTTTTGATTAATAACTAAGGTGTACTCTTAAAATGTAAGAAACCATTATTTAAAATATTAAAGAATCAAGCTAAACAAGCCCACATTTGAATGTACATACCGGCAGGGGGCGGTAAAACCTTGTACCCAGCTGGGAACATGGCATCCAATTCTTCATCAGTGTAAGGTCTATTGCGTTCATCAATTTCTTTCTCCCATCGATATGCTTGCAGTTGTTCAGGTGTCATAGCTGCAACATGTCCTGGTGTCGGTGTGGCCATCGCCATTGCTTTTACTCCTACGGGAGTAGACTGTGAGAAGACAAAAACGAAAAAGTATTATTATCATAGGAAAGTACATAAAAACATAGAAGACTTATCTATACTAACATTATAAAGAGGTTTGTGAGGTTGTAGGGGGTAATATCTGGGGAGTCGGAGAAAAAATGGTTGAATGAAAATGTTTCTTACAAATGCTGGCTTAATGATGAGAGATATATGATTGAGTTCTAGAGAAAAGTTGTAGCTTGATAATGCCTATTACCGCCCAACGAAGTGGGCACAGGTCAGCTAGTAATTATTAATTTAGTAGAGTGATTTTCATGATCTTTTTTTTTTGTCAGGCTAAGATAATAATGGATTGAATTGAGAAAGACAATAAACTAAATTATTTTTCTCGTCTTTTAACCAATGATTTATGCACTATATTATGAATTATACGCCATATGGTGTAATATATAAATCTAAATGATTTACTTTTCAAATGATAATTTTATTTCAATTTCCTTTATTTGTAAACATTAAAGAACTATGGAAAGGTTTATCAACAAATTATTGTTTCAATACAATATTACATTTGAAATCATATGCACCTAAGCTATGTTTGAAGAGGACAATAAGTTATTTGACAAATTTAGATTAGAGTAAGAATACTTACTCCGCCTGGTGTAAAGACAGGGGTATGTGGAGTAGGTGTGGCATGTGAAGGCGTGGCGTGCGAAGGCGTCGAGTGCGATGGCGTCGCGTGTGAGGGCGTCGGCGTAGCCGCAGCGGGTGTCGCACCGGGCGTCTCGTCCCACCGCGACCGACGCTTTGTCGACGGAGTAGGTGTCTCTTGGATCGTGTCCACGCCAGTCCCACGGTCGGTACGCGGAGTCTCAGCCCATCCACTATTATGACCCGGAGTCTCTATACACATAATAACAACATAATTTACTTGAGTAATGAATGGTTACGAAAACAGTTTACTAGATTACATTATGTTTGGTTTGCTTAGGTACCAATAAAAGAGACTTTAGCTATTAGAAACTTTATAAGAGAGTAGAAACATTCTTGAATTATTAATTTTTTTCGTTTAACTTGTTCAATAGCTACATAGATAGTCCCCGAACTACTGAGCAAGTTTGGATTCTGGATTCCTTCTAGATATCCTCGTCATTCTATTACCCTTTTCAATTTTCCTTTTAGAAAAACTGTTTTAGGTAAAAAAAATCCAGTGCCCAGAATAAGTATTTTATAAAATAACTTAGGTATATTTGACATAATATTACCATAATTTAAATATCTAATCAGGTATGAGAAATGTTAACTTAATTTATTTTCTTTTTTAATTTAGTTTTTATAGCATAAAAATATCTTCACTTTTAATTAATATGTACTAGTACATCATAGTCACTGATTAAAGTAATATTTTTTGTTTAGAATAAGCAGATGTAACAATTATTGTGAACCTATTAAATAAATAAAAATAAATGAATAACTGATGTTACGTTGTGGAAATAAATCATTCATATTATAGAGTCTGTGGTACTTTTTAATTTACAAGCAACATCCACTCTAATATTTATCACAAGTTACATTAATGTTATTATAAGAAATTACTGTACAGATATTATGAAGATAAAGATTTATTAGGATTCAATGGATTCATATTCAAGAATTGCCAGTCCATTTAAAAAAAAAAATTATATTTGATTGCTTGTTTATAGGGGAAGGTACTGTAATCCATAATTTCATACTGCATCTTAGAAATTGCAGTAACAAACATTAACTACATTTAAAGCAGATTAGTCGGCTTTCCACACTTGATATACTATAAAATAGGGCATTTATTAATATGCAATAAAAATTTCAATGTACTTAACAAGCCGCATTATTTATTTTATTAATTTTTTTTTTGTATGTAACAAATTTGTAAAACAAAATCCAGAGAACATGTGAATCTCTAACCTACAAAAAAACAGGTAGAAAACATGTCTTTTACTGTTGAAAAGACAAAATATCATATACCAATATCACAATGTACCAGGTTTTAATAAAATCTAACACAACTTTTTAACTCTCACCTCTATCAGTTTTTGGAGTCTCATCCCAACGGTTCCTTCTAGAAGCATGCTGAGCAGGAGTTTCTCTACCGGGTGTAGCATGGCCTGGTGTGATGTGACCAGGAGTTGCATCCCACACTCGTGCTGATGGAGTAGCACCTGGTGTTTCACCACCACGACCTCCTCCACCAGGTGTTTCTTCCCAAGTACCCCTCTATACAATAACGTGTGAAAACTTAGTAAGATCCATTTCAATATAACATTTTAGTAATAATAATATTTTTTAAATAACTACACTATTAAGAAACCTTGATTAAGTTTTTACTATTTTATAAAAGATGAAGAAGATTAGCAAGAGTCTGTAGCTGAAGCACATAGAAACTGGTTTCAACACTTTTTCTTCACTTGAGGTTAACAAATGTTCTGGTGCAGTGAAACATTTTGAAGGTAAGGACTTACAAGAATTGCTTGATCAAAACCTATGTCAAATACTAGCAGTTCTTGGAAAAACATTACAAGTAGATGAGACAACAGTTTCACAATATTTTAAGTATAATTACTTATAATTAAGCTTGTATTAATAAGAATAGTTTTAATTGAAAGATGTTTAGAGTATAGTATACATATATTTAATCAATTCATGTCTCATATAAAAAAACAAACTACTGTTTTGTTTATTATAAGTAACTCATTAATTATAGGGTGTAAGGTGTGTCGAATAACATCTAAGACTTGAGACACCCAATCCAACTTCACTTGCATGTGGTGCACCCTGCTGAATAACGAACAAGGTCATGGCAAAAGCAGTGTGGGAGAGTTTTACAGCCTGACTGGATCTCAACCACCATGTATATGGCGAAAAACTCCGTCATAGTGATTCGCTAGTGGGGGTCGCATTTCGGGATCAGCCTGTGCATATCCAGCTTTTCGCAGGCCGGCATTACACCAGCGACCAGTGATGGATAGTGTGTCACTTACCATCAGGCACAGTGCAGTCATTTTGCCGTGCTACATTTAAAAAAAACAATTACATCTCACCTCTGCATCCCATGATGGTGTAGTCTGTGAACTAGGTGTAGCTGTCGGTGCAGCTTTTTTTACTACAGGTGTATCCTCAGAACTCTGATCCCAACGACCTTTACGCTTAGCTGCTGAACTCTTCGATTCCCCATTTGATTGCACAACTGGCTTTAATGTTCCTTCTCTTGCTCTCTCTAAAAGTTTCTTCCGTAACTAAAATTGAACATAACCAATTTGAATCATCTTCATCATATGCAATAAAATAATAATAGCCATTTTAATATAACTTACCTCTGTTTCTTCAGCGCGAAGGTACTGTTCTTTCATAATCTCCGTGTAAGTCCTAGATCCAACATCTGGGGTTTTGCCACCTATCAGACAATGAAATAAATGTAATATAAACATACCTAAATGGGATATAATAGGACGCTTTTCTATTTGTTCTCCTATTTGTTGAGTTAAGTTTTATACTACATTCATAAAGGAAATAAAGTTACCTATTATATTTTTCTATAAAATTTGATGATTTAGTGTGGCATTATTTAGATCATTCAAACTGTCAACAAGTGTTTCTTTTTCTTTTTATAACATAATTATGGTACTTGCCTGTTTAGTCTATAAATACACATAACTCTATATAGTGTTACTGATACCTTCAAGAATTAAAAAAAAAATGTGAAAAAAGTTAATTTGAGTGAAATATAGGGTTTTAATCATTGTAAAATTAATTACAGAACTTGAATGCCTCGATATTTCCAATATTTCTAGAAATTATGATTATGAGTTTTTTTTAAGATTTATTATAATAGTTTGTGTGAGTTTATTTGCCAAAAATGTCAGTGTGTTTTATCTTAAACTGACAATACAACAATTCAGATACTTTATAAATATAAAAACTTAGTAACCTTCAGCAAATGGATCCGACCTCTCTGGAGATATTATCATCATACGTCTCTTTTGGCGATATTCATCTTCTCTGTCAGCAATTGTTGGTCTTCTCTTGTCAGCAAATGGATCATAGTCTTTGTCAGTCTGCAAATCAATTGATTGACTTTACTTAAATATTGACAGAATTGTGGAATACAGTCAAAATCTGTTATAAGGACATCGAAGGGACTATTCATATTTAGTCATAAAAACCAATAGTCACAACAACTGGTGATGTTTTCTAGATATGGCATCCAGCCGGGACCTTTGTTATGGGTCAATATAACCAATATGTTGTTCTAAACAATGTCGCCATAAACGGTTTGCACAGTATTTTGAAAGGGGCCATAGATTGAATAAAAAATTGAATTTAAATGTAGTAAAACCCTTCAGTCATGACAATATAAAAATATCAGGCTACAAATAAAGTTGCATTAATTACTGTAGGTAATTACAAAGAAGTATCAAAACCTTAATACTACCTGTGCAATATCATTTAATATAGAAGCCGGTGCAGTATATCCTGGCCTTTTTTGATTAATGGGAACATTCTCAACATCATCATCTTCAACCTCATCATTGGCAGCAATCGATGTTACATAGCCATCATATCTGGACTTTCCACCTTGACCAGCGTTGTCATATATGTCACTGTCATAATATGTTTCACCAAGAGAAACTCCCTTGCCTGAACCATTTTCTGGTAGTTCATTTTTCTTTGACTGAATTTCTCTTATTTGAGCTTCAATGGCTGTAAGTATAAATACATAATTCATATTACTTTATACATAATTAGGCTTAGCTTTCATTGACATCCGTCGAGTTGGGGGTTGATATTACAGATTCTTTACAGAAAGGTTACATTATTATAAGCACAGAAGCGTTTCAACACACACACATTTTCTACATGTGGAGAGACGCATAGTTTTCGAGAAAAAAATAATTGAAAATCAATTATTTTTGCAATATTACCCATAACTATACTTAGGTTATAAAGTACACAGTAGACATGTACTCGGTCATTACGATTATTTCTTATATGTATATATTTCATTATGTCTTACATGTACTAGACATTTTTGCATAATTCGTTTTCGTAAAGTATATGTCACATCTCGTTATATTCTGTATTACAAAGATTATTCTCAATTTTCTTTTTCATAATTATTAGGAGGTATTTATGTATTGTTATAGGTATACACAATTTCAACATAAAAACAATTCAAAATATATTAGTATTATATTAATTATTTTAACTCGTTTAATAGATAAATAGCAATATTGTATATCTACAATATTTGTAAATTGCACAATTATACGTCCTAAAATTATAGCCTTTCATGAAAATGGCTGTCGTGCAACAATATAATGTGATGTGTTACCTTCGTGTGTTCTCGGAATCTTATCCATTTTAGGATATCACGGAGCCAATACAAAAAAGTTTATAATAAGTACATAAGATCCTATATATTGTCGTGAGAGCTAATGTATAAAATTAATCCAATTCCATTATCATTTTTATATCAATGCTTTCAAAACCAAACTTCAATAATCAGTGTTGCAAAGTTAGCATATAAAAATCCCACTAAATAAAATAAAAATTATGAAATAGAAGTTGACCGACATCTAGAAATGTGTAGTAAGTTTTCTATATATTACAATAAAAATGTAACAAGGCCAAATCTGTACATTAACTATTTTTTGAAAATTATAATTAAGGTTGACTTTATTATTCATATAGAAGCCAAAAATAACCCTTTTAAAGTTTTTGTCTGCCTGTCCCTGTGAACACGCATCACTCTGAAAATACTGAACCGATTTTGACGAAATTTAGCACAGTGATAACTAATATGACAAGGTTATATCTAGGATACTTTTTGTCTCATAAAACTAAAAAACTAATTTAAGCTATATTTCACTAAGCTACTTTTAAAAAAATAACAAAAATAATTATCACTAGGTTCCGAACCGTCGACTCCGTCGGACTATATAATGTCCAGTAGATTAGAACTGAGCTACGGCTACATGTTTGGCACTTATATGTTGTTACATTTATTTTATTGTATAAAAAATGTTTGCTAAAGAAAGGTGACAAGTTTTTTCCTAAAACATAACCCTAGATAATAGTTACATTGCATTGTAGAAAATGAATCTCAATTAGAGTTCTATCAGTATGTGTGTTGTTTCGATATTTGATAAAATTTTATATGTCAAAAGTAAAATAAATTTGACAAAATTAACATTGAATGCAGATTTCACGCATAGTTTACAAATTCTTATAAAACAAACAACTAAAACAAAATGGTAATTTAATGTAGATAAAGTTTAATTTTTACAGTATGTTAACTGATGAAGTGACAAGGGGTATTGGGAAGATATTTACCGGCAATCTATGTAAGTTAGTTTTGATCTTCGTTGGGCACTTAGGTAATGCTGCGAACAGGTTTTAGGCTTATTTTAAAAGACTTCTCACATACCAACTGGGTATATGTTTGAGTGAGTTTTTGGATAGTTTGGATTCACAATTCGAAGTGCTAGATGTCACTGCAATTGGGTTTTAGGTTTTTTAAGATTTGCGTTTAAAAATACAATTGAAACCTGTAAACCGGTACAGACAAAGTTGCACGGGCCAGCTAGTTTTAACTATATTATTATTATTATTATAAAATTTTTAAAAGAGTTGCATTTACTATTTTCTGCAACCTCTACATATGACATTTTTTTTATATATTTTTAAAAATTAATTTATATCTTTATTTACAAGCTGTCTAATAATAGTAAATCTTAATATATATAGATCACGTGTCACGTTGTTTGTCCGCGATGGACTCCTAAACTACTTAACAGATTTTAAATTAAATTTGCACACCGTGTGCAGTTTGATCCATCTTGAAAGATAGGATAGATTAAATCTTAATTTATAGCCGCAATATTATTTTATTGCAAATTATTTGTCTTTTATTTTACATTCACAATTGTCTGTTAACTCCAAAAGATTTTAACAGATGGCGATATCTGTTGACTGGATTGAGTAAGTAATCAATAGATGGCGCTGCAACGTTAAACATACAAATATGTCATATAAAGTACAATTTAATAGCATAACCACGTGTTGTTGAGGCTAAAGTATAAGTTAAATTTATTTTTTAGTAAACCAAATATCGTGAAATTCAATTGTTTCTACTTTTAAAATTTTTGGTGTAGCATAGCCGGCCACGTGTTACTTAGACTGAACTGTAAATTAAATTCTTATTACTATTAAAGATTTAAGGCTATCTGTCTTACCTACCTTATTTATAAGTTTAAGTGTCACATGTTATTTACTAACAACTTTGTAATATACTTATTTGTTACAAAATTAAATAATAAAAAATTTTTACAAAAAAATAAATAAACCGCCTTCGATGTGAAAAACTAATAAGGCACTAAAAAGCGAAAAATAACTGAATTATTAAATTAACCAAATTAAATAAAAAATATTGATATTTGCACTACCTAATAATATATTTGAAGTCGATGCCAACCTAAATTCATATCATCTACATACAAAGTTTTGGTCCACTCTCGTGTCTCATGATGTACGAGTATATCTGTATAGTATACATATTTTATTACCTGCAACTTTGAAATGTAGGTCGGCATCGACTTCAAATATATTATTAGGTAGTGCAAATATCAATATTTTTTATTTAATTTGGTTAATTTAATAATTCAGTTATTTTTCGCTTTTTAGTGCCTTATTAGTTTTTCACATCGAAGGCGGTTTATTTTTTTTTTGTAAAAAATTTTTATTTCTCCATTTTCAGTGTCCATAAATATATCTGGCTTCTAATGGGTATAATAAATCGATTCCAATTTCACAAAAATACGTAGAGACGAAGTGGGCGAAAATCAAATAAACGATATTTCACCCCCTTAGGGGTGGAATATTTTCTTCAAATTTATATGGGACCATCTCTGAAAATAACCGATTCCAATAATAATCATTAAAATCGGTTCATAATTGACGGAGATATCGATTAACATACATAAAAAAAAAATACACACAACCGAACATAGTAACCTCCTCCTTTTTCGAAGTCGGTTAAAAATAGGAAATTTTGAAATCAATTCTTTGGTATTGATTTTTGCTTAATATCAACTGTACGAAAATTTTAATCAATCGTGTTCAAAGTCCTTCCCCTTCAAATCCCAATCCAGTGAATTTGTATACTAGCTTTGTCGTTTCCGCCTTCGTTCGTAAATAATAATTTCATCGTACTAAGGGGTTAGGATAGTAGAAAATCTGTCATGGAGGTCACCATATTATTTTACAAATGCCATCTATGTAAAAAAGCATGGTGGTCCCCGTGACTGATGTTCTCCTACCGTTCCTCTTAAATTGTTTACTATAATGTACCTTAGCCACAGCAACGCGTGGCCGGGTCTGCTATATACAGTATAGTTTCGACTCAAAATTGGACCCGATAAGTTTCACGACAATAGGATTTTAGGTTTTTTAAGATTTTTGGCGTTTGGAAATAAAATTGGAACCGGTAATAACCTACTTGGTGCAGACGAAGTTGCACGGGTCAGCTAGTATTATATCATTTTGATCTGTTTCTGACTTTTTAAATTATATATTAGCATATTAAATAAAGTTACCATTTTAGTAAAAGGACTAAATGCTATGCAAAATCCACCGTTACATTGTAAATTGAACTACTAATGTGATACATCATGGAGTTACTTTAAACATAAACGGAAGTTGCGCGCGCCGATGTAATACACCATGAAATTAATAAATAGTTTCTTTTGAATTAATACATTAATATTTTATATAACATAAAACTTATCCCTACATATTATAAAACAAAGTCCTATTCCACGTCTTTCTGTTCGCAATAAACTCAAAAACTACTGAACGGACTTTCATGCGGCTTTCCCCAGTAGATAAAGTGATTCATGAGAAAGGTTTTGGTATATAATTTGTCAAAGTTTTTTTATTATAAGGGCGGGACAACGTCCACCTGGCCCGCTAGTTTTATATAATTAGTGTTTGTTATTTATTGCAACATTTCATTTATTAATTTCATTGATCGAACTTTTCATTCAGTTCAAAGTGCTTAATATTTATAATAAGGTTTTGGTTCGATATATTCATGACAAAGAAATATAACTTTCCATGTGTCACACACAATCCTTTTTATATAGGGGTTAATAAATATCGGTTTTGACCTTGAAGAATAAGGTATTATATTTTTTATAATTATGTATGAAGCTGGAGAGAGATTTTCTTTATTTAATATTGAAACTACGGCAGAAGATCATTTCATGTATACATACCGGAATCCAAACAAAAGTATGCTTTTTATTATCTAAGAAGTACAACAATTAAGAAAGCAATTCGTTCTATACTGTCGTGTTTGTCACAGTGTGAATCCTTTAATTTTCGTTTTAATATATATAGATGGTTAACAAAATCTACCGAGTTTTCTTAATCTATTTATATTATAGGTACAGATTTTTCTACTATTTTTTTTTTCAATTATCCTATTGCAACACTAATCATAATTTTGAACAGTTGTACTTTAGTTAGCAACACTGTCCTTCGTTACTGCAGGTGGGTATGTGTGTGTAGATAATTATTGAGAAAAAATATTGTTTCGGTGTTAAATTTTTTAATAATTATTTCTAAATCCTATACAGGATAGCTAATATACAACCCTGGCGTTTCAAGGGTGATCTTCCAGGTTGATTGGCTACAGTACAATTGGTGAGTGTTGTTATATTTTCTATAATCAGGTTCCACGTCAAATGTGCTGGAAGGTGACACGTATTATCGAAATCACGTATTTTTTCGTAGTCATTTGTAAAACGGATCAAACTCATTTTTGTGTGGTTTCGCTTTTATTGAACATTTTTGTAATTGCGATTTCTATATACAAATCTATTTTTTCTTGTAATATTAGTTCGGTAGAGAGTTTCATTCATGCATTTTTCTGTGATTAGACTATAAACAATATGATTTAGGATTACTATGTAATATATGAATGTGTTGATAAACTTATTTAAATTCTTAATCTATTTCTTCAATTCGTACGAGTTTCTGTATATTTTGTTTAAGTTAGCAATAGGATTCTAATCAAAGTCTCTCAAGAAACAAAACTTTGAAATCCTAGAAGATATATATTGTAGTAACTAAATGACTTATAGCATTTGAAATAACTTACTTTCGGTTTTTGATAGATGTGTATTCTGTATCAGTCCATATAAGTTCTAATAAAGCATAACCTCTCAGTTCATATAGTATTCTTTTTATTATTATATTATTATTATTATGATGTATTATGTATATTACAACAAGTATAAATGTGAAAATACACAGTTTTTAAAGTTGTAAATTTGTTGAAGATCTATAAAATAAAAGTTATAATGGTAAAAACTTTTAAAAAGAAAGCCGGCCTTGAGTCTTCACATGTGTGATTAAAGTATCTAAGTGGTTAAAACTAGTTTTTAAAATATTAACCATTGAGCAATTAATGTAATGAGAATATATATTAGTATTTACTGTTATTACTGATGATGATTTAATGAATTTTATATTAGAGGACTGAATATAATTACTACAGGCATTTTTACAGGTACTAATTTGTTTCTTTTCTTAGTATGTCATGTACACTTGCCATTATATAGTATTCCAAATGAAACTTACAATGGAATGTTACTTAATGAGAATTTTATGCTCTTAGACAATAAATATATTTCATAAATTAATTAGTAATTTAAAACTGTTTAATTATTTTATGTATACAGTAGTAAGGTTTTACACTATTTTATGGTTTACACAAAGGTGTAGCCAGGTGTGGGTAAGAGGCACTGTGGCCTTTCTTCTCTTCCAGTTAGATGTGTATAAGTGTAGTGTTGGCTTATTTGCATTTAATGTAAATACTTCCCTAGCATTATCTATGAGAATATTATTATACTTTTTAACCTACATTTTGAAAACATTTTTATTAGTATTTCAAATATTTTTGGAGAAGGCAGTCATGTTGTGGGAAAATAATAATAATAGTTTTCTTTTTATGATTCTTCTCCTCTGTTATCAGGCTATATTGGTCTTACATATATCATACATCTAACTCACAAATTATAATCTTATTCTCATGGTTTTTTTATGTGCATTATCTTTATTAATTTATTTTTATGACCTTGGTTGTAATGTCATATAATTTGTATAATAACGTATTGTTTGCTGCATAATGAATACAAGTAGAACATAATAGAATGTTTGAGCAAGTGTTCAAATATGATCCCGTAAATAAAATATAAAAGTTGGTGCTAAGCTATGAAATGAAATAAATTTTATGGTACATATTTTTTCATTGTAGTACTGTAACGACTTGGCGCGCACAAGGACTGCTGGAGGAGACGAAAATGATGCATCAGCAATCCATGATGGTTGGAGATATGATACCTGTACATTCTGAGATACCTGGGCATGTCGAAGAAATGAATAATGTTGGATATGAGAACAATGTTTCCTACGCATACGATGATTTGTTTCCTGCTCTGCCTCACTCCCAAGCACCAGTTCAACGCAACATTCAAGCAACTAATAAATTGAGAGTTGGCTCTTCTCTACACACTCAGGTAAGAACTGTTGTTTAAATTATTACCAATATTTCTAACAATATTAACTAATACAATTTATAAGTCAATTTTAAAATTTGTCATGCAATCGTAAAAACTTTGATGAGAAATTTAAAATATAGTATTAATGTTTAAATTATTAAATTTAGTACAGCCATAGCATATGGTAATATGCTTGTGTCTTATCTATAATTTATGGTTATGGTTTCCTTATCATAACAATACTATTGTATGAAATGTAAAATTCAATTAAAAGTTAACATTGCATTTCACACATGTTCAGTCTAAAGATAATAAAGACTTATGTAATCACTGATATTAATAAATTTGATAAGAACATTATTTGGTATTACAGAATTTGAATTCCACAAAAGATATAAGAGTATTACTTGTGAGAATGAAACTAATTATTGATTATATTCATTTCAACCTTAATATTTATAATAAATCAATTTAGTTATCCTTAGATTATCTACTGATGTTATTTTAGTAAATTAATAGTTGTATGTTTTGATACACTATAATATACTTTGTTTAGATCTTTTATACATTGTTAAATATAAAATACAGTGTATCTATCTCTGTGCAGCAAGGTTTTTTTTTTATAGTAGCACAGCAAAATGACTGCTCTGTGCCTGATGGTAAGCACAGTACAATCCAAAAACAATGGCGACCACCGAGTGACACAGTATCCATCGCCGGTCGCCACTGTCATGCCGGCTTGCGAAAAGCTGGATATGCACAGGCTGATCCCGAAACGCGACCCGCACAAGCGAATCACTATGACGGGCTTTTTCGCCATATACATGGTGGTTGCGACCCAGTCAGGCTGTAAAACCCTACCACCCCGCTTTCGCCATTGCCTCGTTCGTTATTCAGCAGGGTGCACCACGTGCAGGTGAGGTTGGCTTGGATGTCTCAAGTCTTAGATGTTATTCGACATCCCTTACACCAGGTGCAATTTGCGAACTGTTTAACATTACTAGATAAGTTGGTTTAACACTACAATTACCAGATCTGTGAAAGTGACTGGTATCAGTAGAAATATGTGTACATAGAATGCTGGTTCTTCTAGTGTTCAATGTGTTCACTTCATAGATATGTTTTCTAATTATGATTTAGTGTATATTTTGATGAATTAATAACGTAATATAAATAATGATATTAATGACACTTAATAACTTGAGTCAAAGAATTTCCACCCACAGTGAATAGTTCAATATAAAAAAAATATTGTAAAAAAAAAACTCCCTACTCTTATTTCTGTTCATCTGTCTTTACAGTTTGATTTTATACTAAAGGATATATACAATAGACTCTATTGAATATAGTATTTGATAATATGACTCCAAATTTTTAATAGAAACACGGGAGGAATTAAATGAGATGAAAAAATTATAACATGAATAAGAATAAACAATAAGTATTGTAAATATGAATACATAATACATCTGTGGTACATCCATATGACATTACCCGAATAGGTCATCAATATAAAATGTTATATTCTGAGTTTAAATATTTTTTAAATTGTAGGTGTTTCATGTGCCATATGAAGAGAGAAAACTGGATAATGCTAATACTTTCGGTGAAGGTGAATCACTTAGGACCTGTCAAGCTATTACTAAGGAAACTGGAGCCCACATTGAAATATCAACGAGCAAGGATGGAAGTCTTACTTTCCTCATTACTGGAAAGCATAGTGCTGTGCTTGATGCGAGACGCCATATATTAACCCATTTTCAACAACAGGTAATTTATTTAATTTTATTTGTACTCAACAAGATACTCGCCTGAAAATTTCACATTACTATTTTTATATTCAAATTACTTGATAGGTTTATTTTGTAAATGATGAACATTTAGACTTTGTTTTTATTCAGGCAAGCAAGCAGCTTGCTATCCCAAAGGAACATCATCGTTGGATTCTAGGCAAACAGGGTCAGAAACTGAAAGAACTCGAAAAAGTTACGGCTACTAAAATAAGTGTTCCCAGCATTGCTGACAACAGTGAAACTATAACTATTACTGGAACCAAGGAAGGCATTGAAAAAGCTGAACACGAAATAAGAGTGTGCTCTGAAGAACAGGTAACATTTTTATGTAAATGTAGAATAACTTTATGTTCACAATATCATAAATAATATAAAAATAGGCAATATTTAAAGAAATAAATAAATGCACAAAAAAACAAATCATATCAAATCATGTAACATATACATTAGATATATAAAGCACTACCGGGCGAAGCCACGGTTAACTGTTAGTATAAATTATAATAGACTAAATTATTTTTTATAATGTCTGCTATCTTCCGGTGAAAGCATTGCGGATGAAGCCGCGGTTAACAGTTAGTCTAATTTAGTGTAATCTCACTAACCCGCTGTAATTTCAGTTATCTGCCAATGAAGTTTCCATCAAAATTGGTTTAGCCGTTTCGGAGATTACCCGAAACAATTTACAAACAGAGGGACAAAAATTTTAAAAAGTTCATTTCTGTTATCAATGCCCTGTGTACTTTCATACGCAATCAGTATTTTAAAAAGAATTGTTATTAAATACAGACACTTCATTTTTAAAATATGTATAGATACTGTGTTTGTAAACCTTAGGGGTTATTAGTGCAATATGTTATAGTATAAGTTAAAAATAACATTATTTACATATACAGTATATCTGTACAGAATAAATATACTAGGAAGTTAACTTGTGCTGATTTTGAAAACGAACTGTCCAACATCCTATCGATAAAATTAAACATATTATATTTGCGTCCTATTTTCCCAATTTTCATTCACTTCCATAAACATAAAAAAATGTTATATATTTTTAGTCACGTAAAGCATTGGAACGCATTAGCATTCCGAAGATCTACCATCCATTCATCCAAGGTCCATATGGTGAGAAAGCGGCAGCACTCACTGCTGAGACCGGTGCTCGCATACATATACCACCTGCGTCAACACAGAGCGATGAAATCGTCATAGCAGGTGAAAAGAACGGAGTACTGGCCGCTAAAGCACAAATTGAACAGATCTATGAAGAAATGGTATGTTAATTTAATTTGACTTCTATTATTCAATTTCTTTTATAAATTAAATTTAATAATAAAAATTCTCGCAGGTTAAAAAGTGTTCAACTGTGCGCGTTGAAGTGCCTAAATCTCAGCACAAATATGTGATTGGTGCTCGTGGTACTACCATACAAGAGATATTGAAAGAGACTGATGTATCCGTTGAAATGCCACCTCCTGATTCACCGACAGGCACCATTACACTTCATGGACCCCATAACAAGATTGGACTCGGTATGTTCATTATTCTAATTTGTATTGTAATGCGTTCACGCCTTTATTACTACACCCATCATAATGGAATTTCATACATGTTGTCAAGGGTACAGAGCGGACATACGATATAATTCAAACAAATAAAATTATTCTACTCAAAAGATAGGTGAATTCTAAATCAACTTGAGAGAAGCCGCAAAAGCAAAAGGTAGTTTGATCATATTTGTATAATACCTATATTCCAGCAAATATTGTTAGATATATCATCATTTGTTGCTTAATTTATCAAATACTAATGTAGTTGAAATGTGAAATAGATTAATTATAAATACACATAATATTGAAATTGGAATGTTGTACATAACATACTATATGTGTTAGGGAACGTAATCTAACCTATGACCTATTGTATAATGTAAGATAAGGATACATTGTTGTAACATTTGTTTATTAAAAATGATTTGAATAACGATTTGTGGATACAAAATTTATAAATTATCATAAGTTTAAGGTAGTTTTTAAATGAGGATTTTCACCTGTTATGATAATATAATTATGTAAGATTTATTATAAATAGAAATGATGTTCAGATTAAAGATGATTTTATATAGGCTCAATAGCTTTTTTAATTAATTTTTTTTTTTATTTTGATAGTGTTTATTTTAAGTCTTCCTGGATTCAGCTTTGTTCACATATTTGTTGTGATAACAATTATCTGATGTTACATTCCATATTGATTAAAAAAATATGTTGTTTCATAGCTCTGTCTAAAGTGTGTGAAAAGGCAAATTCTGTAAAGACAGCAACAGTCGATGCCCCGACATGGATACACAAATACATTATCGGAAAGAATGGCTCTAATATTAAAAAGATTACCCAGGACTTCTCTAAGGTATATTTATGTTTTGTATTTATAGTCTATGATAAACATGTTTAATTCTGTATGAAATTAAAAATAATATTATTATTATCACAATATATATATATATATATATTATACAACAATGTCTATTGAATATTTGTATTTAATATTGGGATTTGTAGGCATGGTAATTATGTTTGTATTTGTTTCTGACAAGTCTTCATATAAGGGATAGATCTTTAACTTTAGATCGCATAGGGTAGTAGTCCAGTGAAGCTGTTAAGATCTTGATAGGTCAATAGCGTAGACAGTTCGAAAAAAAAAATCGCGTAGGGTACTGGAATGTAAAATCTGGATTATGTACCAATTGAAACTGAAAAATACCACTAAGTGTTAATACTCGTTTTTCTTTTAAATATATTTAAATGTGACTTGAGTTACTAACATACTTTTCATTACATAGCGGTGGTATCACGACAATTTTGAAACACTCAAGATGTTTTTCATAACAAAAATGAATTTTAAAGTAGTAGTCTGTGAGATGTCCTTTATAGTGTTATAAATTTGGCATTAAAGGTTAATAATAGGTAGTAATACACATATCTATAGATTGCATACCAAAGACTAATGTCATAGATATATGTCACAAACTCTTGTATACCTAGAAATTATGAATTAAGAGTATTACCTAAAGATAGTAGAGTTTATATAAACTCTTGATCAACATAAAGGATTGATTTAATTAATTAGGTGCATGTGGATATAACGCATTCTGAAGATAAAGTGAAGATTGATGGACCACCTGAAGAAGTGGAAAGAGCACAAGTAGAACTCGATGATTTTGTAAAGAATTTACTCGCTACTCTTACTTTTGTGGAACTATCCGTCGACCCTAAATTCTTTAAACACATTATTGGTAAAAATGGAACAAACAGTAAGTTACAATTAATATTCGACACTGTGTTGAAGTGAAACTTTTTAATGGAGGGCTTTGAAATTGTTATTGGCAACATTCTTGTGTGGCGTAAAGTGGTGGCGGTAAACACTGTATCGGGTAGAGTTTTCAAAACACCAGTTCTTGTCCGATCACCGAAGTTAAGCAACATCGGGCGCGGTCAGTACTTAGATTGTTTGATAGATGTTTTTTTTAAATTAAAATGTACCTCAGCAATACAAAACTTTCACTTCTATCGTGTGTCTTTACGCCACACCCTGTTTTATATATATAGATATGACTTCTACTAAAATATTGTTTTGCTTTTAGTTAACAGACTGAAAGATGAGACTGGAGTAGTTATTAATATTATTGAAAATGAGGGGAATAATATAATTCGTATCGAAGGTAGTCATCAAGGCGTCACCGATGCAGAAAGGGAATTAAGAGAGATGGTTATGAAATTAGAGAATGAGAGAATAAAAGAAGTATATGTTGATCATAGGTACATTAAGTCGCTTATTGGGGTTAGAGGGGAAAAGATTAAAGAAATTCGTGAGAAATTTGAACATGTGCTTATAACTTTACCTGATCAAGGACAAAAAAGGAGTCCTATTAAACTAAGAGGTCCCCAAGAAGATATTGAAAAATGTGAAAAGTTCCTGCACAAGTTGATAAAAGAGATTGCTGAATCTTCTTATGTCCAAGAAGTTCCAATATTCAAGCAATTCCATAAGTTCATCATCGGAAAAGGTGGTGCTAATCTGAGGAAGATCCGGGATGAAACTCAAACGGTGATTGATTTACCTGCAGAGGGGGATGACAGCGATGTGATCACGGTACGAGGAAAGCGTGATAATGTTGAAGAGGCAGTACGAAGGATACAGCAAATTCATAACGAGAAAGCCAATATCGTAACAGAAGAAGTAACTATTCCTCCTAAATACTACAATTCACTTATTGGTGCTGGCGGCAAACTAATACATTCGATAATGGAAGAGTGTGGCGGAGTACTGATTAAGTTCCCACCGGCGGAGAGCGACAGCGACAAAGTTATGATAAGGGGTCCGATTGAGGATGTTGAGAAAGCTAAACAACAACTTCTAGCACACGCTTCAGAACGTGAGCTGACGTCACACACAGCTACTGTGCGAGCCAAACCAGAACACCACAAATTCCTCATCGGTAAGAGTGGTGCCAACATTAAAAAAATACGTGAGCAAACTGGAGCTCGTATCGTTTTCCCGACCGAAAAGGATGAGGATAAAGAAGCCATATTCATAATGGGTCAGTTTCTTTTTAATTCAATCTACCTTCATTTTGGACTAGATGTCCTATTATATATTATGTTCTGTTATAAATGTTATTAGAATTCATTGACTCCTTTAAGCACTTTCATATAGAATATGTAGATTTTATCTTTTGCTTAACTTTATACAGTTTGTAGAAAATTGAAAAAATAATGCTTCATTGGTGACATTGACTTTAGTGTCACTTGCCTTACACATTGCTTTTTCCCATGTACTCGTAGTGAAGCAAACAAGTTCTTTATATGTATTCCCAATTATACTACATCAAAAGTGGTATGTGTGAACATGAGCAATAAGGAACACTGTATAATGTTTTCTATCTCATTCTCTCGCACGTTAGTCCTATAGAAGTATACTTGTCTCTTGTTGTTGTTGCTTTTTCGTTTAGTTTCATTGCGTTTCAAATCACAAATCAATGGGGCTAAAGATGTTTATTCTTCAAATAGCGTAGGAAATTGCTATGAATGAAACTAATGATTATATTTGTAAGCACAGGTCGCGAGGAACAGGTGGAGGCAGCACGAAAGCAACTGGAAGCTGCCGTAGCGGAGATCAGTAACGTGTCGGAGGGCGAGATGTCGGTCGCGCCGAAACATCACAGGCACTTCGTCGCGCGTCGCGGTGAAGTGTTGCGTCGCATCGCGGACGACTGCGGCGGCGTTCAGATCTCATTCCCGCGCCAGGGAGTTAACAGTGACCGAGTCGTACTCAAGGGACCGAAGGAATGCATCGAAGCGGCTAAAATACGTATAAATCAAATCATCGAAGATTTGGATGCCAAGGTATGGAACAGTATAATCGAAATATCAAACGCCTTTATTCATTGGTGATACCCCGACTTCATTTTCGTTGTTAATTATCTTAATAATATATTTTACGTATAGAGGAAAAAGTATAAGCACCAAACCGCTTGCCCCACTTCTACACATAGCTGAATGCTTATAAGAAGTCGGTAGTTTCTTAAATCTTTAGTAACTTCGTATGAAACGAAGCTATTATGATAATCATTTTTTTAGAGCAACAAGTATCTAAGCAGTAAGATTAAAAATGATTAGTCGAAATCTAATTTTTTATAATTGCAGACCTCTATCATTTTATTTATATAAATTATTGGAACAACAAAATTATAAATTACTAGTGGACCTGATGGACGTTATCCCTCCCTGATAATATAAAAAAAACCTCGACAAATTATATACGTAAACTTTGCTCATGGATCACTTCATCTGATGGTGAAAACCGCATGAAAATCCGTTCGGTAGTTTTTGAGTTTATCGCGAACAAACAGACAGACAAACGTGGCAGAGCACTTTGTTTTATAGTATGTAGTGAGTAGTGATACGGCCGTATTTGTGCGGCCCGCGACATAGCAAACAATTTTAGTAGATAATTAATATCAAAACTGATTTTACATATGTAGTTAAATGGAGGAGGCCCACCTCATTTCCCCCTTTCCCTTCCCCTTTTTCCTTTCCCTCCTCCTCCCCCAAACACAGGCTGGCAACGCACTTGCGACTGCCTTAATGTTGCTAGTGTCTATGGACGGTGGTGATTACTTAACATCAGGTAACCCACCCGTTCGTTTGCCTGCTTTTGATATAAAAATGGAAGTAAGCTAAACGGAAATATGAAGTACAGCGAGTGAGCGGGAACATGTTTCTGTATCCAAACATCGAGACCATTAATATCCTAGCCTTTCTTAATATCTATTCACGCCACTCTCATAATACTTCCTGCGTGGCTAATATAATAATATCCAATTGGGTGTTTGTCTCCTTTAACCAATCATTTCAGGACACTATTTCACTAAGATACACTTTATTTAACTGCAAATATTTTTTAATTCCATGGCAATCAAATATGGTTAGTCAATTGAGCTGACAAATAAAAGATTTCGCAGAATATTATTTCAATACAAAATTTATAAGGCTATCTATCTATAAAGTATTATGACTGTTCATGATAAATATGCCAATTGGTTAGTGGTGTCAACTATTCAATTCATGAATGGACGGAAAAGTATTATGACCCATGTTCTAGGATATAAATGGCATTAATGACTATATTCGACTATAGTAAATCACTTTCACACACAACAAGTGCACACAATTTCCTCAGTAACAAAGTGGCTCTGAACTGAAACCGATTGCCTCACGAAGTAGTATCCGCTGGTTCTGTCCATGGTTTTACAAACCGACTCGACAACTGGCTCCGGACAAATAAAACTCACCTTAATAAGTGAACATCTGCAGTGACCAAAACCCGACAAAAAAAATCGACACAGTGTGATTGATATAGACGTATCAGCAATTATGCTGCTTGTCTATTAACTATAAATAAATAAATATTATAACATTATATCAATAGGGATTACACTGTTGTTTTTTATCTTTCTACTTTGGTAACCGAGCCTCTTTCTTGAGGGTTATTACTACCATTATCAAGTAGGTAAATATTATACAGTGTCCTGTGGTGAGTTTAGCGTTCCAACAAGATGGCTAAAGTAAACAAAATATAGAAAAGTACGAACAGATTACTATGATAAGTAAATTCACATATGATGTAATTATTTTTATCTTAATTGCCATCTCTTATAACACCAAAGAAGTTTTACTTCAACCACGTGACGGTTACACACACTCATTTTTCATTATTATTGTTTTGTTTCTTTATAAATACATTTAGCGGGTATGTTAGGGTGGAATAAAAAAATCAATGATATTTCATAAAACATACATCCATATAAATTAAATGAAAGATATCTGCCATTGTGCTCACTGACCATTTTTTTTTAGTTTTACTCCTTAGACACACTCATTTTATATAAGGTTATTAAGAAACAACGATTTTTATAAGCACTACGAAAAAACTTAAGAAATGGCTAAGCAAACTATATTTTTGTATGGTTAATGTTCTGAACATAAAATATATTGTTTAATGACAAACAACACCAGATGAAGTCGCAGGTATCAGTTAGTAGTGAATAACATAATAACTCTGAGCAGGAGGATGGCAATGCTATTTCTCAAGACTCTCTTAATGGTTTCTTAATGTATTTTGGAGACAACCTTTCTGCATGTCACCTTCTTTGATATGGCCATTGCTCTGGAATGATCTGAGTTAGAGTAATGTTGACATACTCTGAGTTAGAGTAATGAGTTTTTTGTAATATGTACAGGTGACTATTGAATGCATCATACCTCAAAGGCACCATAGGACTGTAATGGGCGCACGCGGTGCTAAAGTCAAGGATATCACTGCTGAATTCGACGTTCAGATTAAGTTCCCTGAGCGAGATACGACTGAGGGAGCAGATTTACCCATCAAGGATATCGACGAAAATGCCGAACCTGGGCCTAATGACGTGATCAGGATCACTGGTCGTCCGGAAAACTGTGAAGCCGCCAAGAAAGCTTTACTTGAGCAGGTAAATTTTTGCTCACAACTTCTTTCCTATTAACCCCTCGAGTCCCGAGAGAACCATAATGGCTTAAGCCATTGTAAGCCAACAAGAAATAGGTAGACGTAGAAAGTAGTTAAACAGATAGGTCGCGAATTGCATGTATCAGGCAACAGCCCATGCCGAGGTGTGTCGAGCGCCCTTGAGCTAGATACCCAAATAAAATCGGCTGAGTGCCTTAAGCAATCGCCTTAGTAGTCCGGTGAAGTTAAGACCTTCCTAGGTCAATAGCGTAGTCAGTTCGAAAAAAAAACCAATAACAAACAAACGAGCATAGACCAATGATGCACGCGTCAAGATACAATTTTAAAAACATAGCATCGGCTATTTTATTTTTCTAAGATGCTCCTTTATTTGCCATATAATAGTCGAATGTTCAATAACAAAATTGCATATGCGTCTTTTTTTTAGCATCAGCAGTATTGTTTACATGTGTTTTTGTAATTTCTAGGTACCTATTACAATTGATGTCGAAGTACCAAATGAACTTCATCGTTTGCTCGCCGGCCAAAAGAGAAGAGAATTGATGCAGACTTATGATGTTCACATTCTGCTCCCACCTAATGAAGATAACAGCGACTTGGTTAAGGTAAGTATCTCTACTACAATCCTTATTATAAGTAGAACTGTTTGTTTGTAGAACTTTTATAGGTTATTTTCTTGAATGGTTATTCAATTGATTAATTACAGTGTTTATTAAGTGTTACTAAAACAAAGAGTTCTTGTTTTATATATACTCAAACATAATTTATTGAGGAAAACTTAATAATACAATACAATAAATACAATGATCTCATGCAAATGTAAAAAATCTTATACAATTAATATTTTTCATTTATAGTCAAATGTAATTTATTAAGGAAAACTTAATAATAAAGAATCAAGTGCGCATAAACGACCAACATTTTTGTACAATAATCTCATGCAAATGTAAACAAACCGGTGCCGTTAATATTTTTAGAAATGCAATGATAACAGGATCACTGATTGATGTATTTTAAAATTTTTTAACATTGTCGTGATCTTTCTAGTTTAGAATGATTCTACTAGATATTTAAAAAATTAAAAGGTCAAGATGAATTTTTTTTTTAAATATTGCGAAAGTGTGTTTACCTACCTCTTTGCTCTGACATGTCCATTTTGATAATTAAATTATTATTAAAGTAAGCTATTCTCTATAATGAGTTCAAAAAACGGAGTCGAATATAATATAAATCTTAGGAATATTTTTTAATATTCCAACATCAATTGCCAAGTTCAATAGGTTAGTATTAAAAAGTATTTGTGTTCAGGTGACAGGAACTCCTACTAATGTAGAGAAAGCGAAACAGGCGCTGGCAGACAGAATTGTAGATATGGAGAAGGAAAAAGAAGACCGATTACTTAGGTACTGCACTTGTTCATATTTATATCTAAACTACATTTTTATTTAAATTTCATTGTCTTTGACTGATTTTAAATGATCTCTGTTAAATGTAAGACAAATAATTCAGTAATTCTTTATCTTATATCATGTATCTGGCGAAAAAGCCCGTCATAGTGATTCGCTTCTGCGGGATCAGCCTGTGCATATCCAGCTTTTTGCAGGCCGGCATGACAGCGGCGACCGGCGATGGATAGTGTGTCACTCGGTGTCCGCCATTGTTTCTGGATTGTACTGTGCTTACCATCAGGCATAGTGCAGTCATTTTGCCGTGCTACTATAAAAAAAAAAAGTAATACTGAGTGATGTCTCTAACAACTTTATAGCCACACATATATCATAAAGTGAACCGATTTTAAAACCTGAAACAGACTCAAGTGACTTAGTCATGTGATAATAAAGCATTTATTAACATAATAATGAAAAATTTACATTTACAATAACTGTACAGTTAGTAAATGAAATAAATACCGGGTTATTATTGTGAATTAATTTCATTTTAGGTCATTTGAACTTAAATTCAAAGTCGATCCTGAATACCATCCACTTGTAATTGGCAAAGGTGGCTCTGTCATAACTAAGATCCGGACAGACTTTGGTGTTCAAATTAACCTTCCAAAACGCGGTGAGCCTGACGATGATATTATAACTATTCAAGGATATGAAGATAAGGCTCAACAAGCTAAAGACGCTATTATGGCGATTGTGCATCAACTGGTAAAACTATAACCTATTAAGTACTAAAGAAAATAATTTCAGCGTGGAGAAAAATAATTTATATTTAATTTTCTTTAGGATAACCAATGCAAGGAAGAAGTAGATATTGATCCACGTGTTCATAGAAGACTCATTGGGCTTAGAGGAAAGAATATACGTCGCATTATGGATGAGTTCAAAGTTGACATACGTTTCCCAAAACACGGTGACGACAGCACTGTCGTCATAACGGGAGACGAAGATAATGTACTAGATGCCAAGGACCACCTCTTGAACCTGGCCGAGGAATACGTAAATATAACTTAACAATATTCAAGTTCACGCATACTAATTATTACCATAAATGAATACACTTAGGGACAATTTCCAAAGATGTACTAATAATATGCAAAGAATTAAATTCTGCTAGCTTATATAGTTTTCCTATCAATATAATTACGATATTCTTCACTGATAGTAAAAAAAATTGTAATCATTATATGAAAAAAAAAGAGTTTTTAAATAAAGGTAATATTGTTGTTATTTAAATTAAATACTTATGAGAAAATAACATATTATATCAAATTCAAATGATTTTAACAAACATATACATACATTCCGCTGAATGGTTAAAGAGTAGCAATATTCACAGAGGTTATTAAATACTTGTTACTGATTCTAAATCAATTAAAAAAAAAATAGATGTATAATATTTGTAGTGTGAAGGATTTAAATCGCCTAATCACATAGTATGGAACTCTTCTATTAGGTTTTAATGTTTATTTGAATGTTGTAACAGTTGCAAGATGTGGCCGATCGGTACCAACCGCCGGCAGCGCCATCTCTCGGTGACTTTGGCAGTGTGTTAAACGAGAACACTAGTACAGCGAGCGCTGGAGCAAATGCGAATGCGAATGCTGCTTCGACAGGCCTCGCAGGTTTTGTGGTTAAAGGTGGTCCCTGGGAGCAACGTGCACCGGATACCGCCTCTACACATGAATTCCCCACAATGCCTGGGGCCCCGCAACCGCAACAAGCTTCTCCCGCGGCTTGGGGTCCACGTCGCTAATTCCCCTACAAGGTCATCCATAAATTACATCGCAAGTTAACTGATAAGCTTATCTATACTAATATTATAAAGCTGAAGAGTTTCTTTGTTTGATTCTTTCGATAACTCATTTATCAAAGATGGCTATAGGCTATATATCATCACGCTAAGACCAATAGGAGCGGAGCACCAATGAATAATGTTTCATAGTCGGGGTGTTTTCAAGACCTTTTGAGAGCTTTCGGTGCGTATTAGTTTGCCGAAAGTAACTATTCTACGCGGACAAAGTCGCGAGCAGAAGCTAGTAACTTATACTTTATATTGCAACTGCAATGGTAAATGAAATATAAAATGTCTTAACTCACAAGGAATTTTATGATTTCTTTTTAAATAGATTTTGAATGTATTGTTTTAAACTGCAAAATATAACAGGTAACGTCTGTGACAAGGATGTCGGGATGTTCAAAAATCATGAAATTTATGGGATGTTATTTATGGATGGTCTCCTCAATTTTTTTTGTCTGGGGAGGGTTCAGCATAATTATAAGTTTCCTCGTAGTTTAATTAGGTCCGCCGCGATCCCGCGCCATTTTATTCACGCGGAGTTCGCGTTGCAGTGGACGTGTTCATTCGGCCTATTTCCTGTATAAGCAGCAAACTTACAAATTGTTCCTTTATATCATCCTAAAATGTAGACAATGGTTTGAAAACATTTTTGATACTGATCAAGGCATGTGTCCAGTACGTTTATAATAATAATAGAGAATATATGGTGTATAATATAGATACACTTTATATTATATAGTACAGTGTAATATTAAAAATATAGATGGCAGCAGAGTTTAGATATTACAGAGAAATAGGCTGGTTGTTTATTTTAATTATATACTTATAATCTTTTAGATTATGCTGTCGTTATTTTTTTTACTATGAATTACCTTATTTATAAGTTGTTTTCTTTCTATTTTTACAACTGCTTGATTGATGTATGCATGTATTTCAAATGCATAATAAATTCTAATAATGTACTTATTGAATAAAATTATAATGATGTCGTTTTTTCATAATATTATTTTCTATAGAATTTTTGTAAGCATTGTCTATAACAATAATGAATCAATAAATAGTAAGACAAGAATGAATATTTTTACAAAGTAATGTGTACATAGTAAATTGTGTTTGAAAATATTAATAAAATCTTTTACAAATATACAAGGTCTTTTTTAATGCCAAGTATATCCTAAACTTCACTGAGGTGAGGACACGCTCTCAAAAAAGGTCCATTTTCACTGTTTTTCGGTAAGAATTACAACAAAACTATTGAACTTTGGTAAACATAATGACTAACTACAGATACGTTGAACCTTTAACAATGATGTACAGATGATTTTTTAAAATTAATAGGTTTCCATAAAAAAAAATCAATTGTCCGTAGTTCCTCGCGCAAAACCGCCTGCTTTTCGGTATGAAAATTCAGTTAATTTACGCTTTTCTCAATAAAAAATATACTACATCTAAGAAATAAATTATTTAGATATAAACAAAACTTCTCGATATTATGTCAGTTCCGTAGACCTTAACACCTATGGAATAAGGTTCAATTTAATTCGTTATTTAGATTCGATTAAACAAAAGTAAGGAAAGATGCACGTCGCGTCGCGCCAGACCGCGCTCAGCACAGAATACTATTACTCCTAGCGGAACTCGGGCTCCGTAGCGAGTGTATGTATACGTCGCCTTGCACTCGATTAGAAAAAAAAACATCGCTGTAGAAATACGTATACGCTTCACAAAACGTTTTGATCTTTTTGAAAACTAACCAATTTTTTATAGTGGGTTATATTTCTAGTAGTAAGACACTGTAATTAGGTTGAAACAAAAATTCTAAGTTTGGTTTTTATTACGTTAAATTTTCTTACGTTTTGAGTGTAGATGGATTTGAGGTATTGTTATGGAACTTCTTGACGGATAGAAATACATATGTCGTCTTTGGAGTGCTTTTGTTAGTAGTGAAGAGAGCTTACCATAGGACTGAACAAAATGATCTGATGACGACTCACTTCAAAAACTGTTATGGAACTCCTTGATGGGTAGAGACAGATATGTCTTATTTGTACTCCTTTCATTAAGTAATAACAAAATTACCTCATAATGGACTCTCAGAAACGGCTACGGAGCTCTTTCATGGGTAGAAATAGATATGTCGTATTCGCATTGTCTTTATTATATTTTATAATCTATTCAGAATATATACAATAATATCATAAACACGCTGCAGCATTTACAAACAAATGTAATCTTTCAAAAGAATCGAGTATGCTTATTGTTTATCAGAACATGCAGTCTCTCAAGTCTTGTTTGTAATGAAACGAATTATTTGGTGAAAAGTCTATCAAAGCCAAAGATGTAAAGTTTGTCAGTGGAATTAGGATTCGTTTTACACAAAGACTATTACAACTTACAATTCAGATGTTTTGTAGTACGTTGTTCACGGAACTATTTTTGATATAGAAGCAAACGCTATTTTAAAAATTCTCCTATCTAAATCTCTGAGCGCATACTCAATGTTTGTAGCTAATATCTACATGTACTAAAATTTAGTTATCACCATATAGTTACTCATCTAGCTGACCTAGCCCATTAGGAATTAAACGTTAATCAGACAGTAGGATATTAAACTCTATATTTTTAGCTACTCTATACTATAGAAAATTTTTGTTATCACGACAAAGATACGCCCGACACGACAAAATGTAGCCCCTTTTTTTCGAACTGATTATGCTATTGGTCTAGCAAGGTCTTAACAGCTTCACCGGACTACTAAGGCGATCGCTTAAGGCACTCAGCCGATTTTATTTGCCAACTAGCTCAAGGGAGCACGGCACACCTCGGCTTGGGCTGTTGCCTGATACATGCAATTCGCGCCCTATCTGAGCTAAGCTAACTATTCATACACATATGAGTTGTTGAAACATATATGTGTACCAGGCATACAAACCTCCGCAACTCTTATATATATTTCGTATCGGATAATTTTCTAAACTATTTCAGTTTGATAAGGGAAAAAATAAAACCCTTCCACTTGCACGTGTAAGCGTGTATGCGTGCACGTGTGTGGAGGTGATATATGTAATGTTGTCGCAGTGATATAAGATTTTGTGTCACTGTATCGCGCGAGCAGCGCACTCAAGGAATCCACGCCGAGGGAACGGACCTAAAATGTAGCCCCTGAGAAATGAATTTTTCATCCGATACTGGAAGACTAAACATCTGAACCCAAAACTGATGTTTGTAGCTACTATGAATACTAAAGTTCCGTTATCATGGTACAGCTACTCGTCTGAACCATAAAATGAAACGCTGATCTAACTCTATGAGACTATAGACCTCTGATTGCAAAGTTGATGTTTCTAGCGATTATCAGTACTAAAATTCTGCTTTCATGATACAGCTACTCACTTGGTGTATGAGAAATGATACTCTCATAAGTACACACACACACTTGTTGAGGTTAAATTTTTATTTTATTTTTGTATAACATCAATCGAGAGATACTATCGGAGAAATTTATGTAAGCCGATATTTTTCTATGACAATGTGACATTGTCCAGTAACGTTTTCATTGGGGTCATTCGACGGTTTACGTTAATTTATAGGAAAATGCCATATGGTCTACCAATCTAAGTATAATTATTATGTCATCACCATTGTAGGCGTCGCCGTTAGTAATACGAACCTTCATAAGGTCGCCCATTATGATATCATCCTTGATGATGTCATTTTTGATGACCTCGTACTTTTTCCTTTACCAAAAGTGGGATTCGCAAAGTTGTCTTCGTTCACCTCATGCCTGGTATCACAATATTAGTTATTCAGAGTTGTATCAACTTCACGTATCATATGGTTGATATCAAAATACCACGCCATGCAGCGATTGCTACACATAAACCTCAACAGAAGACGATATGCCATCAGCTCGTATCGGTTTACAGTTCCTTAATGTGGGCCAGCACAATGCTAATTTGCGGCACAATATAAAAGAACCAATGAGACCTTCCGGAAGCTAACTTCGGGAACCTAAGAGACTTTCCAAGAACATAGGAGTCTAAGAATAACGTGAAAATACACTCCAAAATATCAGAGAATTTATATGCGATTAAATTACTGTTGATTAGTGCATACAATACTCTAGGAAACCAGATATTTTTTGAGGTAATTATCCTCGAGACCAAATAATTTTGGTTGAGACCAGATAATATTCCTCGAGATCAGATAGTAAAGGTAGTTTCTAACTATTAATATTTTTCACGAGAACTCACGATGAATACAACTTGTTCTTGGATCCAACTAGTATCTGGCGCCGTTTTTTTTTTTTTTTTTTTTTTTTTTTTTTTTTTTTAATTTGTAATAGAATAATCAGAAGAATACAGTAATAAATCGTCAGCATACTGAAGTACCTCAACTGTTCCATTTAGAGATGACTCCAAATCATATGTATAAACATTATATAGCAATGGACTGAGTACAGAACCTTGAGGGAGTCCTTTGGATAGCCTCCTTGATATATTAGTACCATCCAAGGTTATAAATCTGTCAGTTAAGGAGTTAATAATAAAGTTAATAAACAAATCAGGAATTTTAAGCATACAAAGTTTTCGTATTAAGATATGTAGGAGGACATTATCATATGCTGATTTAATATCCAAAACCACTGATAGAGTGGATTTATTATTTGAAAATGCAATTCTAATATCAGTAGTGAGAATACTAATACAATCCAATGTACTTTTGCCTTTTCGAAAACCAAATTGACTCTTAGAAAATAATTCATGGCTTTCAAGAAACCATTCTAGGCGATTTTTCACTAAACGTTCAGTTACTTTAAGTAACACTGATGACATTGCAATGGGCCTATAAGATGATACATCTGATGGTAATTTATTAGGTTTTAGTACTGGCAATACCAATTGTGATTTCCATGATAAAGGAACAATTCCTGTCATCATGACAGTGTTTATTATTTCTAAAAAATAACCTAAAGCCTGTTCACCAAGATTGGAGAGAAATGAATATAGAATACCGTCTGACCCAGGTGATGTATCTTTGGTACATGATAAAACCCCTTTTAATTCACTGATAGAAAACAAATTATTGATGGTGGAACTATTCCCTATAATAGGTGGCATAGAATTTAATAGATCGTCTGTAATCTGATCTTTAAATGGCACCGTAGGTGGGGCCAGATGGTCCATGAAACTTTCAGCCATTGAAGGAGGAAGTTTTGAAAGGCTAGAATTATCCATTCCACATCTAAACCGTCTAATATTACGCCACACTTCTGATGGACTAGTTGAAGGTGAAATCGAAATACAAAATTTATTCCAACCAGCCTGTTTTTTTTCCCTTAATAATTTTTTGGTATTTTTCATAATATAAGTCAAAATTTTAAAATTTTCTGAAGTCATTGCATGGTTGTAATTTAACTCTGCTTCTTTTCTCTTTTTTACAGCTTCTGTGCATTCATTATCCCACCAGGGAGGAGATGATATATGAAATGAAGAAGATTTTTTCAAGGGAAATATAACATCTGCAGTATTAATTAAAAGTGTGGAAAAAGCATCTGCACACAAGCCTATACTTTCAGAAAAATTTGGCAATGAAGAAATTTCATTTTCTACAGCTGTCTTAAATGTACTCCAATTTTCCTTATGTAACCTATGCCTTATACGAGACTTATGAATAGTATTCTTACATTTAAATTTAAAATTACTTAAAGATATAAGGATAGGAAAATGGTCACTTCCATAAGTGTATGGAAGAGTACACCATGTAGTCAAACATGCTAAATTAGAGCTACAAATAGAAATATCAATTGCACTAACATTATCAGAAGGATTAGAACGTCGAGTTGGTGATCCTGTGTTTAATATACATAAGTTTTGATGATTAAGAATATCTAACAATCTATTGCCATAACTGGTTGAATATGAGCTACCCCATGATTGATGATGACAATTAAAGTCCCCCATTACTAAAATTGGTTTAGGAAGGGAAGAAAATATATTATTAATTTCAGAGAGAGCAGAGGATGAAGGGTGTGGTATGTACAAAGAAACAAAACAGATACTGTTTAATTGGATAGCTACTATGGAAAAATTATCGAAATGGGGAAGAGAAATAACAGAGTAAGAAAATGTATTCCTGACCAGAATAGCTGCCCCTCCATAGCCATCCTGACGGTCATCCCTTACACAAAAAAAACCATTCATTTTAAACACAGCTCTTGGCTTAAGCCAAGTCTCAGATAAAGAAACTAAAATCGGTTTATATTTGTTTAGCAAATAAATCAAATCACTTTTCTTGTTGGTGAGGCTTCGAGCATTCCATTGAATTATCAGATGATCCATTATTGGGTAAATTTAAGTAGGGCAAAAGAGATGTAACCTCGTTGGACGGTATTATTTGGGACTGAGTTAAAAATTTAATAAGAGCTATAATAATTTTACCTATAGAAAGATCATCATTTTCATTTGTATTTTTTAGAGCACATCCATTTTGTGAAGAAGTTGTGTTGTAATCTTTTATAAGTTCTCTATGTTCTAGTTGGTTATAACCATGATTAACTTTAGGTGTTCTACGAGGTTCTCGATACACTGTTTTTTTATATGACACTGGAGTAGTTTTCTTATCAGATTCAGAACTAATAAATCTAGGCACATTTGAAGCAAGAACATCAGAATACGGACGGGAAACAGGATGATGCATTTTTGATGCTTCTGGATAAGACATACAGTTTTGAGCCATTGTAATTTTAATTTGTTTCTGTCTATTGTACTCTGGACACGACTTATTGGTTGCAAAATGACTTCCTCCGCACATACAACAATTGATATAATCTTCATCTATATTACAGGATTCACCAGTATGTTCCTTTCCACACTTATAACACTTTGGTTTTGAGCGACATTGTAACTTTGTATGGCCATATCGGCAACAGTTATAACATTGAATAGTAGGATAAGTATATAATTCAACTTGTAAGGCATTGAAGCACATAAATATTCGTTTAGGGAGTATCTGACCATCAAATGTTACAACAACACTTTGTGAAGGTTTCCAGACAGTAGCACCATCAACATTGACCTTATAGTTTATTCGTCTAACTTTTAAAATTTTACCACAACCAATTGGAACATTAATATTTTCAATTATATCTTCTGGTGACCACTCAACAGGTACACCTCTAACCAAACCCATACGGGTAACATTAAATGTAGGAATAAAAGCCTTTAACTTATTTGACTCTAAACTCTTATGCCCTAAAAACAAGTTAGCATCACTGTAAGAAGAGAATGATAAAGTAATTCTGTTACGCCCTATACGTTTTAGACTACCATTAATTATGTTCTGTATACAATTATTTTTTAAAAATTTACCAAAAGTCACAGGGTGAATAGTTGTGCCATCGTTTGGTGAAGACTGAATTCGCTGTACATGTATGATATATGGTGAATTATCCGTTTCTGTGTATAAAGATCTCCCTACAGGTGCAGGATTCTTTATAGTACAGACTTCAGCAATATTTGGAGTAGATTTGTTACTTAAAATAATGTCTGAATTTTGATTAGAAATTAAAGCTGGTTGTAAAAAACTAATCTTTTTTTCAGAAACAACTTCTGAGTCCAAACACTGGCAATCAGTAAATTTATTATCAAGTAAAGAACTATTCTTTTTCTTTCTTTTATTGCAATGCCTACATTTTTTTTGAAGATGGATACGCTTGTGTGGTCTTGGTTGAGATCGTGACCCGTCTGTGTCTACACTAGAATCATACGATCGGACATCGTCCGGTATATCCATAGGTGAATTATCGACAGTACAAGTAGATTTAACAATAACATATTCACTTGCATGGGGTATTGTGCCCCCAGGATCCGGGGGCTCGTTCATGGCGTACAACTAAATAATTAAAAAAAAGAACTTACCTACTGAATGTTGAAATAATACAAAAAAAACAACTATAGAAATAATAATCTACACAAATATATACACAACTACACACTACTGATCATAAAATAGTTAAAATGAAATTTAAACGAAAAAACCGCGTCCGCCCTTTTCAATGTTTCCCGCGCTTTTTTCCTGGCGCCGTTTAAAATCGGGGTTGGGTAATATGAAGTTGCTGCTGATCATTTAAAGACAAACGACAAATGTACTCTACTGAAGTAATATGTCTAAGGAACGTATCGTTTCAGTGAACGGTGCGTCATACTGCTTAACGTCACTGTAAGGTAAGGGAAGTCCGAGAAACCGTCTTTTTTCTGCTGATAAACAATCATTTACGACAATTTATAACTGTATAATATACGTAGTAACCAGAGAGTTATTGATGTAATTTTCATAAGTTGCAGGTTCTTCAAAACCGCGTTTTACGTAAAGTGACCGGTGCCCCGTGGTACGTTCGGAGAGTTGATCTCCATAGGGACCTAGAGATGCCTTCTATCTGGGCGTACGTAAAATCACTTACGATTAGTTATTTTGAAAAAGCCGTGAATCATCCCAGTCCGTTAGTGGTATACGCCACAAAATACGAACCCGTACCAAACGCTGCGCGTTGTAAAAGACGTCCGCGACATATTTTTACCGACCCTCCCGATGAAATAACGGCAGTGAACGATCAGTACCAGCCTGTCTCTCCAAACAGAGCGTGCTCACGCCCACGCCCGCGTAACCACAGATCACGCCGCCGTGGTCTGGGGGTAAATTTCGCTCCCGCACACCAGACTAGGCCCCCCTCGGCAACGGCTCAAGCCTAGGTCCGTTCCCTCGGCGTGGAGCCCTTGAGTACGTTGCTCGCGCGATACAGTGACACAAAATCTTACATCACTGCGACAACATTACACATATCACCTCCACACACGTGCACGCATACACGCATACACAGGCAAGTGGAAGGGTTTTATTTTTTTTCCCTTATCAAACAGAAATAGTTTAGAATATTATCCGATACGAAATATATATAAGAGTTGTTGAGGTATGTATGCTTGGTACACATATATGTTTCAACAACTCATATATGTATGAATAGTTACCTTAGCTTAGGTTAGCTCAGATAGATCGCGAATTGCATGTATCAGGCAACAGCCAAAGCCGAGGTGTGCCGTGCACCCTTGAGCTAGTTGTCAAAATAAAATCGGCTGAGTGCCTTAAGCGCTCGCCTTAGTAGCCCGGTGAAGCTGTTAAGACCTTGCTGGGTCAATAGCGTAGTCAGTTCGAGAAAAAAAAAAAAAAAGTTATTGATGTCGGTAGTACTTTAGTAGTGAGTAGTGACCGAAAAAAAAATTAGTAGATTTCAGTAAGATTTTCGTGCAGTCTAGCAGAATTCTAATTATCAATTTGGTCACACTGGTTGTTGTTATTATTGGTTATTTTCATAGGTTATTATGTTTGCTTTTTTGTAACTTTTAAAGCGTTATAAAATATTTATGATCTCTGAAATATGTCAAATATTGAGGAAAATAAGAAGTGAGTACATAATGTAACAAAACAATATTTATAAAACTCAATTTACGATTGAAGTCATTATGCTAAGTGTCTTGGTTTTCTTATTTTTTATCTTATCACGTTTCAGTTCTCCGTCTTCAATACATTTAAGTATTCCTTTCCCTTCCGAAGATGCTGCTTTAATGGTGCATGACATTTTATGTGTGGACCGAGAGTTGCGGCGAAGTGCAGTAAAACGACAAATTTCGACTGTCGGTGATATTCTTATAATGTTAGTGTCACGAGTATTGATAATTTTCTTTTAATTAAAAAAGTAGTATAAGTGTAATCATGTTATGTTTCTTACAGTGAATTCCAGGGTGAGGATCTAAAGAAGCTGAGGGTATCCTTAAACTCAATATTAAAGAACATTTTATTGATTTTACAAACTTTTCAAATTTTTGAAAACGAATAATAGAACCACCATGCCTGAACATACACCAGTGCCCACACCAGCAAGATCCCTGTATGGGTTTTTTATGTATTGCATTAGTAAAATAGTCTTGGTTGTGTACTGTTTATGGGCATTCACACCTGATGATATTTTACATTATTTTAATATTTATTACTATCCACAAAAGTTCTGGTCTACAGCTATTCCTATACAGTGTTTGAACGCTTTATTATTCTTTGCATTCTTTATATATCCTAGTTTCAATTTTATATTGACTGCTAATATAGATGATGTGAAAACTATACAAGATAATTTCTCTAATTATAATCTAAAAAGAGATATCACTGATGAGGTGTCATCAAAAGGCTGTATTTGTAAAAGTAATGTAAAATGTAAATATAAAAGTTATGATAGACCCATAGACTATGAGCATACGGTTCCGGCGTTACAAGATTTAAACATTCGTTTTGTATGTAAAAAGTTGTATATTGATAATAAATTTTAAGGTTAATGTTATATTATTTTCTTTTTTTTTCTTAACTGTATTCTAACCTCGATTCTTTATAATTCTGCCATAAATAAGTTATGTTCGATAAATTTTATGATAGAAAGGATTTTCTGTAATTATGTGTGTAATTTGATGTTAATTTAGAATTTTCAACTGAACCAACATATTTTCTTCAAAACACATAGATTAGGTTTCTATATTTTTCTAATCTAATTCTGAATATAATCTAAATTTAAATGTAATAATCTAAATAATGAAATGAGAATTGTACAATAAAACTTATTTATTGTATTGGTGTACAATAGAGTACAGATAAACCTAGTTAATCTGAAACTCCACTAATCTAAATAATCCTAACATTTATGAACCACCCATTAGGTAGGTATGATCACTTTGTATAAAGCCCTCGGCTTTGTATTCAATATTTTTGTACTAGGAAAAATACCTGTACATAAATTGAGTAATGTCACTCAAATTGACGGTGGCGGACGGATGCGCCAATATTGATAGAAATGTATATCATTTAAACACCCAGAGGCAGGGCCAAAACAAATTGGAAGGGTGTATCTTGAAGGGACATGAAGGTGTGCAAAGTTTCCGAAGGCGATGTTAAGGACAGAGCGAAGTGGAGAAAAGAAGTACGTAAGGCCGACCACAGAGTACGTTATATAAAAGGCTGACCACACCACCGTGTGACACAAATAGTCAGAAATGGAGAGAAAGAGTATATCATTTAAACACATGTAAAAATATTTATTATTACTACCATCGTTAATTGAATTGTGGGAAGAAATGAATGCAGTATAAAACATTTAAAAATAATTTTGTTTAAACATATAATATAGTTTTATTAAACGCGCACATTGCAATGTGTTGTATTGAAACATTCCAAACACAGAAAGGTGAACCGCAGGCCTTCACAATATGTCACGACTTCTTTGTAATTATCCTTTCTAACTTCTTTCTGTTGTGATTACACAGCAATCCTCAAATACCACGACTCGCTTAGTTTGCAAAGTCGCGCGAAATTGCACTCATCGCTACGTCACTGGTGCCACCATTGACGCAATTAACATGCCAAACATGGTTATACACCATAACTTCTAATCTGTATCACATAATAGAAAATTCATCGCGGTTCCACGGGTAATCTCTGTAAAATTCAATGTATTAAGAGTCAATTCCTATGTACCAATAAATCCTGGTAAAAGACTTTTAAATTGTGTATATTGTTATATAGACTGTATTATCATTATTATGAGACCTGTATTCTAGTTATGCATCCTAATTATCACTAAATATTATAAAACAAAGTCCTCTGCCACGTCTGTCTGTTATAAACTCGAAATCTACTGAACGAGTTTTATGCGGTTTTCGCCAGTAGATAAAGTGATTCATTAGGAAGGATTAGGCATATAATTTGTCAAGATTTTTTTTATCACGGCGGGATAACGTCTTCTGGGCCCGCTAGTCTTTATATTAAAAAAAAACGATGATGGGTGTCAAAAAAAGGTAGTTACTTTTAAAAATGATTGAGTAGATACTGCATATTTAAATATTACCTACATCGTAATATAATTAATCCTTAGCGGTATATTTAAAAACTACAACATTACAACAAGAGAAAATAATCCTAATATTTTTTTCTAATGTGAATGGATGACCTTTAGCCACTGCTGCTCTAATGGAGAAAATCAAATTTAAATTTAATTACGGTGCATAAATTTCTTACCCTTAAACATTTTATTTTCTTTATATACTTACGATAATCCGAACTAATATTATAAATACGAAAGTGACTTTCGTTTATTACGCTTTCACGCCTTAGCTACCCAACTGTTCATCATACAATTTTGTATACACCCCATAAAGGGTACGGAAAAGAACATCCAGACAAAAGTACTATTCGCGAGAGTTTGGTCAAATCTACATTACCGCGAACAAACTAAATGATATAATTATATTTTATAAAGTTACCCTACATATTTTATCTTTTCATAAACATATTATGACTGCCGTTACAGGTGTTCTATCTGCCGCTTCTTCTCATCATAAGCAGTCAATCATATTCTAATGTGGCTAATAAATTGTTTCAAAAATGGAGCTCGGCGAACTAAACTTCATCATAGATTATCAAATCTAGTCAACTTTTAAATTAATAACGATATTCGATCGATATATTGGTCAACTGAAGGCTGCACTTTCCAAGAAGATCGATCTTCTAAATCAGGAGCTGGTACCGCATTTTCTGCAGCATCGGCTATGAGAACAGAATAGTCGTTAAAGTTTCCCAACTACCATTTCTATTTCAGTCCTGATGTTTACAAGTAATTTGGTCGTTTCCGCCACTCGTGATCCTCCAGACTTCCTAAGGATGACTTATCTGACTGTTGTGTTTTGATCTTCTTTTTACTTTACAGAAAAAATGTTTTTTATTTAAATTGAAAGATATTGATAAATAACCGATCCCACTTTCAAGAATTTCCTGCACGCGACACTTAACACTTCCACTTGTGAAATGCAGAAAGAGCAATTTACATATTCCTATTCCTACTTTCTATTTTTGTTTTGGTTAGACCTTAAGGTCTGCCCTTCATAGTGAGATAACTATATTGTTGCATGCCCGTAGCAAATTGATACAGTATTAATTAGTATTTTGAGAACTGTCCTCATGGTTTCTCTTTTCCTCTTATATGTATCAAACAGGTTTACTCATGTTAATCACAACAGTGTAAGTTAATTTTTCAAGATTTTTCCTATAATTTAAGTTCGCGACTTGAAATTATTTATCCCATTTTTTTTAACACAGCCAAACCAGCGTAGTAATTTTATCTTTACCACATACCCTCTTTCTCTTTATATTAAGTACAGCAAGAAAAATGTGATTAGTGACAAATCAAATATATTTTACACGTTCGATACAACGTATTTAACGTATTTTTTTACAACTACAAGTTTGCATGACGCCACTGAGCCATCATCTCTAAAATACATTTTTAAACCTTGGATGAATGCTCTGAAAACCGTATTACGAACTTTACTAAGAGATTTCCATTTTTCGATAGTAACTAACTACACTTTTTTTTTTTTGGGTGGGGAAAATCCTGCATAGGATACGCTTGCAGCAGTCGGGCTACAAGGGGCAACAGCTGGAGGGTGATGTCGCGACTCGTACCGGCTATAAACCCCACCGGCTGCACGGCGCGAAACGTGGCCAGGGTTTGGACTGCGCGAGCATTCTCCGCGCCCTGGTCACGCGCCTGGGTCGCCCGCAGAAGGTCAGCGGGTCGACCTACGTCTCAAGGGTGTCAAGCACCCTCGTGCTTCCTCATGAAGCAGCGGCCGTGGCCTGTGCTTCGCTCCACGGGTTCCTATCAATGACAGCGGGCGCCCCCAAACAGCGGGCGGGCACCTAACCTACCCTATTTCAACCTAAAACAATGAAATACGAGTAAATATCGGTCATGAAATCTCTTATAAACATATATACATATATATTTTTACGAGCGTTTAAGATTATTCGTGTAATAAAATCTCACCACCAAAATATTTTAATTTATTACGGGATCTGGAAATTATATTTTTATCAATGTATAGACTCAATAATGCGTGAGGAACTTTGGTGTTTTTTTTCGAACTGACTACGCTATTGACCTAGCATGGTCTTAACAGCTTCGCCGGACTATAGGAACTTTGGGAGTGGAGAAAATCTAGCCGGTACCGCTCCGGTGTAAAAATCGGAAGACACTACACAAACAGTAGAAACTATATTTTTTCTTGTTATTTTATACATTTCACGTGGAGCAGCTGCCTTTGTGTTTATACCCCTCCTTGACCTTTCATATAATCTATATTATCTGCATTTTATCTTAGATAAAAACTTTTAGACAAAAAAAATCCTAACACTTTCTATTATAAAGTCTTGGATAGAGAATCCAAGTCTCTTTAGGTACAGTTCACGCTTCCCACATTTTCACGTACACATACATATCAATGGTGGCATAGATTACGTGTACAGTATGCTAATAACCATTAGATAACGATGCCGTTCATCTGTGCGTGCCGTTTAACATTCATTAGTATTATGTTATTGTTATCGTGTGAACATTTAATTTTTTTTTATGATAACTAAATTGAAGTCTGGATACCTATAGTTCCCGGCAATTTTTGCATAATTTCGAATATTTTGGTATAAAGTGGGTCAAGAATTTAGGGACGCGATATTTAAACTTCGAATGGTTTACGTACTAATTCTAGAAAAGATTATTGCTCTAGGTTTTTAAAATCTGTACACAGTATGCACATCTGTAAATAATAATTCTTAGGTTTATCTATGCTTCAGAATACGTATTAAAGGAACACTTTATTATTAATTAGATTTTACATTTTAGGGTAAATAATATAGTACCAATACGCTGTTGTGCCACTAGCAATAGTGGTTATTTAAATGGTTATATACAACAGTCGTATTTAATAGTAAATATATTTAGAAGTATCGCCTATTCTGGCGGGTAGGTATTATAAAAAAAAAACGAAAACTAAAATTTCACGATTGCATCCCTAATGCTCTAACATCTTTGATTACAGCAAAACTTGGATAACCTTATTTAGGTATCTTTGTTCTCAAGTGTTTTATAATTGAAATACTCCTCAAAGAAGTAATAAATAAAAACGTTTATATTTTATTATGAGAATTGAATTACAGAACCCTTTATATGAGGTTAAACTCTTCTTATCAATATTTATAGAACAACGCCTGCACCATGGTGACATCATCCCGGCATTTACACGAAAGACTACAACAGCTGGTATAACGTAAAGATTTTGTGATTTACGTGGTCAAAATTATTATGGAAACAAAAAGTCATTTTGAAGTAGTTTTGTTGATTGTATAAATAAAGACCATAATTATGTATTACTAATGTTGATGTTATTTTTATTTTACTGAACTGACTATATGCTATCAGCCTGATAGGTCTTTACAGCTTCACCGGAATAAAATGTTTGTTGTGTGTTTACTGTAATCTTGGTCTCACACTTGGGTCTTATTGAAACTATAATATTATGGAGCTGAATGTTAATATATTTTGTAAGGATAAAACAACACTTCCCGTGATTAGTACAAAATAAAATTAAATATATTGTTAGTTTTATACATAGATAAAATTTATTTAAAAGTACAGAACATATGAAGAACTTACTACATAATAAATTGAGATAAAATATTTAGTACTGACTTTGAAAAATTGATATAAGCCACTTTTAGTATTAACAATATGAACTTATTGTATCAGTAAATATTGGCAGACCAATAGAGATTTTCCGACAGTGCAGTGGTTATTAAATATTATTAAGTGAATTTATATAGAAGCTGTAAGAAAATCTGCAATCAGACTGGCCATTACATCTTATATACTGAAACATTATGGCTAGGAAATTTTAATATAATATTATGTTCCAGCATACATGTTCAGTCGCATGCAGGCAACAAGGGGCCAGCATACACTGAAATATAAATTATTTTTAGTAATAGTTATTAGATAGTAATTTTATATTTTGTACAATAAAATACACAATTAAGTACAACTTGTAGCAAAGATATTAAAGAGAGAGTAATATTTATCTCAAGTGTTAAAGCTGCAATAACGTGTGTGTACGCACAGGGCATATTTACATTGCACACACGCATGGCAACAACACACCATGTGCTGCACACTGTAGTATAGTACATAATTAATTATTATATTACTTAAAGAATACAAAGACACGCCTAAGCCGGGAACACTCCCACTCACTTTACACATTTCAATGCATGATTAGCCAATGAACATGAACATGCATGTAATTCACTAGCAGATCGCTATTAAATAATACATTGACCATTGCTTAATATCACAGCTAATTATGCCTTGAAAAATATAGACATGTCTAATTTTCACTAATGTAGATAACAATGTAGAGTATAAGTAGACAATCTGAATTAATTTACATTACAATATCATGTCTTTTCATATGAAAAATTTAAAATTACATTACCAAAAATTAAACAGTGCAGCGCATTATAAATAAATGTGCATACCTTAATATTTAATTGACTAAATAAATTTGTTGCCTGCAGATCTGATATATTTAATTTAAATATCGAGAGGTAATATCTTAAGAGAAATTTTAACTTCAACTATTGAAAAAAAGTTAATTCCAAATTTAAAAATATTTTGTATCATTAATGACAATTCCCTTCAAATCCACCTAGTTATTATGAATGTGAAATATCATTCCAAAAAGCTGAGTCTCCGTCACACATATTTCACTAGCACTATTAATGTGGATCAATACATAAGGATCGAAGAGAAGAGAATGCTAGCACTTCACGAATGTGCGTTGCTGTTCACATGTGCTATATTGTCCTGTGTATCAGGAGTACGTTGACCATCACGTCGTGGTGGCATGCGTTCATTGATAGCATCCAATCCTTTGGCTTCTGCAAATGATGTGATCTTATGGTTTGGTGAGAAACCTTGCAAGGCATTCTTGAGTGAAGTTTTACCACCAGAAAGTGCACCCAAAGGTAAAGCACCTGTAGGAGTCAAGCCTTTTAATTGTAACACTGATTCACTTTCTTCACGTAAGACTGAGAACACATGTGCCATCTTCCCAATAGCACGAATTTTATTGCGAATGACTTCTTTTCTGAGATTAGCTTCCTCCAGTGCATCATCTCCTTCAGACATGAGTTCATCATCAGAACAGATGTTTAGTACATTAACCAACATCTCAGTGACTTTTTCACCAACAAATGGAAGAGACCAGGTAAATACATCCATGAAATTAGGCAGCCAGTATGGATGAGGGGAGCAGTTGAACTGTCTGATGTTCATAACATTGTTTTCATACTTCAAGACAGCAGCCTTGTTATTATAAACATCCAAGTAGTTCGGAGCAGAAAAAATAGTTATAAGACTAGGAAAACCGGTGGTTTGGCTTTTGCGATACATTCGATAGCCAGCATCTTGAGCTTCATGAGCACGTATGATCGATAGTAAGTTATTTCTTTGAAGGAAATCACAACAAGCTGCATAGCTATAAAAATATGAACAGCCTCGAACAGAGTTGTGCGAAAAATGTTCAGCATTTTTTTCATTGCCAAAATCTTCAAGAGGATCTGACCAAAGCAGGTCACACATAGCTCCAAATGCAGGTGGTTCTTTGAATCTATCTAGTTTACGAATATCATCTAAGCTGTTGATTTCCGGAGACAGTCCACCATGCACACATAAAAACTGCTGGTTCATAAGAGCAGCAAGGGGCAGGCAGTCAAATGCCTCCATACAGGCATCATACACTTTCTCGGAATACTTGATTTTACATTCCTGTTTGAAAGTAAAGTACTCTGTCAAATGTCGGCACTCATGGTTGCCGCGTAATAAGAATAATGTCTTCGGATAACATAATTTAAGAGCCCAAAGGTAAAGAACACACTCTATACTGAAATAACCTCGGTCGACATAATCTCCTAAGAATAAATACTTCGTACAAGAAGGTGAGCCTCCTACCTCGAATAATTTCATCAAATCATAAAACTGCCCATGGACGTCACCACACACGGTTACCGGTGAATCGATCTCAATCATAGTTTTTTCTGAACGCAATAAAGCGGCTCCATCTTGAATAATTCTTAGAGCTGCGTTTTCTTCAATCCTACCTTCCAAGATAAAGTGATGTTTCAGTACGTCTGGCAGGGGCTTTCCAGCTTTTTCATCGAAGACCTCCGAAACAGTTAGTTTGTGACTGGGAGGGAATGCGACACTTTGGATCATACGCTGCGTAGTCGACACTTTATCATTGCTCCCGGACATTGTCACATAAAAAACACTAATTTCAATCCATACACGCCAATATTTTCAATATGGCAGGTTGGATGTATCTAGTTAGTAGTACTAAAACAGAATCCCGATTTTACAACAGAGAAACTACTGCGCACTGGAAAACAATGCGCAAACATCTGGCGAGTGGTCAATAAAATATTAGGTACAGCCTAGGAGGGTTATCGAGCGCGTTTTATTACTTTTGAAAATATCACATAAATAGTAACACTGAATTTAGGGAACAGTTGCCAGTATGGTTGCTTTTTGGTGGGTGTCAGTTGCAATGTTACTAGATGAAATTAAAAAAAAAACAATTGAATTTTACAAATATATATACGTTTGTAATTTGAACAATGTATGTATGACTGCCCTGAAATACTAATGATCTATTAATCACTAATTAATTGACTTGGAATTCTATAAAATTTGTTCACGTTATAACTATAAATATATAATAATGATCTGTTAGATAAAATTGGAAAATGATGGCACATTTCTGGACATAACGGCTATCCTGATATAAATAATTTAGAAGTTTTCTTTATATTTTAATTTAATATTATAACAACTTCAAATATTTTTCTAATCTTAGCATATTTCGGTCGTAGAATAAAATAATTCTAGAAAGCAAATTTTATTATACAAGGTTATACGTCTGAATACGAAAGCTACATTACCGCTTTGGAGACTGGAGTTTGACAGGATTTTATCAGTTGTGAATGCCTGTGCTGAGAGAGGAGTTAAACACGGAACAAAGAGATAAGTTGTCCTTTTCTGTCACGGAATTATATAAATAGGTGCAAGACTTTTGCGGTTTTTATACCAAGGATGAAAAACAACTGCAATATATATTTGCAACTGCAACGAAAAGAACGCCGGGACTCAACCTCACAGCGTTTATCGGACTGAAGATAACACGATCCCTAAAATCGGATAATACCACTGCGATGCCATCCCCCAACAGAGACCCCGGTTTGCCTCCGCGTTATATAGTGTAGATAAAATGGAATGCTTCACCATTATTTTAGAATCAACAGTCCAAATAATGTGAACACTGACTCAGTCCATATTAGATCGATCAAATAGATACGCAGTGGAGCATGTTATTACAAATAATACCTCCTCCCGCGCGGACCTCTTATTCCCGGTGACCCCTGATGAGATCTCTAGCTCTATAAAACATCTGAAGAGTAGGAAATCCTCTTGTCCTAACGGTGTTAGGAATGAAGTTTTCCAGCCGTCCTGAAAAAGGTAATTAACCCCGCAAGAAAGCTATGCAACTCGACAGCTATCGTACGATCAATCTTTTCAAAGCCTTGTTAAAATCTGTCTATGAGCGGCTGCTTCTGAACCGTTTTGATACAATCATCTCCGATTTAGATCTGTTGCCATCTGAGCAGTTCGGCTTCTGAACCGGACACTCTTGAACTGTAGTATGTATTACACCATGCAATACATTTTGCGCAACTATACCGAATACAAATTACCTTATCGTACTCTGGCAATCTTCTTCAACGTAGCTAAAACTTTTTGCGATAGCACTACGACCACGATACTATGCAATTTCTCAACGCTATTAGGTACAGTGTGCTTAAAAGTATAATGGACTGTAAATAATTTCTAACTTTGATAGTTTATAAGCCAAGTCGTCAGAAACGAAATATGCCTTTGAAATCGTGAGGCTCACATGCCGGTACACATGGTTGGTGGTCAGGTTCAGGCACCCTTCAGCTTGTTGCCAAGCGGTGTTGTGCTTTAAGCACTCGCCTTAGTCCGGTGAAGCTGTGAAACACCATCAGACCAAAAGCATAGTCGGCTCGAGAAACAAAATTAGTGTATATTGTTCGTGTTTTATGATTAAATTTTTCTTTACATATATGGCAATGTCATAAGCTAAGGTCGTAACAATATTAGTACAATAATAAATAATTAATCAGTAGGTAACCAACCATTTGCGGTGTTCGTAATCTACTCCTCTATATTTCTTTTATATTAAAAAAAAACACAAACAGTTGAAAGAGGTATGGCCTGATATTATATTTTCATATACATCCAAAGATTGCCTGAAAGAGATTGCTATTAGCAATAACGCCAACTTTGTACTAACCACATAATTTAAAATATTTTATAGTGTATAGATATATCTGTGTACAATAAAGACTAAATAAATATGTAAATAAAATATTAAGAGTATACGACCAAAATTATGATTTTGCAATATTTCCCGGAGACTGTAATGTAATCTATACTATCTATACTAGCCTATACTTCATATTATAAAGAGGTAAAATTTGTGAGTTTGTGATGTTGTGACGTTGTAAGGGGTAATCTCAGGAACTACTGGTCCGATTTGGAAAATTCTTTCCGTGCTATATAGCTTATTTATCGCGGAAGATTATAGGCTATATATCATCACGCTAAGACCCATAGGGGCGGAGCAGCGATGAAGAGTGTTACAAAATCGGGGTATTTTTTCCTTTTCACAACTTCCGCTGCGTTGTAACGCAAAATAACCATTCCACACGTACGAAGTCACGGGTAGAAGTAATATTAACTTACTAATATGATATATAATATATGTGATATATATTATACTAATATAATATATTATCTATACTAATATCATAAAGAGGTAAAGTTTGTGAGGTTGTAGGGGGTAATACCTAGGGAGTCGGAGAAAAATGGTAAAACGTTTCTTACGAACGCTGCCTTAACGATGAGAGATATATGATTGAGTTCTAGAAAAAAGTTGTAGCTTGATAATGCCTATTACCGCCCAACGAAATGGGCACGGGTCAGCTAGTTAGGGATAAACCGATACGCGTAAATACAAGTATATACTCGATATACCTATTTCTTTTGTTACAAAGTTTTATGCTATTGACTTTGTTACCAAGAAAGTTTCTATGAAAAATATTCGTTTATAGTTAACTTTTGATTTCAGGAAACAGACAATTTTCGGTTCTTGATACTTTGATGCTTGATACTTCTATGAAGCAATATCATCTATGCAGACTATACATGAATTTTGAGGTTTTAATAATATTTGGTTGTCGGCAGTATTTTAACTATCGAACTATTTTAACTATTAAAAAAACTGGTTAGTAAATATGTGTTTTAGTTTACAGAACACCATAAAGCATCATTATATTTAGGAATCAGGTATTACATTAGTACCCAACCAACAAAAATGAAGATATAAATTACTGAAATGCTTTAGAATCGGGAAAATGTCTTTAAAATCACTTCTTTTAGAAGAGCACTATTTTATTTTCTAAAATAACCTATGTTTAGGAGAGAAAATTTTACACGTTTCTAAATCGTAGAAAAAAAAAGAACTTTTATAAATAAGTATCGGTATTCAGTAGGATTCGATAATATTCCATCGATAAAACCAACTGACATTATGAATCTGCCATGAATCTTAAGACAGAACCACCTTTTCGGAAAAAACCCAGTTATCATTATATTTATGAAATATATATTTTTTAAGGGATATATTGTTCCCATTTGTTATTTTTTATTTATTTTAAACAATGTACAAGAAGGGGTTATTTTTATACATCATTATCTTTCACATAATGATTCATCCTATTATATAACTTTTAAGCATTAAATACTGCTTGATATGCTACTTGAACTTATTATCTGGCAAATTGTTCTTCTGCTTTGTGTTATAGAACACTATTACCTTAAAAACTTTTTTTTTTCTCGAACTGACTACGCTATTGACCCGGCAGCTTCACAGCTTCACCGGACTACTAAGGTTGGCGCGTAAGGCACACAACCGATTTGGGTTTTAGGTAACATACACAAGGGTGCACGCACACCTCGGCTTGGGCTGTTACCTGGAAAAAGACGCGTCTGTCCTAGCTAACTATTCTAAGCTATTCATACATATATACATTTGTGAACCATACAATCGAAATTGCATGATTCACAAATGAATACGTGTATATCGGATTGAAACGAACTAAAACTATTCGATTCAGTTCGGTGAGGGAAAAAAACAAAACCCTCCCACCATGTGTATATATGTGCACGTGTGTGAGAGAGATGATCTCATATGTGTGTTCAAGTGATGTAGGTGAGTCACTGTATCGCGATAATAATATCACGAGGGCTCCGCGCGGGGACGACCTAGGCTCGAGATATTACTGAGAACCGCGATGTGTGTGGGAGCTAAAAAGGATCGATTACAAAAGCGCGGGCGCAACACGCATTTAATAAGAACGAATTTAAATTTACTTAACGGCGACGGCGCCGAAATCTGAAAATAGACATAACAAAAATTATTATTATTGAACGGTCGTTTTTAGGGGAAGATAGACGTAAATACGCGATTTACTCTATCTTATATGAGTTATTTATTTTGAACAGCTGCGCGCGCGTTGTAATGTAGCCGCGATGGCTGGAAACCTATGTATTGCAGTGACGGATCCTAGAAGAGGATTTCGGGCGGTTTCTTCGTATGCCGAGATCTCCGAGATCTCGTGGAAGATGAGTAATTGACCTGCGTAGTCAATACTCGATAGGGAGAAGGAATAGGCGGGGTGATCCTGTGAAGGATTAGCCGCCGGAGGTCTGGGAATGGGCTGGGACGCGGGCTTAGGAGCCCACGGAGCCTGAGGGGCCCGGTAGGGGCGGGGGGGCGCGCTAGTCGCGGGTGCGGACGCTGCCGGTGCACGAGACGTGCTCGGCAGGCTCGGAAAGGCCTCTCGGGACATGAGAGGCGGGGGTCGGGGGCGGGCGGGAGCGGCGGCCGCCTTAGACGGCGACGCCTGCCTGGGGTAGCGAGGGCGCTTTGTGCGCGGGGCGCGGGGACATCCGCGACAATTCGTGGTATGACCCACGCCGCGGCACAGAACACAGCTCGGGGGATCGGGGCAGTCTTTAGTGCGAAAACACTCCTTGGTGGAGTGGTCGCCGAGGCACTTAACGCACCTGGGTTTCAGGAGACAGTTTCGTGCGGAGTGTCCGTACACCTGACAGAGATAAAGCAATAAATAAATACAAAGGAAAGGTCTCACTCAGTTCCAGGAAAAAGAACGCAGGTGTGGAACGCAAGTGTGCAGCGCAGGTGTGCCGGATCGAAACAACACAATAACTGACGTCACTAAATCACGAGTATTAAAATCGAGCTTAGCGCACGCAGCAAAACGGACAACCGTTCGAGTCGACGGTCCAATCGGAACCATTACCTTAAAAACGTTTATTGGTCTTACTGAGTTTAAAACATCGGCGATCTTGTGGTACTACAATAATTCCACCATCAATTTACTAAATCTTGTTTAATTTTTTACGAACCTAAGTACATTAAACTATTTATCAAGGATATTTTAGAAGGGTATCGTGAATATACTATATTCCTGGAACGTGTTCTGTGGTAATTCACTATTTTTACATTATAAATTACTCGAATTACTTGTTTTTGCAATATGAATATGGTATCTACTCCAGCTACTGTTTTCCAGAATAACATATTTGAAGACATAAGGTTTGAAAGTAAATAACGTACTCTCATTTAGTAGTAACCAAATATCTTAACGGGCGAATCTTACGAACTGCATATGCAGTATTTACTCTTCCAGTTTTATTGAGTTTAACCACCATGAGTAATTGTAATTTAACATCAAGCGCTATACCCAAGAACACGTTACTATCAACTAAGTCTAATAATTTACTTTTTAACTTAATACTAAACAAAGAGGTTCAACATGGAGCAAGACAAATTTCCTAAATATTATTTTGTTTTGATCATTTATTTTACATTTTCAAAAGTGAAATATTGTCTGTACAAATGTCGTGTATGCATAATTACCAAACACTAGCGGTAGATCATTAATTTCTCCACCTACCTAAAAACGGCACCTAAATTAAGCCCTGCGAGACACCGATTAGAGATAATGATAGAGATGATGATTGAAGGTTGCTTCATTTACACATACGTTCTGACAGCGGTATATTAAATAAAAGACTAGAAGACTTATTCCACAAACACCATAGCGTTACAATTTCATACTGACAGAACACATCAATTGCATTCGATGGATCCTCCCACAGACTAGTAGTCGTACAAGTAGATCCTTCCAGGCCATATATTACACATTATTAGCGTTGCACCAGCGTCAATGATAATTTTCATTTTTGTGAAACCAAGCCGTCGGCTGCAGAAATTTGTCAGTTGCCAGCAACATGTTTTTAAGCGTTTATGGGTGTAGCTATACATAAACTACTAACAGCATTTTAAGTAATAAGCTACACATTGTTTTAGTTTCGTCTTACTATGAACAGTGATTTGTTATAAAAATATATACTTTCTAGTAAAAAAGAAACACTTTTACTGGCAACACTTTATATACAAAAATATTATCTTACTTCACTTTTATTGTGAACAAAATCTTTATATGTTACTGAATATTTTGCATATCAAAAACATTGAAATTATACCATGAAACCTAATTTTCCCTACTTACAATTAGGTGTATTTGCCACCACAAATTATACGGAATCGCGAGATACTAATCATGTATTGAAAAATAATAAAATTTAATTTAATTTAAGCCATGAAAGCGAATGAGTACGTAACAGGAATATGCTTATACCTATTCATATTTTGCGAGGTTTACGTGGTTTGTCATTTTGCTATTGCTTAATACAAATAAGCATAATAACATAAAATTGCGACTTTTGTACTATAAATATTTAACACATATTCTTTAGAAGTGGGAGAACTACAAGTACATGGTAGCAAATTTCTTTAAGTTATAATTATTACATGATAATTGACCAAGGAAGTAACATACATACCTTAATTAAGGATAACCCTAGACACTGGAAAGCAATATCATTCGATCGTTTCGACGCATGTTTCTATAAAAAGGCATAGATATATACATACCTACATAAGTATATAAAGCACTTTATACATTAGAAATAGTAAATTTAATTATGTATGCGCTTATGTCTTTTTATATTTTAGTCAAAATGTAACGATTTATGCGTAAATATTTCCGTTTTTATAGACACATTTAAGTGTACATTCTGCTACCAAGGTAATTAATTATACTGGATATTATTTATAATATACAGCAATTATATATATATATACAGTTAACACAAACTTATAATTGAGGAAGAGAATCGAATAATGTAGCTATTTTATACAATATTAAATAAGGCTTGAGCATTTGCAGAATTGTCATAGGTAATTGCAGGCCTTTTTTTGGGGCACGCTAATTTTCGATAATTCTAAGTCTATAATATTTTTACGACCTCTACCACAGAGACAAACCGCTATGCGACGCGGTAACTTTTCAAGAAAAATAGATTAATTTGTCTATTTAGATAATTGTACCTATTAAAAAAATCCAAAAACTTTTGTAACGGTTACTAAGATGGATTTATTTTCAAACACTTTCGCGTTTTTCAATTTTATAGTATTTTGTCGATATTTTCGCAATTTTGGGGTGTAAGGGGTGTCAAATAACATCTAAGACTTGAGACATCCAAGCCAACCTCACCTGCACGTGGTGCACCCTGCTGAATAATAACGAGGCGAAAGCGGGGTGGTAGGGTTTTACAGCCTGACTGGGTCGCAACCACAATGTATATGGCGAAAAAGCCCGTTATAGAGATTTGCTTTTGCGGGTCGCGTTTCAGGATCAGCCTGTGCATATCCAGCTTCTCGCAGGCCGGCGTGACAACGGCGACCGGCGATGGATAGTGTGTCACTTGGTGGTCGCCATTGTTTTTGGATTGTACTGTGCTTACCATCAGGCACAGTGCAGTCATTATGCCGGCTACTATAAAAAAAATCATTTAAGGGCACTGCGTGCCCCCATAACAGCGCCACGGGTAATTGTACCGAAACTACAATTGAGGATTCTATCCTTCGATCAACAATAACTAGATAACGGGTCGGCGCGAAAAATACGTCTCGGTAAATAAGAGCTCACTTGAAATGTGTGCCCTTATTTTGTTTAGTTTGATTTGAAACATAGCCAATGTAAGCCCGTTTCACATGCCGCAGTGTATTCAAAAGATGCAAAAATAATACCCGAAAAAGCAATTTAACGGCCGGAGTATCTTACTTTCGCTAAATACACGTTGAATAAGTTATATTATAAGCTTTAAACTAACTAATAATATCAAATTTTGAACAAAATTAAAACTGTGATACAAATGTTTGTCCCCACCAGACACAAACACGCACAATAACGGGAAAACGTACTTTATACATTTCGCGTTAAGGTCGAATTCACACTAAATGTTGTTTATATTGTCTTTTCATTTGTGAGGGGAGTAATTTATTACTTTGCTCGTTTTATTGTAAGTATTAGATAATATTTTGATCATTTGTGACTTTATTACAAGGTGTTATGTTTGTAATTAGGTTGAACTTAAAACAGTTTTAAAACTTTTTTTCTCCTTTTCTTAATAAACAAATAGCTACACATAAGTATATATTTACGCGAACGGCTTTTAGCTTCGATTTGTACGTGACCCTTTATCTAGTTATTGTTGATCGAAGATTCTATTATTAAAGATAATTTTGTAGTCATGGCCTACATCAATTCAAAATTATCTTTCACCTAAAAATATTAAATTAAAATTTCGTTATTTTATTTGATTTTGTTACTTAACTATGTTATCTGAATTTTATTATATTATCCTTATTTTTAATTATCATTGCTATGTTTGTTTGATAAAAGGTAAACGAAACGATCATTAGCCGAACATAAAAGTTGGCAGTGGCACGGTTGTCAGGGCACTGCCAAGATAAATAGACTTATTATAAAGTCTGCCATTATACACGCAGTTCTGTAACATATATACGAAAATAATCTCAAATTACAAAGATAACTGGTAAATTATATAACACATAAAGCAATTCATTTTTATGTAATAGCATAATATATCATCAAATGATTTATTGCCAGTTGTTATGGATTTAATATATGTACATAGATTTTTCATGTCTTACATTGTGTTGCACAACTAGTCCTGAACAGGAGACAATTTACGGTATACTCTATTTATAGAGGAAGAAAAGATAGATTTTTAAGTAGATACTGACTGAGACATATAATCTAGTAGTGTTTATAGAGGTCCACATTCTGGTGCATTGGTAACAGCGAGCTGTTAGGTATATTTATATTTCTACGGGTGAAACGTTAGCACCTATTGTTTTTATAGCTGGGCAGCGGCTATTTTTAACACTTTTATTTCGGGACATTCAACAAATTACTCTTCTATTTAAACTTTCATTATGTGTTTTAAGATTCTGCGCTTACTAATGTTTTATAATATGTTATATGAAACATAACTATTGCAATTATGCTATAACTTTTTACTTTTGACAATTTAAAGACATTTTAGATTCCATTGTTACTCAAATTATTAGAGTATTTTAAACATGAACTTTGCATAGTTTGCGATCAATATCAATAAGTAAATAATCAGGAGAGCCAAGAATTCGCTTAGCTATTAGTTGAATCTGATTTTAGGTATTTCGTAAAATTAATTGAAATCAAATGTTATAAGCAAATAATTTACGATATCGAGTTTTTAAACAGTGAATCATATTCCTTATATCTCTTTCTTTAATCTCTTCATTTTTTAATCTTGATATCGATATATACATATATGACAAATTTTTTGTTTGTCTATACTAATAGTATAAAGAGGTAAAGTTTGTGAGTTTGTAGGGGGAAAATCTCGGGTACTACTGATCAGATTAAAAAAAATATTTCAGTGTTAGGGAGCTCATTTATCAAGGAAGGTTATAGGCTATATATCATCACACTAAGACCAATAGGAGCGGAGCAGCAATGAAGAATGTTTCAAAATCGGGGTTTTTTTCCTTTTGAGAGCTTCCGTTGCATGTTCGTTCGTTAAGCGATGTTTATTGGTCATATTATCAACAACAATTATGAATTCTTATCAACATGTAATGATATAATAACTGAACCGCAGCAACGCGTGGCCGGGTCAGCTAGTCTATACTAATATTATAAAGAGGTAAAGTTTGTGACGTTGTAGGGGGTAATTTCAGGAACTACTAGTCCGATTTAGAAAATTCTTTCAGTGTTATATAGCACATTTATCGAGGAAGGTAATAGGCTATATATCATCACGCTAAGACCCATAGGAGCGGAGCAGCAATGAAGAATGTTGCAAAATCGGGGTATTTTTTCCTCTTGAGAGCTTCCGCTGTGTGTTAGCGTTAACCCAAAGTAACAATTCCACGCGAACGAAGTCGCGGGCAGAGGCTAGTAATACAATAAATATAAGGACTGTAAATGTGTATATGTTGGTACTGTAACTGACATAATTAATTCGAATTTATCCTTGCCATACATGTACAGTAATAAAATTATATGCATATTTTTTTATATTTTTACTGCGTATTGGTAACTTGGTCATAAAAGATAATCAGCAGTAAATACTAAAAAAAAAACAATAGATTCTTCTAATCACTACATATTATAATACAATGTCCTTTGCCACGTCTGTGTATCTATCTGTTCGGGATAATATTGTAATTTCACCAGTAGATAAAGTGATTTATGACGAAGGTTTAGGTATATACCTAATGTGTCAAGGTTTTTTTTTGTTATCAAGGCGGGATAAAGTCCGCCGAGCCCGCTAGTAAATAAATAAATAATAATAAATAGATAATTTCCTCTTGTTTGCTGAATAAAGATATCAAATTTAGCTTATGTAAATAGTCAATTCATTAAATATAGTTTCAATGTGTCATGTCTGTGAGGGGTGATAAGTAACTTTTTAGATACTTATTTCGGCCTACTTTGTAGGCGGTAAGTCTTGTTTGACACTAACGAGTGAAGAGCAAGCGCGGGTGCCAGGGCGATGGTTCATGTCTGGATGCTGACTACATAGTCAAATCCCCATCACATCCATATGTCGTGTTTCGGTATCGGTCAGTTACTTATTTATTTACTTTAGGATCGTCAACATGACAATACATTAGTAAGTATATAAAAATGTATGACTATTGTGATACATTATAAATGTAGTCATATTTAGATACAAGCACGTATTTTTACAAAAATAAATTAAATATTAATAAAACTGAATATTAAAGTATTTTACATATTAAAAAAATAAAAATAACATGATAATACAAAAACAAGGAAATTGAAACAGAAAGAGAGAAAAAAGAAGTACTGAAACAATTATAACTGTACTTTGTGAATAGACTGATATGTCTCTATCGCTGTTTTGAAATGATTTCGTTTAGTTGAGAAAATGTCACATTTTTTATGGAATGACTTACATGACCTAGATCTGTTGACCGGAGAATAAAAGCCTAAATTAGTAGATGAATGAGAAATATAAAATGGGACGTATTTATTAGATCTGATCTTAATCTGATCAATTGTTGTAAAGAAATGGTTACTTTAACTTTTTCTCTGATATCCTTACTAATATTATAAAGCGAATGTATTTTTAACTGCTTTCATGTCTTAACTACTGGATTGGTACAAATAGAGCATAGGGTGGGTACCTTCCATCCAAAAAAAGAAAGCTGTTCCTGAGGGATAAGTTAAATTTACATTAATACGAGCCAAATTGCGAGTAAAAGCTAATTCTATACAAAGGCAAGGTTAATAAAGCTATAACGCATTTTTTTCCAATTAACCTTGAATGTAGTTTGGAAAATGATAAGAATGATAAAGCCTGTGCAAGGTTCAATGACCGGCACACCTTTTTCTATCGCGAAGCAGTAGTGCTCACGCTACTGTGTTCCAGTTCGTAGGGTATGGTTGGCATAGAATTAGTAACTGAGAAGTAGCAACCTATGATTGACCTTAGGACTGCGGTTATTTTGAGGTTATATATCATACGCAATTTAATAGCGCGTGAATTGCGCAGATGGTTACTGTTTTATTAATAAATAAATTTAGTTAATTAATTGATCTTTTCGGAGTTTTATGCGGGATCTTGGAATGCCATGTAATGAATATTATATTTTATTCATAATCTTGTGCTATTTGACTGTATATTTTGTAATGTTGGTGGTATTTTACGTAATATGGTTAGGATACTATGCACGAGTGAAGTGGATGGAAAGTTATACCATTGAGCAAGAATTCTGACTTGGTACAAAAACTCCCTAGAAAGTTCTAACAAGACGGCCACCATCTTGTTAGTTCATGGAAAGAATCGCAAGAAACTTGGAATATCATTATCTATTCGACAATGACAGTAATAACCTACTAGAAGATTGGTGGCCAAAAAAAATCTTTTAACTTTAGATTACTGCAATATTTATAAAAAAAATATCTTATTTATATACATATATAATATATAAGTATGTTACATTAATTAATCCAATATTAATAACATCACCTTTTTACCTTTTACTTACTTCGACTTTCCTTTATCAAGTGTAGACTCGATTTTCACATTTTGCCACAGTTATTTATAACGCATAGAAGCAGCGCTGCTGTTTCGATTCAAATATTCTGGTTTGGTCCTCAGAAGCTGTAACCTATGATTGAATAGCTTCAGTTGTAGTGCACTCCAATTTTAGTTGAAATGTTTTTGTAATAGGTTTTGACTGTAATATTATTGGGGAAATAGCGAACCCGGCGGGCGTTGTCTTGTCTTGCTACAAAGTCCTAAAATTCGACCGCAGCGCCATCTACCGGGTCGAATAGTGAATGTAAACCGTTCTTGAATCCATGTGAACACACAGAAAAATTTTCATCAAAATCTGTGCAACCGTTTAAGAGTAGTTGAGTCTCATACACACGGACAGAAAAATTATATATCTATAAAGATAGTGATATTTGTTAAAAAAGGGTGTGTGTATATGCAACTATTTTTTTTTGTTTCTCGAACTGACTACGCTATTGGCTTAGCAAGGCCTTAACAGCTTCACCGGACTACTTTAGGGGCAGAAAAAAGAATCTCAAGGTTGACTGAGCCGCGACTCGCCTATAAAAACTTCCGAATTCGGGTCTCGCCTGTTGGTTTTATAAAGAAAAAAGGGACGCTATATGAATTAAGATCTGTTCAAAAAAGAAAAAAAGTTAAGAGTTAGCTTTTGTCATAACTTTTTTTAGAGCCACCCAATATTCGCTCGAAACACATATTTTGGAAAGGCTGAGCTAATATACATTAGATGATAGAACAATATTTTAGAGATAATTATAGATCCAACCTATACTGAGAGTGCAACTCGGCAATAAGAAGCCAGACGCGACGTTGTTTAAGGTAAATGCATCTTGTGCCCGGTGTTCTGCTGGTTCCATTATAAAAATAACTCTTAAGTAGACTTTGTAAGCGAATAAACGCTCAAATAAAATAAAAAGTTTTTTTTAACTCTTCCATTTCACTCAAAACTTGACTAGACACTAAAACTTGAGTTCAACTGATTGTAAGATACATCATATGTAACACTCACTATTGTGGCATTCTCAGGCGTAATAGGTACTGATATGTTAACCAGTGTATGTTCTTCTTATTAATTTTTTTTTATAGCAGCACGGCAAAATCACTGCACCATGCCTGATCGTAAGCACAGTACAGTCCAAAAACAATGGTGACCAGCGAGTGATACACTATCCATCGTTGGTCGCCGCTGTCATGCCAGCCTGTAAAAAGCTGGATATGCACAGGCTGATCCCCAAACGCGACCCGCAGAAGCGAATCACTATGACGGGCTTTTTCGCCGTATACATGGTGGTTTACATAATTTGGCTATCAACGTTCTAGATTATTACTGCCATTGTCGAATAGGTAAAATAATATTACAAGTATCCTGTGACAAATTCGATGTTCTAACAAAATGGTGGCCCCTTTGTTAGAACTTTCCAGGGAGTTTTTTGGCACCTCAGAATTCATGCTCCATGGTATTATTTTCCATCCACCTAACTTGTGCACGATAACCGAACTATATTACGTAAAATGTTATGAATAAAATATAAAAGACATTACATGACAGACTAAAATCCTGCCAAAAACTTAGTTTGTCTTGTAATTGGGGGTGTCTATATCAAAACGAATCACTGCCATAAACCTATCAGTGACTTTTATTGGTTTATGGTATTTCGAGATCTTCTGTTGAGAGGTTTGCAACGGCATTATACGGCAACCGCCAATTCTAATAACTGTGGTTACCATTGGTTTTTATAGCACTCTCCTTACCAGTGCCGTCATTTTGTCGTGTTATTAATTGTGGTTCATGGTTCTTGAAAAAAATGTTTTGTTCCCTTTCCATCGTCCTAAAATTAAACATTACTCGAAATTTCTCTATATTTCAAAATAATCAGCGATTCCCAACAACCCAATTCGGTAAATATTTTCCCTCCACGAAGTAGGTAATTTGGACCTTTGTACCTCGAATATGATTTCACAACCTATTAACTCGATGATTTGATACTAATTATCTCTGTAGCTCGAAGAAAAGTGAGTTACCAACTTTAAGAATTTGCCAACAATATAAGTAAAAATTAGCAAGAATTAATTTTGACTTCTACAAGTTGAAAATTTCCTTACAAAATCTTTCATAGGGCGAAAATTCTATAAGTGAAATTTTTTGGTGTAGTTCGACATACAGAGGTTCTATTATGTACTAATATATACACAAAAAATCATAAGGATTAAATCGTGAGCATCAGAGACCTACCTACCCTCCCCTTCCTCTCCCCCCCCCCAACACAGGCTGGCAACGCACTTGCGACTCCCCTGGTGTTGCAAGTGTCTATGGACGGTGGTGATCACTTAACATCAGGTGACCCATCTGTTCGTTTGCCTCTTATAATAAGATAATTATGGCCATTACCTTCCTTCGGGAAGAGGCCTATGGCCCTGCAGTGGATCTCTTACAGGCTGACGATGATAAGGATAAAATGAAAAATAAAGAAACATTATAATAAAAACTGTATTTCTAGAAATATTTGCATACAACAGTTTTTCTTTAATTAATTTAACTATGACTTTACACTTCTTAACTCATAGGTAGCTTGATATTGTTAGTTCACCGTAACGGTCGAATCCACTGTTTTGTACTTTGGCTTACTGTGAGTAAAAGGTAGGTATCGGTACTTGATCATATGCTGAAAAGTATAAAATAATTAGATTTATAACAGTTGAGTATATAATCTCGTATAGAATAGTAATAATCTTATAATAATAATGATTTCTATTTCAGATTTTATAAATTTTACTTTTATTTATTGGATCTCTGTTGTGAACCGTAATTCATCGCGCAGATCCATTACATATTAAGGTTTATAATTAGGAAATACAGGATTCTCGTCTTTTAATTAAATCTAACTCATTTAATAACTAAATATGTATATAAATCCTATTGTGACTCAAAAGTGCAATCTCCGTGGTTTTATAAGTCTTCATTAACAATCACAGCCATCAATTCTAGCCGATGGATGATATATATACAGATTAGGGCGTTTAAAAAAAAAAATTTTTTCCTCGGAACCACGCTCAAAAGTTTCGTTTTAATGCCAAAATAGGCCTCTGAAAATATGAGCCCTTAATATTAATATTTAGGTTGTCCGCATCGTACTTTTCGATTTCCCATAAGAATAACACAGGAAAAAAGTTTTTTTTTCTTTTGATTTATATAACTAATGAACAGATATGTCGTATTGCAATACTCATTCATTATTTTTGTACTTCATTCCGATATACACGTATTCATTTGTGAATCATGCAATTTCGATTGTATGGTTCACAAATGTATATATGTATGAATAGCTTAGAATAGTTAGCTAGGTCAGACGCGTCTTTTTCCAGGTAACAGCCCAAGCCGAGGTGTGCATGCACCCTTGTGTATGTTACCTAAAAACCCAAATCGGTTGTGTGCCTTAAGCGCCAACCTTAGTAGTCCGGTGAAGCTGTGAAGACCCTACCAGGTCAATAGCGTAGTCAGTTCGAGAAAAAAAAGAAAAAAAAAATATTTTTGTAGATAATTTAACGCTCTACAAAAAAGGTCTGAAGTCAATTTTTGATAAATCAACTCAGTCAAAAGTTATTCAAGATCAAAGTTTAACTGTGTTTACCATTACTACCGTATGTGGTAAAATAAAGAGCTGTGGATTTCTCGGAGTTTGATATCACTAATTACAGGAATGTCGCGGTGATAATGCCCATACCTTCGTTTGTGAAGTGGCCTATGACCCTGCAGTGGATCTCTTACAAGCTGATGTTAAAATTTTTTTTATCTTTTACGTGGAATTAAAAAATAATTGGTTATATGAGACGATGTTTTGACAAATATATTATAAGTATTTAATTATATTTTATTTATGTCGAGCATTTAATGTAGATCAAAATTACCCTTAACACTGCATATTATATCAATGAATATTTTAGAAAAAAACCAAATACTTATTTAAAACAACGCGCAACATGAAAAGTCGTTTCTGTGATGATTCTTACGGCAGAAATGGATCTAAAACATTTATTATACATTCACGATAACAAAATTAGTACATTGCACCCATGCGAAACCGAAGTGCATTGCTAGTATAATATGATAACAAAACGGAAATCTTTATCAGATAACGGAGAAAACGATAATGACAATAATAAATAAACAGAGGTGCGAGTCGAACGTATGACATCTAGATAATAAGTAATGGATTTACAAGGTCAAGATATATGTTAAAGGTTTTATTGAAAGTTGATATAATTATACGATTATTAAATGCCAGGTCATGATGTTATGAGAATTAATAGTCGAATGAGGGACGACTGATAAGTTTGCGGCCTAAAATACTGTATAAAGGTATCATTTTTATCTTTCAACTAGCTATTTATATACGCGATTTAACTTGCGAGGAATTTAACAAAAAAAAAAACTGTAATAAACGTAATAAATAATAAACACTGCTCTAGATTAATGATATTTACGCAGTACCCTTTTAAAAAAAAAAGATAGAAACGGCCTAAATTACTTTTTATAACATCAGCCAGCTATCTATCAGCTAGTGAAAATCCCTTCAAAATTGGTCTAACCGTTTCGGAGAATAGCCGGAATAAATCCACAGACAAAAATGAAAATAAAAACATGTTTTTTGTTATAAACACCGTATAATATATACTCATATCCATTTATTTTTATTTTGTGCATACTTATATTCTGGATGCTTAAATTTTATCTATTTGTATAGAAATGAGCTTTGAAGTGAGTTACATTTTTCACATCTTTCATACAAGGCTTTTGATCGTTGAAAATTTTTTCTTTAACTTGCTGTTCAAAATATTTTTCTACTGTTGCCTTCTTTTCACTGTTTGTGAAACTGTAGAAAATTTTGGCTCCGTGACTCCATTTTAAGTTCATAAAAAGTCACTGCGTTTTTTCTAACGGTGTAAACTGGTACGTTGACTACACTACACAAAACCAACACCAAGTTTCTCTCTTTTGCACAACTGCCTCACATGTCCGAGTAAATAAATGTAATTTTGTATTTATTTAAGACAGGTGATCAATAAAATATCTTGTCTATTCCAGAAAATTTCAGACAACGAATTTTCCACTTACAGTATCTGAGCGTTTTTTTTAAATTTTTTATACATTGAATCGACTCTTGTTTTAATTCTGGACTAACGCATTCATGTTTCATCGACGGTTACTATTCTGTTGCAAATTTCAACCACATTGTCCTTGGCTAACATTTTTACAACTCGTGATTCGTCGTAGTATGTTACGTGGTGTATTTGGAGTACTTAACGCGCGTTAATATTATGTGGATATTTTTATATAAAACTATTTTTTGCTCTCGGCTTCGCTTCCGTTAATGTCGTTTTCACGTACTTTTTCTGAATAAAATGTACTATATAACTTTCTGTACCCCATACGTGTTTATAAAATTTTATGTTGAACTGATCAGTAGTTAAGCGGTGAAAGCGTAAAAAAACTAACGGACATTCGTTCGTTACTAATCCGCAACTACTTTGCCACAATTTAATTCAGCGATAGCTCATTTGTCAATATTTCTTTTGATCACTATCGCTAGTGGTCGACTCGGACGCGAGTCATCTTCAGAGGGCTCTCGTCCTTGTTGATATAAGCGAACCCATGTTTAAACATTGTATATGTAGGTCTACATTACTGAAGACCCGATATCACCTCTTCAAAAATTTCTTTTGACGTATGTCCTTTCTTAACAAAGTAATTTTCTCACGAACAGCGCGTTCGCAATTGTGCAATTTTTAATTTCCGATTATTTGGTTGGATTAATTCGTTATGAATCGACAAAAAAAAAACAAATTATACTACCCCTGAGTACATTAAATAGTGTTATAAGTAACGAATTGATGAGTATCGAAAAGTACCTTAGGCCACGAAATTATCCACCAAGGTTCGATTAACATTAAGTACACTGGTCTATTATATATATATACTAGCTGTACCCGCAGCTCCGCACGCGTTTATTAAAATCGTATTAAAGAATTATAGAATTGTGAGACTATGTACAATTACAGAAACGCTCTTTAAATACAATTGTAAGTACGACGCGCACGCCACTAAAAGTAACATGTAACGTGTACATTAGATATATAAATACAAAGAGCGTGCCAAATGAGGTTTGTCATCAGCATAATATTTGGAACCATAACCAACCATATAACTACCTCAGTGCTCACTTACACTGTATAAGGAACTATTCAGATAGTTTAACAAATGTTCGACGTGATTCTTTAAATTGGCATAACTTTTTTATTTACGAACCGATTGACATGAAACAAACACTAAATGTTAAGTGAACCTTACCAGTGTTTAACAGAAGCGAAACCCTTAAGAATATTCATAGCCGCATCCTTTGACACTGTCACATTGACATTTGTCGAATAGATATAATATATATATATATATATATATATATATTATATCTATTCGACAAATGTCAATGTGACAGTGTCAAAGGATGCGGCTATGAATATTCTTAAGGGTTTCGCTTCTGTTAAACACAAACAACAATGATCAATAGCATTTTATAGTGCGCATTGATTTAGAAAATATATCACCAACAAATATCTGTTTTTATATTCAGAGAGCTTCACTCTATACAGCCAAGTAACATTTCTAGGATTTACGATTAATAACCTTTAACTTGACACTTAATCGGGCGATCAGGAGGTGTATTATATTCAAACCTTATCTTATTATAAATAATTATTTTACTATATAATAAATAGACCCGGATTTAATAAAAAAATCACTAGAACATCTTTGACCATAATTAAGTACCTACCTAGTGTTGGATTGTCATAAATCTACCAATATCATAACTAGTATACATTTCTTATTCGATTTTCAGGAGTTTAATTGAGAAGTTTAATTCTAATAAAATAGAACTTCTTCTATAGAACTTTTTTCCAATAAAAAATTGTTTTTTCAAATCGTTTATAAATGATGTAGTTCTTAGGTAACAAACATTTAAAATAAAGTACAAACGAATCGAAAACCTAATCTTTTTTGAAATCAGTTAAAAATCTATTGTAATCCAACTTGGTTTGTATTCTATTTGTATATACCTTTTTAGTCCTCAATGAATTTCAGGTGAGGAGAATGTAGAAAAATGATTTTATTAACTGTGTAAATTTCTGCTCCAGATGATAAAAATATATACTTCGTAAATGTGATCAAATAATAACTAATGACAAAATAAAAAAGTATAGTAAATAAATTACCTTGATTTGCCTCTTCATAGTAATACAAAATAATGTGATAAAATACATGACTAATATAGGCCAGAATACTGGTATATTAAATGCATCAATAAAAGTACAGCAGAATCCTATGAGGGTGCTTTTGGTGACTGAGAGCCAAAATTTAAACTCTGGTAGTCTCCGAATAAATGGTCTAAACTCTTCTGTGGCTCTTGTTGGTAAAGCGGGGCCATTTTCATCATCGGCTGTAAGAAAAAATGTAAACATATAATCTTTTTATTTGTATTTTTTATATTATTATCTGTATTGTATGATTAATAATTATGGATATTGTCAAATATTCTTTACTATCTCTAGAGAAAGTTGGAGGAACCTACAGAGTTTCTATATAAAAAAGAAGTCACTTATAATGCGTTCAGGCAAGTATACAGAGGGGGGAATTTGGGATTTATCCACCCCGCCCCTGAAAACTGACGTTACATAAAATAAACGGGATCATAACCACTGTGAAGTACGAAGTGGGTATAGTACGCTCAAACAAAACAACTTAAGAGTTCACATGGTGTTTCAATGTTTGCTCCCACTTTATCCCACCGCGCCCTCCTGAACCAAAAGTTTGGATACATGCCTGAATGTGTGTGAGTTATACTGAAATAAATCAATTTCAAATAGAAATGCAATTTACGTTACAATACCATCAGCCAATGAGCTTAGTTCTAATACTGGCAGTGCTAAGTTATTTGCTACCATCTTACAGTCTATATTTAAAGGAATGATGTCTTCAACCAACTTATTTTAGTGTGCATATACTAAAGAAGTAATCAACCATAATAAGTTTTAAAAGGCGATTAGAAAATTGACTATTTAGAAAAATTAGATTTAATATATTGTTTCAGATATAATTGTTTTTCTTTTATTTCAAAATCTTAAAGGTTAATTTGAAAGCAGATGTAGAGACATGTGGGAGGAATAATTTGTTCTAATTTCAATAGCGACATGACCTCTGTATCCAGCTTCATAAATGCTGATATAAATCTAAAGTGAAGAACTTTTCTTGTTGCTGCATTTATGTCCATCGAGAACCATAGATACGAAATGAAAATAATATATTTGTTGGTTTGCAATGAGCATGGTAATATCGATTACATACATCACTCTTGTTGAAATATTCTAGACAGCAAAATATTTATCAAAAATAAGTAAATTAACTATATCTGTGTTCATGTATGTAACATTTGTGTATGTATGTAACATTCAATGTTTTCATAATACATGATCTTATAATCACTTTGCTTATCCATATTTATATATATATTTAATTTAGGTTAAGATTCTTAGTTGTAAGTAAGAATTCTTAGGTATAATTTATAATGGAAGTAGAAATTCCTTTGTAGTTAAGGTCCCTAAATAAAATTAAGATAAAAATGCAATAGAAAATTAGTTACCAACAATACTACTTTATTAGTATTATTAGAAAGGAATACAGAACACTTATTCTGTGTAACATATGAACAAAATTACATACACAAAAGTACAATCATAGTAAAGTTCATTATACCATACAATTGTACTATAACAATATTGTTTAAATAGTTATAAAATTGGAATTTAGTATGTACTATTTTTTTTATGTTAAAAGGAGGCAAACAGACGCTTTGGTCACCTGATGTTAAGTGATCACCACCGTCCATAGACACTAGCAACACCAGGGGAGTCGCAAGTGCGTTGCCAGCCTGTGTATGGGGGAGGGGTAGGGAATGGAGAAAGGGGAAAGGAAACGGGGGAAGGAGGTGGGCCCCCGGCGCTCTCACTGACAGAACAAAACGCAACAATGCAAGCACTGTTACTTCATGTCGGTATTCTGTGAGAGGGTGGCCTAAACTTTTTTAGACGGAAGTAGTACTGCAGCGCTGATCAATTATAAAATATATTACCAAGTATTAAAAATATATTACCATAGTGCTGATTTTGTTTGTGATTACACTAATAATGACTTAGGAAGTAATGAACGAATTATAGGGTTGTAAAAAATGACCAAGTAAGAGTGAAGTAAATATAACTAGTACTGTGCTGTTAAAGTTGTTTCTATCACAATATGTAATCATTTAAAAATTCTGTGTTTGTTTGCAAAATACTATAAATTATACAGATAAGTAATTTTAAGGCAACCTACAGACTTATGATAATGTTATTATTGCAAACTTAATTAACATACATAATGTAGTAAAAACTATTTGAAAAGAGCTGCAATATATACAGGCTTCAAATGCTAATCAACAATATGTGTAAAAAAGAATTGAATACTTAATGAAGTTTATGTAGGGCATTATATGGTCATCTATTATCAATTCAATTAGCACAATTATAATGTTAAATGAGCCATTTATAGTTCCTGTTTTATGTGATATAAAATTCTTCACCATTGTTATCTTATTAATATAATGCATAACTTACTTATATATTTACATATTAAATAAATATGAAAATTATTTATCTAAGGAATTCTACAACATCAGAAGAAAACAAAAATCTTACCATCAAAATCCATGGCGGGGTCAATTTTCGGGGTTAAAAATGCAATGAATAAATTAAGGTGGTAAATTCCAAGAGCATATGTAATAATATACCATCCCTGTAATTAGAAAAAAATTAAATCTGATTATACTTAAACCAAAATATATACATATGAATTGCGGAAAAGACTAAGTTATATTGTTTGTTAATTCTATTTTAGGTTTTTTTGTCTCTACCCGATTACACTATTGATCTTGCAAGGTTTTAACAGCTTTACCGGACTACTTATATTTTAGGCAAATAGGCTTTCTACTGGCTAATTTTACCACAAAACATAATATTTCAATTTATAAATATGTATTAAATATCATAATGTCATGAAAGTTGTCATGTCATGTTCTGCCTCAACTCTTTATTTGTTAAGCTAAAATTAATTTACGTACAACAAACAACTGCTGTTAAATTACAAAGTAACATTTAATGATGATAAAAGATAGCCTTCGAAGATTACTCACTATACATCTAAGCTCATAAACTTTATATTAGTATGGAATAGTATAGGTAAGATTTTAAGTAAGACACATTGTTATTCCTTTATAAAATGTTTTAGTTTAACACATAATAACCTCTTAATCGCTATCACAAAAAATAGACTTAGCCATTTCTAGAGAATCTATGTCTAAAACATAAAATAAGACTATCATATATGATATTATGTCTTCAAATATTTGTTGAGATGGAAGTAGAATTTGTTTATATATGTTACTAGCGGGCCCGGCAGATGTTGTCCCGCTCTGATTATAAAACAATCCTTGACAAATTATATACCAAAATGTCCTCATGAATCACTTTATGCACTGGAGAAAACCACATGAAGATCCGTTCAGTAGTTTTTGAGTTTATCGCGAACAGACAGACAGACAGACCCGGTAGAGGACTTTGTTTTATACTATGTAATACTGGAATAGGCTGATATTTTGAGATCAATACTTTTTAATAAAATTAAGAAAAATATAAGAAGTATCTAACTTTAGAAAGATAATTTTGTCTAGGTTAAGGAAAATAATAATGCCAAGAGTAGTATAATCGTAGCAAGGTTGAATTGGAGAAATATTACTATGACACATATTTCTGCTTTAATGCAAGTGGTCAAGTTGTTATTATTCTCTCTATAGGGTGTTGTTGACAACACATGCTGGCATATAAGATCTATCTTATAACTGACACTGCAATCTTATGCGGTATGTATATGTATGCTCCTGGCCATTTCTGGCCACAGTGACATCTTCAACTCTGACACTCATGTGCTTCAAAGGTTATGGTTTGTAGTAAGTGGTAGGTAATAAAGGTTTGTGATATATAACTTATTAACTTATGCTTCTATGGACTGCATACTTGTTTGCCATCTCATATCCAAGATGTATGTTTAATTCATTTAAAATTATTATGAGTAATATTATCAAGTTCATATAATTGTATAAACATTTTAATAACTTCACCTTATGCCAGTTCAAGCATAAATTGTTTTCTTTTCACATGTTTCAATACATATAAAATTCCACTAAAACCCTTTCCACTTGAGGGATCTACTATGGAAACAATACAAATAATTTTTAACATAAGAACAAAACCAAACCGTAAAAATTAGTTATAGGATGTTTCACTGTTAATGACAAGTGATGGTAGTGGTTTGCTGATTGTTATGCTCTCGATAACAGCAGACAATCGCAGTTCCAAGTTGCTGGTAATATGAATGAAAAAACACTTGGAACGCAAAGGGTTAATTATACAATCAAACTACAGTACTCCCGCAAGTTACGTATAAAAGTGGTAAGATTCTATATATATGTGTAACCAACGAAAGGATGCAGAATTTAGTAAATTTAGAAACAACATAAAGTTTATTATATATAGAGTTAACATTATTAAAGGTGTATGTACAAAAATATAATTATTAAACATTTATCAAGTTTAATGAATCGTTATTCCATACTATATATGTGTTTCCAAGGATACCTTTAGGAAAAGTCATGGCAACACCCAACTAATTACCACCTGTTCAAACACACATTAACAAAGATTTGTCGAAATATATCTACATATTATATATGTGTCGGATTACAAGGGGCATCAGATGAAACTGTGTCGCATTACCAGCATCTCATGGTCACAATCTAATGCCCATACATTCAGCAGTTTTGTTTGATTGAGCTGCAAAGGATTGAGATTATATATAATGATTATGACTTACTTGTTTGGTGAATATTCTGAGAACAAATATAGCTAACAGCACAGCACTTCCAAACCATCTTGCCCTTGTATGAGGGGTCCATTTATCTAGTGTACCCTGATATATCTGTCAATGATGGAAAACATTGGATATTTAAAAATGTACACTGTAATTGAATTCATCAATATCATATGATTTAAGCAATTTCAATATTTTCTAAATTTATATATTACTTTCATTGGGGGAGTTTCAATAGCTATACCTGCATTAAAAACAACAGTGCTCATTTTGGTTATGTCCTGGTTCAAAGTGTGTACTTTACAACACATATTGCCTAATGAGGTTATCTCAGTAATTTAGGAATAATAGCATATCATAGTTGGCCTCAAAACGGTGGTCCAATAGAGCTCAATTATACAGTGAATATTAAACATTAGGTGGACAGCATCACTATATGTTACTTCATAAAAAAAGAAAATAAAAACACTATAACTACTGAATGACAGACAAGTCACTGCACTTGCACTCGGGCAACTGAGCACCTGAGAAATATTTAACAAATTACAGTTCTATATCCCAGGTAGGAAAATATACTAATGTACTTCCAAGTTGTTTCAAACACCACAAGAAATATATAGTGGTCTAAATCCATTTAATTTCCCCAGAAACTTATCAAAATTGTTTTCCAAAATAAGAAAAGGCATATAAGAACAATTAATACATTGCAGTTTATATAATTTCTCGTGACAAACTTATACATATATACTTATTGGAATATTTGTGTTAGTAATATCTGTATAAATTTAAAAACAACCTAATGTACATGAACGTAGAGAAATTATGTATGAATGTTAGTTTTAAAGCAATCTTTCAAGATATTATAAACTGTATTTGCACGTTAATACTGAAATATTATTCGACATAGTATGTACCTGAAAAATACGTGTCCATACGTGTGTAACGACACTACGCCTCGTAGTTTCAGATGATAAATCATTTCCGTCCATCATATTTTCAATTTTTATTTATTGAACTAAATCTTGATAATTTTCAATACATATTACACATTTAAACAATGTTAACACCTTATAATTATTTACAAATTATATTTACAATATGAAATAGTTTAGAATCGTCGGTTTTACTATTGGGTACAATTGTATAGTGAAATTAGTGAATAGAATTGTTGTACCAGTGTGACCAAATTTAAATTTACGATTCGCTAGACAGCAGAATAAAAAACTGCTTAAAGTAATTCTAATTTGAATATTGCTAAAATACTTCTGATATCAATAATGATATTTTATAAATTAGTGTAGACCACCCTCTAGCAACTTTGTTTGTATACAATATAATACCTATTGGACCATTCCTAAAAATTTTGCTGTCGTATTTGAAGAAATCATGTTGGTGGCAAATTGTTACTGACATCATTCACTGTTATTTTTATGCTTGTATGATAGGTATTTATTTTGCAATATATTTTTAGTAACGACTTAAAGGTGAGCTGAGTTTGTTTTCCTGCAATAAGCTGTCTGAACTGAGCAGTCACTAGTGCTGAGTCTATTATATGAATCTTGCACTCATATCACTTTAAATTTTTACAATTTATTATTTATGAAACAACATGTCTAAATAATTATTTATGAGGTCCAAACTTTTGAAAGACAAGTTGTGATGGAGTAGAAAATAGCTTATTTACATTTCAGTTGTTAAATAAAAAAGTATATTATAATAAAAAAATACAAACGATTTTTTTTAAATATATAAGAATAAAAACGAAAATATTATGGTTATTTGTTTCATAATCACTTGTAGAGACTTGTATTAAGAAAGTCTGAGTTAGTGCGCTATACCTTAAAATTTAAATTATTATATATTTGACTAGGTGTGATTTACACATCTGCTACAATCTTTTTCATTATTATGGTTAACAGATTAAAACGCAATTATTTTATTATATCTTTCAATTTCCTCTCATTATTTGCATAAGAAACTGTGTAAGTATACCTACTTCTAGCCCTAATCTAGCCCAAGTTACATTTTAATAAAATAATTTAATTGGTACTCTTTAATTTAATTCGATAAAGTCTAAATTCTGGTCTTGTATAATTATTTAGAGCCAACTTTCCAAATAGAGAATAAGCTATACCACATAAAATATGAGTACGTGAGATAAAATATGTTTCCTCCTAAAGCTGTACTGTTCGTGACTATTCATTGTATCCTATCATAGTTATTGATGTTTGTGGAAGTATAGTCTTTTAATGCAATAAAGCGTGTTGTCTTGCTGTGTAAAGTCTTGAGTTGCAAGCATTACAAAATACATTTTTACATAGTTAGGACTCACGGAAAATGAGACAAGTGGAACTGCGAAGTAGGCATGCCACATCAACCATAATCATGGTTAGTTCCCCATACTTGTACCCAATTACTATATTTTCTTCTCAATGATAGAAAACCGAAACGGCGCAGTGGTAGTTTAAACGTTCATACACCCTTTCTCGGGTCCTAAATTGAATAAAGGATTTTTGATTTTAAGTAATGAACGCATCATTGAATATGGAGGTCTGTTGAAGTAAAAGTTGTTGAGCGTAATAGTAGAATTTTTGATATAATTCATATAGATTTCAGAATCTTGGCTAACACACATTAAGAAATATATGCTTTTTGTATACGTTTAATTAATTTTAACATACTATGTATAATAAAGAATAGTATATGTCGTTAAAAATGTTATTGATCTACCTAGGTGCTTGTATATTCAGATTTCACTTTAAAAAGCTTAATTTTTATGCTCATATTTTTTATATTTAACTGTTTCTCATGAGATTTTTGCAACGGAACTATATGTTATTGAAAAATTAATAGTCTCTGAAAAATATCAATATCATATTTTTAGAATCGCTAACAAAAGTATTAATTTTTTTTTTGCTTATTAAAAAACATTTATGACAGAAATAAATTATCAAAAACAAATTCTTTTAACAAAAAGTTCTTACATCCATATGTGGATGACATCGACACATAGACTACTAAGGGGATACTACATATCATCGACTTTATATCCGCCTTGCTAATGATAGTCGTAATTAACAGTAACGATACTGGGTATCTACAATGCTTTGCATGTTTGCATGTTTAACGCGACATCTGACAGCAAGTAGCAGCCTTTGTTGCTTATTTGTAATTTGTATACCATATCCGGTTTGAATGAAAAACGTCTTATACAGATTACAAGCAAAATATAATTAAACCTGATGTGAAAACAAAAAAGCTTGATTTTTGATACGAATGGTAGTTAACTTAATTTGTTCCAGATTAATATTACTTTTGAAAGGTGACTGAGGTTTCATTAGTAGCTGTACATTTTGTTTATGTGATTTTGGCGACACCGGTCCATTGGTTGATAGACTATATACCACTTCCATTGACGTCTCTATTCCGTGATTAGCATTCAATAATCACACACAGATCTTCCTTCCATTCTGAAAGCATGTTTTAATTGTATCTTCGGTTCATCTTTTTTATTCTGGTCACTAATAGCAATCATTAAATGATCTACCGCTAGTGGTTGATAACTGTGCTGACAAGGTTCTTTTTGCGACCGACAGTTCACTTATATTTAAGGTAAAAAGAAAGATTCAGAGCTTAGTTATCTAAATAATACTTAAAATAAAATTTCCGATTGGGTTGCGTTAAATAATCTAATGCTTAATGCCGACAAAAGTAAATGTATAAGATTTACCTTGCCTAATGTTCCTTTTACTCATAGTAGAATCGAGATTGATGGGAATCTAGTAGGCTTAATTGATAATACTGTGTTCTTGGGTATTACAATTGATTCGAAATAATAATAGGGTCCTAACGTAAAAAAATTGGCGGGAAGACTAAGTTCTGCTACATTCGCAGTTACAAAGATTCGCCAGCTAACATATATTGCCACTGCTAGGGTTGTCTACTTCGCTTACTTCCACTGCTTAATGTCTTATGGTATTTTGTTGTGGGGGACAGCAGCTGAGGTGGACACCATATTGCTATTACAAAAACGAGCAGTTAAAGCAATTCATAATAAGAGGCCTCGTGAATCATTTAAGCCTAAGTTTCAGGAATTCGGTATTTTAACTCTGCCCTCCCAATATATTCTTGATAATTTAATGTATGTCCACAAAAGCTTAGATATGCTGGATATAGTAAAAGACCAGCATAATTTAAATACTAGAAACAGCAACAAATTGGTCATTCCATGCTTCAGGCTCACTAAGTCTAAAAACATTTTTTGGTAATAGTGTTAGGTTTTATAACAAAGTCCCAAAACACATTACCGATTTGCCGGATAGTGTGTTCAAGAACCATGTCAAGCGGGTTTTAATATCTAAAGGCTATTATAGGGTGGATCAATATGTGAACGATTGTGACGTCTGGAAATGACGCCCGTCTCTGTGGATCCACTAATAACAAATGTAACTATTTATGTTTTGTAAAAATATATAACACGAAAAGATAAGCCAAATCGAGTTTCTTGTCGGTTTTTCTCAATGACTTGATTGTTTTCCGAACCGGTGGTAGCTTTGACGTTAATAAGCGGCTTCTCAGGGCCTAAATTGAATAAAGGATATTTTGATTTTTTTTTAAAGGCACATACAATACTTTGTAAGTAGACAGTAAAAATAGTTTCCATGTACGAGAAATAGTAAGAGATGAATAAAGTGACAAAAAAGTAATGAACAAATCACCACGGACGTTGTTTTTTTAAATTCCCAACTGAATGATAACATATATCTAACCAGATATATTAGAATATAAACAAAATAATATATCTTAGATTTAGATTGCCAGTTTTACTGTGTTACGACTACTAAGCTTTTTTAGCTTCTACTTTAAGTGATACGATTTTAGAATTGTGCTACAAAATCTGTTATAGACTATAATGAAAGTAAAAAAATAGGAAAATCACAGAATTCTGATTAATCTGGTCATATTGTGATGGATGAACGGACTCGTTAGAAACAGAATCACAGATAATGATAACCGGAATATGAAAACTTAAGATTGTGATTATGTGGCTAATATCAGAGACAAAAAACAGCTAATAGACTCTGACTGTCTCTATATAGCTATATACAAACTATCGGATTTGTTGTTATCTGACGTCTGTTTTGACAGCATATATTAGTATGTACAAAAAATATTTCTATTTATCTCTGGCTTATTTTTTTAAAAATTTATTTATTTATCTCTTTTCCGTGGTGCTTACTTGATACATAACTAAGTCAAATACAAATTTGATTTTAGGCTATAAAATATAATGACACTTGACCATATATAGGTATATTAATACATTCTCCCCGGATGTTCATAATTTAATGTCACTGTAAATATTAATCCTGTAGACAACCTGGGATTTCAATTTCTTTCGTGGAGCAGCGATTCGGCAACTCATGCCTGTTTTGTTTAGATATAAAGTTCTTGATCATGTATGGGCTTCGGAAAAAAGAGTGCGAAATAGTCTTCGGCCAATGTAGCAATCAAATATAAGAATAATTGGGAATGCCTTGTAGTAATTGTATTTCATATATTAGATATCCTCATTATTTTGTCAGGGCTTTTACAGGGCTAGAAGACATTCATTAATTTTAGGTAGACCTTCCTGTACGAGAACGTTCGTTATGTGTTTCATTAGTTGCGGTGCACAATAGATAGCCATAAGTAAAATCTTTTCTCTTTTTTTTTTCTTGAACTGACTATGCTATTGATCTGACAAGGTCTTTACAGCTTCACCGGACTACGAAATCTTTTCTCAGTCCAATGTATCTGTTCTATTGAATTATAGGCTGATTTGTGTCCAATGCCTTAGTGTTCCACTTAGTCGTTGGATTTGACCAATTTTTGCAAGATTGCAGGGAATTGTCCTACTGATGGAAACACTATAATTGTTTACGGAAGATTTTAGATCGGTTCTAAAATTCTAATTAATTCTAAAGATAATTTTATTATCGGGTATATATCGGGTGTCTACAAAAAATCTGTCCCGAGTTCCGGTTATTGAAATTTAAAAGGTAGGTGGCGCTGCAGTTGAAGTTTAGTATCAAGATTTTTTACTATCAAGGCAGGACAACGTCCACCGAGACCGCTAGTAAATGCACATATATATTTAGATAGACTTATGATATATATCGTTTTGTTCTTTTATTTAAGGACGCGCTCTCAAAATAGGTCCATTTTGACTATTTTTCGGTAAGAATTACAACAAAATTATCGAACTTTGGTAAAGATAATGACTAACTACAGATACATTGAGCCTTTAACAGTGATGTACAGATTTTTTAAATGAATAGGTTTCCATTAAAAAAATTCTATTCTCCGTACTCACCTCGCGCAAAATAGCCTGCTTTTCGGTATGAAAATCTCAGTAAATTTACGTTTTTCTTAATAAAAAAAAATCTGCTTATGCTACGTATAGTCAAGTTTAAATGACATAAAAGAAAATCCAAGTTATCTACACTACATATGAGAAAAAATTTATTTAGTTATAAACAAAATTTCTCGATTTTATGTCAGTTACGTAGACCTTAACTCCTATAAAATAAGGTCCAATTTCTTTCTTAATTTAGAATCGATGTAAACAAAAGTATGGAAGAAGGATTCACGTCGCGCCATCCCGCGTTCAGGCGCCATAGCGAGTGGATGTATACGTCACTTTGCACTATTAGACAAACAACATCGCTGTAGAAATACGTATACACATCACAAAACGTTTTGATTATTTTGAAAAACTAATCAATTTTTTATAGTGGTTTATATTTCTAGTAGTAAGGGACACTGTAATTAGGATGAAACAAAAATTCTAAGTTTGGTTTTGTGTTACGTTAGTTTTTTTACGCTTTGACTGTTGATGGATTTGAGGCATTGTTACTGTATGGAATTTCTTGAAGGGTAGAAATACATATGTCGTCTTTGTAGTCCTTTTGTTACTAGTGACGAGAGCTTACCATAGGACTGAACGAAATGATTTGATTGCGACCCACTTTAAAAACTGTTATGGAATTCCATGATTGGTAGATATGTCTTGTTTGTACTACTTTCATTAAGTAATAACAAAATGACCTCATAATGGACTCTCAGAAACGGCTAGGGAGCTCCTTCATAGGGTAGAAATAGATATGTCGTATTCGCATTCTATGTATTATATTTTATTATCTATTCAGAATATATACAATAATATCATAAACATGCTGCAGCCTGGAATATCGTGGAATTTTTCGGAATTTGCGTACATTTATTAATTTAAATTGGTAACACTATCGGTGGACGGTGAATGAAAACTTCGTAAGGAATCCTGAACCTCAGAAATGTACTTGTAGTACTACTGTATGTGGGAAATCAAAGAACTGCGGATTTCTAGGAGTTTGAAATCGCCAATACACCGTGAGCTGGCGTGGCGATTATGCTCATACCTTCCTGTGGGAAGAGACCTATGGCCCTGTAGTGGGTCTCTTACAAGTTGATGATAATGATTTTTATTCATGTTAAAATATTTTAGACATCGGTTCGCAGATTGTTGTTGAATTGTAGATAGATAAAAGGATGAATCTTATAAATAAATTATTTTTATTTCCTTTGTTTATTTTAATTGATTTTTCATCCCGTCTCTTGTACATTTTTATATTGAATTTCTAGTATAAAGTTCATATTGTAGCAGCTTTTAAAATCCAATACACCTATAACTCCTTGTACATTGTTTACTTATCAATTGATGTAGGTTGAAGTAGTAACTGGCTGTCTAGAAACAAATAAAAAAATAATAATGCGCCATGTTGATTTTCAAATAATTTAAATGTCATCTATCAACGATAGCAAAGTTGATGTTTCTAGCGATTATCAGTACTAAAATTCTGTTATCATGATACAGCTATTCACTTGGTCTGTGAGAAATGATACTCTCATCTGATACGATAAGACTCAACCTCAGACTGCAAACTGTTTCTAGCCATTATCAATATTAAAATTCTTTTATCACGAAATAGCTCTCATCTGGTCCTTAAGCTATGAAACTTTTAGCTGACACTATGACATTAAGCCTTTGAGTGCAAACTCGATGTTTCTATTATCTATACTAAGATTCAGTTATCATAAATACTGTCTTCACCAAACTTTAAAAAATTGAAACCTTGCTTATTCGTAATAGACAGAAACATCGAAGTTGTGCTCAAATATTTAGCCCCTTAGTGCCCGATCAAGGTATAATTTCTCAACATTCTCATGAGGAGTAGTATTGTGGTAACTGGATCATAGTCTAGATAATAGCTAGAAACATCAAGTTTGTGCTTAGATGTTTAGTCTCCCAGTGTACGAGCAAGGTTTCAATTTTTTGATATTTGAGCACAACTTCGATGTTTCTGTCTATTACGAATACATATTTAGGTTTAGTTATACTGTTCTTGGCGTAGTATGACCTTGAGAAACTATAATTCATTTTGGTACTATAGCATCAAATATAACAAAAAGTAGAACATCAATAATAAGAAATAATTGAAATATTTTTATAAAAGTATCAAAGTCGTTTAAACCGCGCTATAATTCCACGGTTATCAGTTGTCGTGTCTGTGTGCGTGAGCTGTACGTGTTTAGTAGGACTCGATGCCAAAGTTGAACCGTGAAAAATTGAGAGGGCGTCCTTAGTCTTTGGTATCTTAATAAAATATATAATGCTCGATATGAAAATAAAAAGACATTGTAATCTTTAATAAATTTAATGAAATTGTTTTTCTAATTACATTTTATACAATGTTGTCGGTTTTTACAATCTGTTTTTCACTTTGTTCCTATGAATGTTCATCTAGTAAGAAGTTACTAAATAAATAACGTAAGTTAAGGTCATGTTTAGTTCATTTCTAATTCTATCGCTATTATTGTGAATATTTATTTACAATTCATAATTTTATAGTATAAGGACATATAATAAAACATACTCCTATTCGTAAAATTGATACGAATAAAAAGAAAATTTTGGTCCAGCTAAATCCTATTACTAAATGCAGCTCCTACAGAGAAAGTTAGGTATCTATAGTATATTAACGATTATTTAATATATTTTTACAATCGAGTACAATGCACTGAAACACGCTATATTAATTTATTGCTAAATTTACGAAATACACATTGTATTATTAAAATTAATTCCATAGTCATGGTTCACCAGCTTCGATATTGCTTCTAACTTTCAATATTAAATTGTTGTATTGCTCTAAATAACTTCAACTTGAACTTTGAAGCCCTTAAATACTTTATCTAGAATACCCGACTACTAAATAAAGTAGGTGTAAAATCAACAAAAATACTGACAAATTACAACATTCTTAATAGTAATAATAATATATGATTCTTAAATTAAATTTCAAAATAAAAATATCTACACTACTAATTTTAATACAATAAGGCATACATAGTGATTTCAACTTTAGCAGTCTATTTTATAAAATTCCCTCCTTCTTTCATAATGTTATATTTATTATACTATTGGGTTATTGAGATTTATAAATATTAATATGAGTAGTTAGATTTCATTGTAACCTAATATTACTTTATACAGTCGCCATACTTAACAAGTCGTTCAACTTTAATTGAAAAAAAAAGTATAATGTCCTAAAATTAAATGAAAAAAATAAATCATAATCAACTTAAAGTATATAAAATTATGTATTATCTGTATTTTTATACATATAAAGATTAACTTACTAAGAATTAAAATTTACTCAATTTGATATGTGCCTAAATTCCACATAAGTTTTATTTCACTGCGGAGAAGGGTTGAATCGAATTACTGTTGTTCGTAGCCACCCACGAACTGAAGACATCTCTGAAATCAAAGGAAATCTTATTTAGAATACAATTATTAAACAACTAGCTGTACCCGCAACTACGCACGCGTTTTTTTAAATCGTATTAAAGAATTATAGAATTTTGAGATTATGTAGAATTATAGAAACGCTCTTTAAATACAATAGTAAGTACGAGGCGCACGCCACTAAAAGTACCATGTAACGTGTACAGTAGATATATAAATACAAAAAGCATGCCAAATGAGGTTTGTCATCAGCAACACATTTGCAACCTTAACCCACCATATAACTACCTCAGTGCCCACTTACACTGTATAAGGAACTAACGAAATAATAACTTAAAAAAATATTATTAAGATTTACATTTACATTATATTTAATATACATTGCCATTATTATAATTAAGATTTTGTGACTATACAAAAAATAGACGCTTGTCTGTTCCGCAAGAAATTGTATTATGGAACACTTTACGTAATACGTTTATAATCTAAGATCTTTTTAGGACGACCTCTATATTATTAATGTTATTAATAATTATAATGTCGAATTGTAAACAATAAGCTGATAATTATTTCTTTCTAAAAATAAATAATGAGTTGAAATTTTGCTAAATTTCATGCAGACAAAGTCGCGGGTAACAGCTACTCTAAAAGAGAATAACTTCAATTACTTTTAATTAGGTTCGCTATCTACCAGTTAAAATCCCGTGAAAATAAATGCAACCGTTTTGGTGACAGCACAGCGGGCGAAGCCACGGTTAACAGCTAGTTTAAATTAAAATAAATTAATTACTTTTTATAAGGTCCGCTATCTGCCAGTGAAAGTCCCATGAAAATAGGTCTATCCGTTTTGGAGAAAGCACTGTGGGCGAAGGCACGGTTAATAGCTAGTATAAACTAAAATTACCTAAATTACTTTTTGTAAAGTCAGCTATCTGCTGGTGAAAGTTTGGTGAAAATCGGTGCAATTGTTTTGGAGATAGCATTGCAGACGAAGCCGCGGTTAATACCTAGTCTAATTTAGAGTAGCCTAAGAAACCCACTGTAATTTCAGTTTTGTGTCAGTGAAATTCCTGTCAAAATCGGTCTAGCCGTTCCGGAGATTACCCGGAACAAACAGACAGACAGACAAAAATTTTAAAAATTGCATTTTTGTTATCAGAAGCGTGTATACTTTCATACCCAATCAGTCAAAAATTTTTATTTTGATATTACATACTGACACTTTATTTTTATTATATTTATTATAGACTAGCGGATAATCGCGGATTCGTCCGCGTCGTTTATTATTTAAAAAAAATTATGTACAGAGAAAAAAAACATATGCAAAACAGGGCAAGAAAACACACATCACTGAAAGCCTAGTGCTTATAAAACTTTCATTAAAAAAAATTGGTTGTCCGTAAAGTTGTTTTACGGACCACAATAATTTCACGTGATAACGTCATAAGAAAACATTGCATACTTTTATGAATTGAATAATTGTATATATATAATAGATGCTATACAGGCCAAACGCTTAGGCCGATCACGCCTGTCTATCGGAACGTGACAATGAGTCATGCTTTTTAGTGTGTGCAGCCGGCGTTCATCGGTTTATATGATACATTTATAAAAAGTTTCATAAAACTCTAATAACTTTATATTAAATGAAGCTATCTTTGTTTAGCTATGAAAACAAAAAAATCGAAATCAATACAATAGTTTTTATGTGATGTTCACACAACATCACACTTCTATCATTTCTATGTACATATTAAAAATTAACTGAACAAATATGAATAATTAATTAGTGCCAAATGGCTATTTAGCCCATTAGTTAGAACGTTCGAATTTGACAATTTTAATCCACTGTAGCGTTTTAAATCACATTACCATACATTTTCAATTTAGTTTTTGTTAGAAAACATCTAAAAATCGCGATTGAAAGAGCATCGTGAGCACTCTGTTAATCACAAACTTCACATAAAAAAAAAAAAAATTAATCTATCTATTCATACATATAACAAGAATGTAAATGTAACTTGTCTGTACATACGTAGTCCGGTGAAGCTGTTAAGACCTTACTAGGTCAATAGCGTAGGTAGTTCGAAAAAAAAACATTGTCTGTACATATACAATTTTAGTAGAAAAAAATTCGCTGTTAAGACCTTACTAGGTCAATAGCGTAGGTAGTTCGAAAAAAAAACATTGTCTGTACATATACAATTTTAGTAGAAAAAAATTCTTGCAGTTGTCTAGAAATAAGTAATAGAAAACATTTCAATCAATTTTAGAAATGTCCGTCTGTCTGTCTGTTAGTTTGTATAAACACGCATCACTGCTAAAGTACTCGGTTCACAATAAAACCTCATAGAAGAAAATTATAAAGCATATCTTCGGGAGTAACTTAGTATTTGTTTCATTAAAATTGGTCCACTCTATCAAAAGTTATTGTGATTTTAATGGCGCCGCGACTTAAGTATGAGAGAAAAGTAGATAAGCAAATGGACTAAGTACGTTCAGATGACTTTATTTGTCATTGTTTTGTATATCAGGTTCCACGTAGACGAAGTCGCGGGCACAGCTAGTCTTTAAATGAAAATAAACTAATCTTAAAAATTGTAAGAAATGAAATATTTGCGGAATTATAAAATTTTACTTAGATAATTTCATAACAAGGTCTAGTCTGTTTCTAAAATCCTAGAAAAGGTCATCTTTATGTATTTTTATCCCCTAATTTTTACTCATAATAGTTGTTTTCTGGTAGATTTGTACCCTATTTATAAATTTATTATTACAATGTTTTACAAAACTGTCGCTTAAAATGTCGTGATGTTACTGTCAAATACAAATCTGTATAGAATATATATATATATTGTATTCCCTTTATCATCGTGAAATGAAAATAGTAAATTTAAATATACAAGCGGGCCCGGCGGACGTTGTCCTGCCCTGATAATAAATAAAACTTGACAAATTATATACGTAAACCGTTCTCACGAATCACTTTAAGTACTGGTGAAAGCTATATGAAAATACGTTCAGTAGTTTTTGAATTTATCGCGAACAGACAGACAGACGTAGCAGAGGGCTTTGTTTTATAATTTTTAGTGATATATATATATATATATATATATTAGATATCCTCAAACAAACATCAATCTAACTTCACAATGAGTTTGTTTGAGTTTGGGAGTAATGTTTGAGGCTTGAATAGTAGAAACCAAGAAAAAAATCCAGTGTGCAAATGGGGATAGACTTGTTTCCCTGAAAATTGGCAGGAGCTATCTTGAAGTACATAGATAAGATATACACAGGACTTTCCAGAAAAGTAAACAGGTAAAATATTTATACGAAGATATATCTTACAAGTAATAGTTAGGTGTATAGAATACCTGCAGTGACTAACGACGCATTCATTTGAACAATATTCATCTTCCCACTCATTGTTGGCTATAGCAGGATTAGTGCAGCCCTGTCGGATGCAAGAAGTTGTACTTCTATGTTCATTCTGCTGTTAAAAATTATTAATTCATTTTTATATTACCCATCAATCATAAGAAAAAACATGTAGACTGAATAAAACTAAATAAATAATTGCTTTTCGAATTTATCTATCAATTTCCTTAGTTCTTAGAAACTTTTAAAGTTAACAAAAACCTTGATACAGTTTTCACTCTGATTTAGAGAATTTCTTGCTTTATAAACAGGCTGAATGTTTAGACAGTAGCAATATTTATGGAGGATACACTGCACTCGATTCTCGTTCCAAGTTAATTACAAAGAATTGTTTGCTTAATATTTGACCTAATTATCTACAAAAATACAAAAATTATACAAAATCCTCTACTCTTCTATGTTAAAACACAGTGTCATTGACCATCGGGTGATTTCACTTTCACCTAAAAGTGAACGTGGGAATGTCAGGATAAAACAAAAGGGTTTATTGTCCGTTTTATTATCGAAAGTTTTTAAATTGTAGCCTTCGGCATTGGACATTGCACGTAGGTTTATTACGATTGTGTTTATACTTTTGAAAGTCTTAGAAAAAACTTTAACTTAGGTTATCTTGGTTGTTTATTGGTATTTCTTTTGATATCATTTATATGTTAAACTAGCGGGCCCGGCAGACGTTGTCCCGTCCTGATTATTAAAAAATCCTTGACAAATAATATATTAAAACCTTCCTCATCAATCACTCTATCTACCGGTGAAAACCGCATGCAAATCCGTTCAGTAGTTTTTGAGTTTATCGCGAACAGACAGACAGACAGACGCGGTAGAGGACTTTGTTTTATACTATGTAATGATGTGATCATGAAGTGTCATATCCTCGAATACTGCGAGTGTTTAATCTTTCATCTGGTATATATAACATGGATATATACCATATTTTACAAAAAATAGAGAAAATAATATATTCTAATGAAGTAAGAAAGTAAATAAATATTCAAAAATGTTAATGCATATAAACCAATAATTCGTATTATTTGCACAATTATTCAAGATATTTCTATAAAAATATTACCACAATAAATAACGTATGCACTTCTATATGAAAGCTTTATTGGAAATTGTTACAGCAATGAGCATATTTGGTTTAATAGACCATTGATTTTAGATAAATTTAGAGTTTATAAGGAGGAGAATATCTAAAATATATTAATGTGTATTTAGATTTTGGATTATATGGGTGTCCTACTGATTTTAACATTTTAGTGCATATATTTTGTTATTTTTTACCTAACATGAGAATATTATAAGACTTTCAGAAGAGTCTTACTTCACGAGACTGTGGTGGTACACCAGATCCACCGTTACTGTTGGGTGATTGCTGTTCAGGCTTTGGAGTTTGTATCTGTGACTGCTGCTGTTGTTGTTGTTGCTGCTGCTGCTGTTGTTGCTGCTGCTGCTGCTGTTGTTGTTGTTGCTGCTGCTGTTGTTGTTGCTGCTGCTGCAATTGTTGTTGTTGCTGCTGTAGTTGCTGTTGTTGTTGATATTGCTGTACTTGATGCCCTTGTTGCATTTGTTGATGTGCAGTTTGCATAGACTAGAGAAATATAAGCCAATATATGAAGTAAACAAATGAGGTTTATCTTAATATAAGTTTTTATTTTATAGAAGGTAAATGAGAATGGGAGAAATCATTTGAGATTATGATACTATTAGGGGTGGTTATCCGCCACAATTTGAATCAAATGCAAACCAAGCCAAAGCGTACGCTAGTATAGTATTTAACTTTAAGAAGCTGATGTACAAAACTGTGATGAATATACTCATCTGACTGTATTTGGTCTAATTATTATCTACTTTTATCTCATACTTAAGTCGCGTCGTCATTAAAATTATAATAACTTTTGATAGACTGAACTGATTTTAAGGAAACAAAGAGTAAATATTTCTTGAAGATATGCTTTAATGGATGAATGCAGCAACTTTAACAGTAATCTGTGTTCCAACAAACATACAGAATGATAGATAGACGGACATTTCTACAAATGATTGAAATGTATTTTAGTACATATTCCTAGACATCGGATAATTCTTTTTTAGAAATAACTAAAATGTAAAGACACCTTAGATTTACATTGTTATTATATGTATAGATAATATTTAAAAAAAGTATATCAACATATTCACCTGTTGAGAGTGGTGGTACTGCATAGCTGTATGAACCTGTGTCATTGGTGGAGATTGCGGTTGCACCTGCCTATATCCAGGAGGTGATATCCCCGAGTTGGCAGAGTAGTTTGTTGGTGACTGAGAAGATTGATAATTCCTTGGCGATTGTTGTACATTCGGTTGGCAAGGTTGAGGTGATGTTGCAGGGTTTACTTGATAGCCCTGTGGAGACTGACTTGGTACACCCTTTAAAAAAAAACAGTATAAAAAATTCAATAAAATATAGACTTAATAAGAAACAAACGTATTAAATTTAAATTGATATTACCTGATATGTTTGTGAACTGAGGGTCATATTTGCCTGATAATTCTGAGGAGATTGCTGAGGGTTTGTTGGGTAAGCCTGTACTGGTTGCCCTGTGTAAGGTGCTGCGTATCCCTGCGGTGAAGGATTCGGCACATAACCTTGTGGTGAATGACCATTACCGTAGGATTGGCCCTGATAGTAGTTACCGTAGTTTGAATTGGCACTATTGGAGTGATTGTACATCGGTGTAGTCTCTTGTTCACCACCCTAAAATATTTTTTTATACATTAAATAATAGGCCAATATGTTTCGATCTGTTATAGTTTACCTATCTATATAATACCTATATACTTATGCAAACTTCAAATGTAACCGATTTATTACAAAAAAGTTAAATACGTATTAAATACTTGGTTTAAAAAGGTTTCGTAATAAACGCACCGCGCTCGCCCGAGGCAAGTTCGCGTTATCCTTTTTCAGAAGTCAAACCTAACGTAACCAAAGCGAGACAAAAGAGCAAGATGGCGAACATTCAGCGACCGCGGTGCATTTAATACACCTTTTTAAAGCCAGGGTTCAATATGTATTTAACTTTTTTGTAATAACACCATATATGTCTGTTATTTCCAAATTATTACATATATCATTTCTTGTTCAAAATTACCTAAGCTAATCTATAATGTTTCTACCTAAAATGTAATGTTCATTATTTTTACCTTGGCTTGCTTGCCAATACTTATGTGTGAATTGATATAACTCAAAAAACTTTAGATCATTTTAGGACATTCTAATGTAATATTTCCAACTGTTTCAAAACTATTATTTTTTGTACTACGATGGTGGCAAACAACCATGCGGGCCTCCTGATTTTAAGCAGTCAACGCAGCCTATGGACGCTTGCAACATCAGAGGTGTCACATGCGCGTTGCCGACCCTAAAAATTTACAGCCAGAGTCGCAAGTGCGTTACCAGCCTGTGTTTGAGAAAAAGGGGAGAAGGGCGAGGAGGGTGGTACTACCCGGGCGATCTTACCCATTCAGGCTGAAACCAGTAATTGCTTCAGTGTGGCTCTACCACCATAAAAAAGTACCTTAACTATTTGTATCGATAGCAGGAGATAAGGTGATTTAAAGTAGAAAATACTAATTAATTTTATAGCTTAGAATAAAACAATCCTTGCATGATCTTAGATCTAGAATAGGATAAACCTATTAAGATAATATTATGTGCTCATGATATTTTCTGCAAAATCCTATTTAATTGAAATGTACCTTGATGTTGTAATCTAAAGTTTTAATAAAACAATAGTTACGTACAAAATACGCCATACAAATCTTTTCAGTATATTGAATATACTATCATACTACAAAAGCAATTTTAATTTACAATATTTATATTTAGTCTTTTTATCTTCTTTTTTTAATTATAATATAATACTTGTACGATAATGTTTACGTTCATTACTTTAAAAAAAAACAAGTACATTTTAGGAATATACTATTGCAATCATGAATATAAAATATTCGACAGTGGCAGATGAAAATGGCATTTAGCGAAAAGTAATAAACAATAATTAAAAAAACAATACATAACAATACCAGTCTTGAATTAAAAATAAGATAAATATAATTAACGTCGCCACGAAGTAACGCATCTGCGTTGACTTTGTTAGTCTATGATTTTTGGATAACAGCTGTCGCTAGTGACGCGGCTACGATAATTATTGACAAACTAATATACTAAACTAATAAAAAAATAAGTATGTATTAACATAAATACAATGAGGTTAAATCACGAAAAATACTTTCTTGACTTATTTGAAATGGTACTTTATTGTATATGGAAGCATATTTAGAGTGAAAACATTAAACTAAAATATATTATGTTCTAATAAGCATCCGATATAAAACACAAAGGTGAATTAACGGACTGGAGTTTTATAGTTTACATTTAAAAGCCCACGGAGTTGTCCCTGTATAAGATATTCTCATTTCATACAAACAGAGATATTATAAGTCGAAGCGATCGAAAAAATTAATGTGAATCACTTTTAAAATTAAAAGCTCACGACTAGACTATAACCTATAAATAATTGAAGCTTTCATAATTTCATACTAATGTATCTATCTATAACGAATAAGAAGAAAACCTATTTAATATACAAAACGGGTGTTTTTATAAATAGGAAACATATATTGTGATTGTTATAATTATTTGCATACCTTAAAACAATTTCATGAAGATGCGAAGTAAATAAAAAACAAAAGCTTCACTGTCAATCCTAACTGAAATTAACGCCATCTACCGGTGTGCTAATAAAGATAGCAATCACGAATCTAGGCCTCTTTATACAATTACACACATATATGTTAATTGAATGTTAAAGATGGCGTTATAAACTTTACTGAGAACTATAAAGATTTTGTTATAGTAATTACATACCTCAGATAAAAAAAACTGTCAAATTTAGTTTAATGTTGTTTGATGTAACAATTTTTCCGATGATTCGTTCCGGAATTAGTACCAATTGTTATGATTTTTTATATATTGTAACTTCACATGCAGTATTTTTGACCAGGTTAAGAGTTTGTTGCAAAATTTTAGTATCAAATGTTTTATTATATATTAATATAATTTTCTTTTTATGCCATATGAACACATTTTACCTGAACGATTTAGAAAGAGTTTGAAGGACTCAAAATTGATTACCAATTTTAACTATTAACTAACAACGGATTTCTTTATGCATAAATAAATAAACATGTTATTTAATCTAAAATAATGAATGACCAAGGCCAAAAATGGATTGGAAGAAGAACTTGTAATATTATTAACTACTCGACAATGGCAGTAATAATCGAAAGGATTTGTTGCCAAAAACAAAGTAAAAAAAAGACCAGTCAGAGTTTTTGGCGGGATTTTAATCTGTCATATAATGGATTTTATATTTTATTCATAATCTTGTGTTACTTGACTCTGTATTGTGTAAAATTGGTGGTGTTTTATGTAATATAGTTTGTTTATTGTGCATAAGTGAAGTGAATGGAAAATAATACCAAGGAGAATTAATTCTGAGATGCCACAAAAATTTCCTGGAAAGTTGTAATAAGGGAGCCACCATCTTGTTGGAACATTAACATTGACATTGAAATGAACGCACGACACTAACTTGTAATAATATTAACTACTCGACAATGGCGGTAATAATCGAAAAGATTGGTTGCCAAAAATAAAGTTAAAAAAAAGGTTAGCCAAAACATTTCACGCATATAATTTGTACCAGAAATTTAAGTTGAAATAGCTGTTTCATAAACAGATATAAGGTCAAAATAATGTAACTAAATTTGGTAATTTAAAAGATAAAGAGGATTTAGAGGTATTTTGTATAAAAAACACAAGAAAAGCCAATGTTAAATAATCATCAGCAGAAACTGAACACAATTTTATAAAGACTTTAAAGTGACATATGTACAAAGATCAAATGAAACTTATTGGTTTATAAATTAATATTTACAACTTGATACTGTCAATGTTCATTTGTCATGTCAACTATTGAATACTGCTACTTGATTAGTGATGAGGTGCATTATTAACTGTATACATATGTTATCTTCCAAATATAGTTAAGCAGAGACGAAATAGTTAAGTACGTCTTCCTTCTCTATTTTTCAATCGATTTTTTTGTTTAGTAGATATTGAGCACCAAGAAAAAAATTGAAAATCTTTCCTTGTTTTTCTATTCCTCCCACTTCACGATCTACAATACTTGTACAGTACAGCTAATTGAGGAAAAGTTTGTATCACTAATTACCACACCAGACGACTATTAGTATACTGAAATACTTATTGCATATCGCAATTACGAACACTGAGAATTATCAAATACCCTAGTTTTTTCTAAAGCTCAAGTAGTAACTACAAGTAGGCAAAGCTTGTGATAAAAGTAACAGAGTTATACTATATGCCATTTATTAGTACAAAGTAGAAAACTCTTGTATCTAAGAAAAATAATCATATTGTTGTAATTTGTTTTTATAGAATGATATTACTTTTTACAAAATATAGTTATAGCCCAAAATTTAAATTACTTACTATGACTTACCTTTGATACCAAGCTAGCTCTGTAAGCAGCTAGCGCTTTTAAGTATTCTTTCTTCGCAACTTCTGTTTTTTGTTTGTATACCTGTTAAAAAAAATTAAGATAAAGGTTATATAAGGAGCTGATATCAATAATAAAAATGTCATAAATACTTACACTTTTGTGCTCTGAATCTAAACCATCCCACATGGAAGCTACAATCTTAGAGACTTCTCCGAAGCTAGCGTTTGGGTTTTGTCCTTTTATTGCAGCCTGCGTGTCTCGAAAAAATAATGCATAGGCTGATACAGGTCTATAAAATATAAAAAAAAACACCTTTAGAATAATAAACCAGAATCAAGAGTTTCAATAATAAACAAGTTAGTTAAACATACTTTTGTGGCTCATTGGGATCTCTCTTTTTCTTTTTCTTTTGCACTTTAGGCTTCTTTTGCATTTGCCCTCTAGTCATTCCATTATCCATAGGTTCTGGTGAAGACCTCTTTACTCCCATTGTTCCGACGCCCACCTAAAAAAAAAATCATATATACGCTTTGTAGCTTAATTATAATGATTTTACATATTCCAAAAGATTTAAAAATAAGTGAATATTAAACCTATATTGGCAACTAGTCTTTGCTCACGACTTCGTTCGGGTGGAATACCTACTTTGGGCTAACGCTAACACGCAGCGGAAGCTCTCAAGAGGAAAAAAACCCTGATTTTGAAACATTTTTCATTGGTGTTTCGCTCCTATAGGCCTAGTAAGGCCTTAACAGCTTCACAGGACTACACTTAATTATCTCTAAAGGTATAGGTAAAGGTAGTTTTAATAGGCTATCAAATAAATGTTGTTAAACATTATTATATTAAGTAAATGTTATTAAAACCCATCCAAAAATGTGATTTCTAAGGGTATTATTACTGGCTAATATTAAATCATCATAATGTTATACAACTGATAATATGTCCCATGTACAATATTTTATCAAAATCCATCGAGTTTTTTTTACGATTTATTATATTTTAATACTGTGCCCAAGGCGCGTTCTTTTTATATGATAATTATTTTCACTTTACTATTTACTTACATTTTTTTTTCTAAAGCCATGACTCATAAGTTTTTATTGCCTATCAATTTTGTATAAAAAGATGTGTATTAAAGTTATAGGAATTCGTTAAGAATAAAAATATTTAAAGCAAATATTGACAATGCCCATATTATAACAAAAGCGAAGGGTAACCATGTTTCCCGTGTACAAAATGTTATCAAAATCAGTTAAGATTTAATTAATTTATTTGAAGATTTCTAAAATTATCGATAACTTATATAGCTTATCTGTTTCGGAATATCCTGTACTTCCCTTATACATTTCATGAAAGTACGTTAACGATTGTGTCGTTCCTTTTCAAAATGAACAAAGTTCAACTTTTGGTGTTCATAAGATTTTAAGTTTTCTTTAAAGATTTCCAATTTTCTAAATATAAAATTTTCATATAATTACAAAAAACCTAGTAATCTAATGAAGGGCAAAATTTGAATTTGAAATTTGAACTCAAAATCTTATATATAAATTAAAAATCTTAAATGGACAATAAAAATCTGGCTCCATTCATTTTGAATTGTAAGGGTTCAATTATTATAAGTTTATTTTTAGGAATGGTTGTGAATATAAAAAAAAGTTTCATTAAGTTTAAAAGTATCTTTATTCATTCTAGTACCATATCACTAATACTCCGAATCATGAAAATACAGTTTCAAACTCCATTTAAAGCTATTTGATTTAACGGTAAACTCCCTAAAAGGTCGAAATTACTTAACATTTGATTGGTTTACTTTGTTGTCCTTATAAAGATATACCTTTGATGTACATAGGGTACACCTTACATAACGACAACACTACGTCTTTATTACGATACACAGTATTTTCTAAGCCGACATATGATTCATTAATGAAATCAGAAAATAGTGTCCATAATATAACATAGTTCATTGGCAATACAATTGAATCCAAAATAACTATCTCTACACTAGATTAAGCTATAAAATTTGCCTATACCTGATGAAGCGTAGTTTGTTGCTGCCGGCTCGCTGAGCAATAATGGATAGGCAGAAGGCTTTCCGCATCACCAGGCAACTAGCAACAAACAACCAATTCATTAGAACTTTTATAATCATAATCTATTGATTGAACTCTATGCTTATTATTACAATAAATAAAAAGAACTTGTATGCCAATGAACTATTATAAGACAGTAAAAGAATTCTACTTTATATTATTTATATAACACACATCGTAATTGATTTTAAAGTCATATATGTTACATCATATATTATATTATATTTATTAACTATATTATATAGAGAATGATGTTCTATAATTTGTAATTTTTTTTCCTCACAATATTTTTCAATAAAGTATATTTAAACAATATTATTTTGTAGAATATAAGTATACAAGTATAAGAAAAAATATTTATATATAGTAATTTAGAGTATAGTTAATTTTTGTTTGTTAATTTCTAGGCAAAATTGATATAGTAAAACACAGGGGTGGGTTTTTAAGTCTTATTTCAGTAAAGTTTAAGTCTTAACCTATTTGTTTGGTTGGTATCTAATTATTATGATAGGGAGTACAAAACTAAATTATTGCAATACACTTACAATGAAGACTGTCTATACAAAAGGGAGTAATTACAAATTAAGGAAACATTTTTTTTAATCCATTTACTAATATTGGGAATAACGTCTTTTGAATACATTATGCTAAATATGATATATCTTTGTTGAAAGTAATCCTTTTCACTAATAAATATTTGGTCAAGTGTCCTTTTAGTTAGTATAGGAAAATTGAAATTGTTATAACTAAAGAATTAAGCATTTTAGATTTGAGGTAAAATAAGTTGTAATGTGAAGTATGGATGAGTAGATTAATAGTTAAAAAACATTGAACTTGGCCCCTTTTACACAGACACTCCTTATATTATGTTGTACTCATAGGATTTTTCTAAGTATTGTAAATATGTTCATACAGATAATATACATAAAATATTTTAGGCAACTGTCAAGGTTCTATAAGTGACAACTTTCAATAAAAATAGCTTTTGTTGTAATTTCCTTTCTCATGAATCGCTTTATGTAGTGATAAAAAAAGGCATTAACATCCATTCAGTAGTTTTTGAGTTTAACGTGAATAGACAGACAGACATGGCATAGGATTTTGTTTTATAATATGTAAAGATTCAAGGTGAAAAGTATGACAACCCAGATTAACCTTATGCCTAAATTGGCCATATACATGGAGAAAATGAATTTTTTTTTTCCTGTAGTTATTGTAAAAGAGTTTGTTGTTTTGTTTTTACAAAGTGACTCCTATTAAAATGTTACTAATATATCATACGATTTACATAATAACACAATATTGTTAATCATATTTTTCTTGGTAAACTGATTTTTTTTTTAAATTCTGAAACTTCTTGTACATACTTTCTTTTTTAATTTAAAATAAGATCCTATTAGTTTGCTGGAGTGGAGATCATAAATAAATGAAGTTGGATTCTTTACTTTATAAATTATACGTAAACTGTCAGTAAAAGTGTTACAAAATAAATAATTATATATGTCTATTTAATCAAGGTAGTTAACTATACTGTCATACCTAATATGAATATGATTTTCTCATCAAAGTGTTTGGCATTATTAAACAAAATTAAAGAGAGAAGTCCAAGTCTTATGATTTATTTATAATATTCACATTATTTTGTGAAGTGGAGAAACTAGATGAAATGTTAAGTTTAAAAAAAAAATTAAGTTGGCTACCTATTATTCAATTATTACCTGTGAATGATGGGAAGGTACACTGTCATCCGAGTCATCACTTGTAGTTCCTGGTGGTGACGCCCTCTGTGGAGAACCATAAACGGGTGCAGACGGTTGAGTTGGAGTGTTTGGTGTAGGTGGACCACTCATCACCTGAGTTGGTTGCATCATCAAAAGACGCTGTTGGCCTCCGGGTTGCTGTTGTATTATGTAGTTGCCCGATGGAGCACCTGCACCACTGGAAAATATATTTATTTAAATATGAAATGAATATGACAAGAACTGAAAAGGGAATTTAAAAACTGATATAGAAATATGTTAGGGTAGGATTTTTTTTAATAATTAGCAGTAGTTTGTGTTGCATATTATTAATTATTAAATTAGTAATAAAGCTTTTATATAAATCTCACCCATGTGATGTCACAGGCGTGTGTGGTTCTTGTAAATAAAGAGGTTGTTGGTATGAAGGCGCCCCTCCCGGCGGTGCCAGACCATCTTGTGCCGGGTTCATCATGCCAACCTAAAAATACATACGTTATGTTATTTTTTATTCCATAAAAAACAGGCGCACTCTATAAAGTTAACTCGGATAAACACCAGTTGTGAGTAACAATGATGTTATCAGTGGTTCGTTTACGATATTGTGCCATGCTGGACATAATGTCTGCTTTAGACATTGCACTAAAATTTACTTTAGAGACGTACATAACACTCGTGTAAGATATAAGTATATATATATATATATTCTAAATTGTAATAGTCTACGAAAGTCTGAATATTTTGAGTTATAGTGATAGGTTACACATTATAACAAAGACAAAAAAGACTTCTGTCATTAGTGTCAGACGAGCGAGTGAACCAATGAGAAAAGAACAGTTCCAAATTGTCAATTGCATTATGATTTTATTCTTATGACCAATGAATACATGTCTTTTAAGTCTATCTTCATATTATGATAGTCTCTAATCTTCAACATCGTTTCTGATGTGTATGATGAATAATAATATGAATATGAGAGCTTCCTTGTTAAACCGATTACATGCTTCTAGTTTTATCTCGTTTGTATAATAAAATGTATGAAATCCACATTTTTGTGAAGCTATCAACACTAGGATCAATACATCCGAATGTATTAGATGACTAGGATTTTTAAGACGGCCTTGCAAATAAGCATTACAGAAAAAATTACCCACATATTCGTTTTATTTAAATATGATATTTTGAATGAACGTAAAAATTACTTTTCTTTGAACTATTAGAAGAGGAGTCAAAAGTTTGAACGAAGAATTTAAATATTATGATTAAAAGTATCAATAAATATGATACACAAATTATATAACAAGATATTTATAAGAAATTTGTTTATTAACGAATTTCATATTATATTACTTCGGAACGTGCTACTTAATTTTCACGCTAAAAAATAATTTTCAACGATTACTCATTCGCGTCATAAGAAATAGAACTTCAAAATTGTCTACATAATATTTCAAAACAATCTGTTTATTAACTTATTATATCTGTTAACTAAAGTTATGATTAATCTGAAGTACTTAAAGTATCTGTTTATTAACTTCATGGTGCGCACAACTTCAATTTTAATCTAAAACTAACCCAATCGTATGTAACGCAACCGCGTATAACGTCTGTTTCAAGTCCGTTTCAATATTTTCCGTGAACAGATTACTCACAACCATTTCTAATAACACGCTAAAAGGGGTAAATTCAGTTCTGCTATCTTCAGTTTCCATGAAAAAGTCTTTATAGTGATTTTTTATGTACTTTGAAGAGATTTTTTCTTATTCTTTCGGACATGCCATCATGGGAGTTGCCCGTTCAATAATTTTTGAGGAAATACACGTTTTGCAAATGTTGCTTGTAATTTAATTTCACAACTATACGTTACAGATTACAAGATTAAATTAAGTCATAACTCATGACGCCTGCCTCCCCCAATGCCTTCAAATTACATAGGAAATATTTTACAAACATTTGCTCGTATTTTTGCGCGTTTAGAGTGTCCTGGCGTGGTACCTGTTTATGTTACAAAATACATATCGCCATAATTATTATTAAAAATTAAAGTATCAATTTAGTTAAACAAGCTGTATTCGGTCACGAGGGTTTCTTTTTTTTTTTCTTCAAAAAGTGTATCCGAGCACGTGGATATTTATGCAAAGTTGCATCAAACTTTAAAAGACTAAGATTTTGGACAAATCCTCGCTTACACATTTATTTTTAAAAATTACTAGAAAGGCCCAGAGTTCCGCATGAATTTATATTACTTTTTGTTGTAAAGAATAGTCTAGCCGTAACTTCGGGTTTGCACGTAATATAGTCAAGATTTTAATACAAAACAAAGTTAAATTATTACTAATGGAATCAAAAATTAACATTTATTTATCCTATTTTTTTTTTCGAACTGACTACGCTTTTGTCCAAGCGAGGTCTTAACAGCTTCACCGGACTACTTTATTTATCCTTAAGTTATTTAGATGTTATACATACAATTTAAAATATATTTATACCTAAGTTTGTGTTCTTCACAACTATATTCAGCTGTCAAAAGTTTGGCGAGTACTGTACTTGTGTATAATTTGCGTACACAATGAAATTAGCCATTTTTAAGAAATATTGTCATTACAAAATTGCTGTCTCGTTACTTTTATAGTTCATAAATTCCTAAGACTGTCACAATATTTCCGAGATTTTTAAGAAAATGACGTTATGTTATTATATAATAATCTAAAGTTTTAATCAATTCCCAATTTATTATATACTTGACTCAAAGAAGCGTGTATCCTTTCTAACTGTTACTTTGTCTTATTTGAAAGAAATTATATTATAATTCTTCTACCTAGTATATCAATGCCTATAAGAAATAATGTAATCTGAGTTTGTCCTACGAAAATATATTGTGGAAACTTCACTTATGCTATTTTGTCAAGATAACGAATAAAAATATTGTAAGTGAAATAAATAAGGAATAAATTTTCAATCTGACAATACCAATATTAGTAGAAAGACTAATTTAGAAGACGTACAACCATCATAAAAGCCATAAAATTATGAAACCGCTTACACTTACAACTAAAAAAACTTAATTACTCGCAGGTTTGTTACTCTTTGATAAAAGCAGTCACGTCACGGTGTGTACGAAATTATACCATTGCGACATATATCTACAATTTTATACAGTTTGAGAAGGTAATGCAGTATATTTAATAATCGTAGTATCGATAATATTTGTCGAATTTATGTTTTAATTTTATATTGCATAAATACGCCATATATATTACACCATGTCATATATAAGTGGAATAAGAAATGTAATGGAAATTATATGCATAGTTTATGTCACATAATCACTTCATAACTTTTTTAAATTGTATACGTTGTATGCAACAATTTTTTAAATTATTTTGATATACTGCTTCGGCTACGGCGAGAAATGTTTTGTGTTTTTTTTTTGTTATTAATCCATATAATAAATAAACATGAAATACTGTTTAGTAGCAATACAGTTTCTAGTCAGCAACAGTGATTACAGTTTCTATTTTGATATCTTATATGTTTTCTATACTAATTACTAATCTATATAATAATATTATAAAGAGGTAAAGTTTGTGAGCTTGCGTCACAATTTGTGACGTTGTAGGAGGTAATCTCAGGAACTACTGGTCCGATTTGAAAAATTCACTGTTATATAACTCATTTGTCGAGAAAGGTTATATATCTTTTCTCTTTAAAGGTTATATCTATATATATAAAAGAAAGTCGTGTTAGTTACACTATTTATAACTCAAGAACGGCTTTACCGATTTGGCTGAAAATTGGTGAGGTGGTAGCTTAGAGCTAGGAGACGGACATAGGATATTGTTTATCCCGTTCGACAGCATTCCCGAGTGACTTGACATAAAACGTCAGTCACTATAAAACGTGGTATAACAAAAACGCTTACCACCGCACAATTTACGCCTGAAGGTTGGCTCCGTAGTAACATTGCTTCGAAACATAAACCAACCAAAACTGTGCAGCGGTACGCGTTTGGTGGTTAGAAAATTGATGAACAATGTAATTTACGCGACGATACTCAAAGGAAAATTCGAAGGTGAGGAAGTTCTCATTCCGAGGTTCTCATTCATCCCAACCGATATGCCGTTTGAATGTAAAAGACTTCAATTTCCGATCTGTCTTGCTTTCGCCATGACCATCAACAAATCACAAGGCCAATCCATGAAAGTTTATGGTTTGAATCTAGAATATCCATGTTTTTCCCATGGTCAATTATATGTGGCATGTTCACGGGTAGGAAGACCATCTGCGTTGTTTGTTTTCGCGCCTGATAATAAAACAAAAAATGTCGTGTATCACAAGGTACTTAACTGAAGAGTCCATCCTATGCACCAAAATACAGAAACAATAATGAATGATTAATGTACGTAATTTTTTTATTTGTATTTTCTAATAAACAATTTAACTTAATAAATTCCAAAATTTGATTATTTATTACCTTTAAGGCGAAACAGAGTTCGCCGGGTCAGCTAGTAGGTTATATATCATCACGCTAAGACCAATAGGGGTGGAGCATCAATGAAGAATGTTTCAAAATCGGGGTATTTTTCCCTCTTGAGAGCTTCCGCTACGTGTTAGCGTTAGCCCAAAATAACTATTCCACGCGAACGAAGTCACGGGCAGAGGCTAGTCTTAAATAATTTTCTAACACAGAGGGATCAATTTTATTAAGTATATTATGATATCAAAATGAGATACACAAGAGATCTATTTCGTATAGATATTGTTATGTTTGAATAATGACATTACCATTAGAGTAAAAACGTTATTTCAGCCCATTGAGGAATTAATAAAAGTAATATACTAAACTGCACTGTGATATTTATTTATTACTGGCATTCTCGTGGTTCCCTCGTGTAATGTAGATTAAACCTATGCCTCATGAACAATAGTTATTTGCTGGATAAAAGGTACTTTTATATCCTTTTTTGTACCTCTGAAATTTTTTATAGAAATTTTCATAATGATCGGTTTAGTAGTTACGGCGTTAAAAGCGTAACATATACACAAACTCACTTTCGCATTTTATATATCACTAAGGATAATGATCAAAATACTTTTTACTATACGTAATGAAACTGTGGAGTGTTTATTTCAGAGTTTTCTCCGTTATCTATACTAATATTATAAAGAGGTAAAGTTCGTGAGGTTGTAGGGGGTAATATCTGGATCTACTAAACCGATTTTCAAATTTTTTTACCAATAGAAATTCACGTTATTTGTGAGTGTCATAGGCTATATATTAACCCGGAAAGTGAAAAGACTATTTTGTGGTAGTCGGTTTGTAAAGTAAGTCGGAGAAATAACGGTCGAACGAAAACGTTTCTTACGAACGCTGCCTTAACGATGAGAGATATGATTGAGTTGTAGAGAAAAGTTGTAGAACTTTATAATGCCTACGAAAAAAACCACTCATAGCATATGTCAAACTTTCATATTTAAGTCACAAAAAGTAGCTTTCAATATTTAAAAAAATAATTTTAAATTAAGTGATGTTTATTGGTCAATGTATCAATAACAATAATTAATTCTTAACAATATGTAAGGATATAATAAGTGAGCCACAGCAACGCGTGACCGGGTCAGCGAGTCTTATACAAAATTAAAAAATAACGCAATAGCTATGATCAATTTACTACATTTTACAAAATATTCAATGCATCTAAGAATAATTTACCCTAAAATTAAACTTAAGATGAAATTTCTTTTGCGAATGACACTTTCTTTTAATTACGCCTAAATACATATTCTATTTTATAAAAAATAATATAAAAATACCTGAGGAGCTGAGTGGTGTATCTGTGAGTACTGGATATGAGTATTTGGCACGCCTGTTGCTGTGGCATGCTGTCCGTGAATCAATGGAATGTCAAACTCTTCGTCTCCAAATGAAGGTGTGTGGAAAGTCTGTAAGCAAATTATAATTATTTATACCAATAATTTGTAACTGGTAACTTTAGTTAAATCGAATCAAGTTCATCTTACGTATGCGCTCTGATAAATAATTTCAGAGAATGGATACATTTAAGAATTATCTTAATTCTTCAAATATATTAGCCATATCGCTCGTCTCCAAAATTGTAGCCCTTTCTAATCATCAAAGTAAATATATAATCCTATATAGTCAATTAAAAAAAAGACATGAAATACTAAACCAAAATCCAAATTTAATGTGCCAAGTTCTAATATGCATCAATAACGTAAAATGATTTAATCATCATAATAACATGGGAGTCAAATATTTTAATAAGTTCGACGTATGAGACATTAAATTGACTTGATAATGACGACAGGAAAGATACATTACATATAATATTGCAATATTCACAATATTTTTGTTTTTTGGCTTAAGGAAACGCTCTCAAAAAGGCCCATTTTCACTGTTTTACGGTAAGAATTAAAACAAAACTATTGAACTTTGGTAAACATACTGACTAACTACAGATACATTGAACCTTTAACAATGATGTACAGATGATTGTTTTTTAAAATTAATACGTTTTCATTAAAAAAAATGAATTCTCCGTAGTCCCTTCGCGCAAAACAGCCGTCGTTTGCACACAGCTTCAATAGCGCAAAAACACATGAAGAAAATTACTTGGCAAATGGCTACTAAAAAGTCCTATATTTAACTCATGAATACATTAATTTGTTGATGATTAAAATCCAGATGTAATTAATTATGTACATCAAACAAAATTACATATTGTTTAGGAAACGAAAATCGTTCCAATTATGGATATATCGTTGTCATCAGCATATATTGGAGCGTGAGTAAATCAATCTTAATTTTATATGTTCGGTTTTACTATGAAGAAGCTCAAATATTTTAATAACTAATCTGAAGAAATATCAAACAATTTCAAAGAGTTTTAATGTATAAAAACATAACCTTCCTAAACATAACCTATCTAATTGACAAGATTAATTCAAAATATTTAAAGTTTTTCTAGTAACAACACATAAATAATATAACATGTAAGTACACTAAACAATCTTATATACTGAGTCATGGCCGACATCAATCTAGTCCCGTTATTTATAATTAGCTTGGGCTTGAACCAACTACTTACTACCAGCGTATTAAAATCGTATCTTTGAAAGCGTATTATATTTGACAATAACATATATTGGTCTCGATAATATTATCTTGAAAGAAGTTTAATTTTTGAGTTGAATTATGTCTTCAGAAATAAATATAGGCAGACACTCATTTTATTAAATTAACTTTAACATTTCTTAATGTTTTATATTATCTCAAAATGACATAAATATGCAAAAATAAATAAAAACTACCGTTTTGTCTAAATGTATAAGTGTATTGATGTGTCTTTTAGTAAGCATTGAAAGAAGTACGTTATGAAACAGTCGATAATTTTTCTGTCATAAAACTTGCGGAATCATGTCAAAAAGTTAAAGCATAATCGAATAGAGCCGCAGCTTTCTGAATTTTATTACCAAATTAAGAAACGATTGTTTATGGTCGTTGTCTTATGTAGCATATAAATAGTTAATATACTCGTATGTAATTTCAAACGTAGTTCATAATAAACCGTTATCTATCTTTGTAATAATCGCGTTACAATATAAGCATAATATAATTGTAGGTTATCATTATTAAGCAATACGTTTTATTCCTTTAATATTTCAGTAGTTATCTATATGAATAAACTGATAGAGAGAGGTCTATCATGTACGCAAAAAGTACTGGATAGGTTTCGACCTTTTTTAACTTAACTTCTTAAACTCTTTGTCCTTATATCAAAATTTTCACGATAGCTTCATTTAATAAAATTTGAGGTTGTAAATGAATTACGTGAGGTGGTGTTATTGAGGATTTTTTGACTCTCCTTGCCTCTTCATAAGATGTCGTAAGATGTGTCTCGATCCCTTTCCCACCTCCCCGAATCTCACACTAGATCTATCAAAAATCTTTTTTGTGTATAAATGCGTAGGATTTATTATAAAAAACGCAATTTGATTTATTATTTTCATTTTTACTTTAACTTTTTTACTATTATTACATTTAGTTTAAATAATTATTATTTCATAAACTTCTGAAATACCAATACTTTATTTTTCACTATTGACGAGCTTTAGTGTTTGTTATCAATATAAAAATTGGAAAAGTTTTTTTTTTCTCTATGGTCTCAGTTCGATCACCGGAGGAGTACTTGTATACAAAATTGTGTGAAATTTCGGTATACTTTACTCTAGAAATATGTTTTACTTTAAATGAATCTGATCTTCTCAAATTTTTGCACGGAAGAAATCATGTGTATATTGCTGAAACATATATCTCTCTCATGTGAAATTTGGCTTGAACCCGCCCATCCCTAAATCCCTCATGTAATTAATGGACGTCCCCTTATTTTAAGAATTTATAGTTTTTATATGCACGTTTTTTATTGAGGTGGGAGAGTGGGACAATCTGTTTAGTACTTAAGTATATTTATTTTATGTATATGGAATATTTTGTTATGATAAGAAACGACACAGAAGAAGTACGAGACGTCGCGGGCATCAAGTAGTTTGTAATAAAAAGTTATAAATTTCGGATTTTCACAGTTGCTTAATATGATAAAATTATTTTCTGGTCCTAATTTTAAGATCAGTTTGAGTAAAAGATGTGTTGAATATAATTGAATAAGCTGGAATTGTTGATAAGTCTTTAGTCAATTGTTAGTGATCTTGCATTGTAACCATCGAGCGCATTGTTTATTTTGTCGATTTAGAATAAAAAAGGTAACCTGATCATTCATAGCGTACACTCTAGTTTTTGTGTCGCGCGTAGCTGACAGCGGCGACTCCAGATTTTCGGGTCTCTGTAAAGGAAAAAAGAATGATTTAGAAAATATAGGTAACTATCAAAATTAAGCGACGATAAGAAATTGTAGACTGCACAAGAAATCGTTTCGAATAGATAATAGACGGTTATAATGAGAACAATATTTACAAGAAATGTTTTCATTAGACTGTAAAAACATAATACATTTCTCATTCATAAATGCACGTACGGAGTGTAGAAGTAAAAAGGGCTATTTGTGTATAAAGATGCTCTCCAAAATTGTATGAAATTAAGATGGACTTGCTGTAATTACACGAAAAAAAGTCTAGACAGCCGACAAAAGTGAAAACTCAAAACAATGAAATTTAACTGTATTCTCTTTTGAATTTTTTAATTAATTATGGTCTAAATTATTTAAATTTCATAATTTATTAATTGAAATTATAACCTCTCTCTTCTCTCTCTTTCACGTCTATTGGCACTCCGAATAATAACGATATACTTGTACTATTTTATACAGTTTTATTCGTCAAACATATGTTGGGCTGCATAATCGCAATACAAAATATCATTATTAGATGTACACAGGTTGCTATACTACACGTCGCTAGTTTGACGCAAGCCGTGCAAGGGCAATACGATCGGTCACGCTTCAAGCATGTCATGACGCGAAATTATAAATTTATCTCCTGCCAAAAAAATACCGCTCGACACGCTTAAAGAAGTCTTCACTTCAGGTAAAGGATTCCATGAAGCAATGCTTTACGAATTACGATTATGTTTTATTTACCGATGCGAGGTACCGCATTCTTTGTATTCTTTTTACTGTTTTCTATTAAAAGTTGGAAAGTTCTAACGACACATATTTTTAGCACATAAATAGTTACAATTTAGTATATTAAAATTGACAATATTGACTATAAAAATATATATCAAATCAATTTAGATTTCTAATGATAAAATATTACTTACAAAAATGAAAGCAATTTAATGGCCGGAGTATCTTACTTTCGCTAAAAACATGTTGAATAAGTTATATTTTAAGCTTTAAACTAACTAATAATATCAAATTTTGAACAAAATTACCGATTTTAAACCTGTGATACAAATGTTTGGCCTCACCAGACACAAACATGCACAATAACGGGAAAACTTACTTTATTCATTACGTGTTAAGGTTGAATTCACACTAAATGTTGTTTATGTTATCTTTTCATTTGTGAGGGGAATAATTTATTACTTTGTTCGTTTTATCGTAAGTATTAGATAATATTTTGAACATTTGTGACTTTATTACAAGGTGTTATGGTTGTAATTAGGTTGAAGTTAAAACAGTTTTAGAACTTTTTTTCTAATTTTCTTAGTAAACAAATAGCTACACATAAGTATATATTTACGCGGAAGGCTTTTAGCTTCGATTTGTACGTGACCCTTTATCTAGTTATTGTTGATCGAAGTTAAATTGCTTTAAATATCCATTATTGACAACATTATAAAGTGATCGTTTTTTTTCCCATGATCTCATAGCATATTTTTTATTTACAAAATACTAGCTAGTGTTTTGGGCGGTTCATATCTTAGCATGTTTCATTTTATCGGTAGCATTAGTTATTTATTCACTATAATAAGTACACTTTAGCTAGTAACGTAATTCTGGTCATTATTGAACCCCTACCTATTTCATATATTTTATATGATTATGTATTTCATATAATTGCTTTATAATTAAATTAATAATTATTAAATTATTAATAATTATAAATTTATAATTCTATACTTCATGGCAATCGTCGAAATATGTTGTAAGTATGAGTAGTTCTAATGCGTACTGCGTATGCGTACATATATACATACACAGAGAACATTACATATATGCATATAACATTATATATATATGTTATATACAGTGGTGGTCATATAATTAGAAACACTTATGAATAAAGAAAGTATAACTCCAACGTACAAATATTCGTAAAAAGTATACACATTCAATAATTAATAATCATGCAATAATATATCCACTCAAATAAAAAACTCATTAAATGCATAAAATATTAAACATATCTTACTTTTAATTACAAATTGAGTCTCACAGATGTAGGAGTTTATTTTCTGTTAATGGCCGCTTGGACGCCTAATTAGAAACATTTAAAAAAGCATCCATAATATCTTTTTTTGAAATTGGAGAATAACATTTCTTTCTTGGCTTTTTTTATTATTTTTTAATCTGAATATTATTTTGTTCAAAATGGGCAAAAATAAATGTTGTGATGCGTCAACTAGGCAAATAATTGTTAATTTACATATAGATCATAAGTGGGTGTACAGAAAAATAGCTGAGCATTTAAATTGTTCTGTTAAAAAAGTTTTTAATGCAATTGATCGTTATAAAAATATGGAACTGTTGAAACTGTTCTTAGAAAGGCTCGACCTCAAGAAAAACCTCTCCCAGAGAAGATACGCTTATTGTTCGTGTTGCTAAAAAAGACCCAATTAAAGGCTCCAACCATATTAAAAATGAAGTTTTTTCGCCTGATGATCCGAGAAACATCTCGTCAAGACTGATACGCCTAAGATTAGTGGAAGCTAAATTGTTTGGAAGAATTTCTCAAAAGGTTCCGCTTCTTACCAAGCAACATCGAGAGAAGCAATTGTTATTCGCTAAAAAATATGTTAATTGGACGGTAATGAAAATTGTTATTTTAGACAAAGCTAAAATATTAACAGTTCGCCACATCATGTATTTGTCAGTTATAATTAAATCCAAATTACCAAGTTAGTTAAGTTGAGGAAGTTTGAAAATAGCACCAGTTACAGATAAGTTGAGGAGTAATAGGTTAGCATGGTATGGGCATGTCATGAGGAGAGATGGAAACCATGTAACTAGAAAAGTGTTGAGTATGAAAAAAAAAAAAAAAAAAAATTAATCACTATCAATATCTACTAAACAAAAAAATAAGAATAATACTTGAGGAACAGAGGAGGAAGAAGTAGGTAACTGGGTTTTGTAAAAAAACCCAAACAATAAATATATAGAAATTAATAAATAGCCAGAGGTGTATTTGTATATAGATGATTAATTTAATTCAACAATTTGAGATTACTTAATATGTAAATGCTAAAACGACTTCACACCTAGTGTATCCGGACCGCGACACTAGTAGGTATTGTGTGTTGGGCTCGTGTTTATAATTTTATTACACAATATAGGAAACAAAGATTTAAGTAGATAAAACTGAATCCTCAGACTAACAAATACCATTTGTTTCAGCACGTAGGGTACCAGTCCCGGATGAAAGGTTTGACTACTTGTGCGAGTTCCATAAGCCGGCCAGGTTGGTAAAACTTGAATTAATTTGTTACGAACCAGAGTTTGTAGCCGATAAGACTTGAAAATGAAGTCTTATACTTCTTTTTAGTAGTTAGAATTTTTTTATTTACAATGTAAACTCTTTATAACGAATTTCAAGGCACCGAAAAGTTTTTTCGTTATACGGAGGGAACAGAACACATTAATAGTTTTATGTTAAACCAACCAAATTAAACTATAACCCTTTTTCCTATAACATGGGGTCCTTCAAGCGTAACGTGAAGAGACATTTACGCAGGCCGGCATGAGGGCGTATCTGTCGGTGGTCGCCGTTGATTTTATATTGTACTGTGCTCACCATCAGGCACTTTGCTAGCTACAATTAAAAAAACTGAACACCACTGTATCTATATATACATGTATGTAAGTATGTATATATATAATTCGAAAACATATTTCATTTTAAATGACAAAATTATAAATAGACCTTTGGCGAAGATTCTGTCAGGTCTAAAATAGAACTAGCTATGCTGATTAACGTGGGATACTTCATTAAGTGAGGCGATGCACTTTATTTATAGTTATATAAGGTTTAAAATAATTTTGATATTATATTAAAACGGGTAATGTAATAATGTAGGTGGTAGAGCCAAGCTGAAGCTATTACTGGTTTCAGGATGAAAGGGTCGGCTCGCCCGGGGTACTACCACCCTTTTATAGAAAACCTGCGTGAAGTAACATGGCTTGCATTGTTGCGTTTCGTTCGGTCAGTGAGAGCGCCGGAGGACCACCATCATCCCAACTTTCCCCTCCTCCCCACTTTCTCAACCCCACTCCCCCCAAACACAGGTTAGCAACGCATTGGCACTACATGGACGGCGGTGATCACTTACCATCAGATGACCCGCCTGTTCGTTTACCCCTATACTATATAAAAATAGAAGTATAAACTTCAATGTTATAAAGCTGAAAAGTTTGTTTGCTTAAACGCGCTAATCTCAGGAAGTACTGGTTCGATTTGAAAAATTCTTTCAGTGTTAGATAGCTCATTTAGCGAGGAAAGTTCACGCTTAGACCAATAGGAGTGGAACATCGATAAAGAATGTTTCAAAATCATTTTGAGAGCTTCCGCTGCGTTTTAGCGTTAATCCAAAGTAACTATTCCACGCGGATGAAGTCGCGGCCAGAAGTTAGTTAAATAATATATTGAAAATTTATTTGCAATACAGCGGAATCGTTGGACATAAGAAATACCGATAACCGTAGAACATAACGACCTCATTAACTTTCTGACACGATGGTTAGGATAAATGTTACAGCTTTATCATCTTGTACCAGTTACTCTGTCGGTTTGTAGTTACAACACCCTAAAGTTACTATTTCAGTGATCAGATAAAAGGAAAACGTTTACAATTTACAAATAAATTAAATGTGCTTTGTAAAATGCTTTGTAGGTGGTAGAGCCACGCTGAAGCTATTACTGGTTTCAGCATGAATGGGTCGACTCGCCCAGGGTACTACCACTCGACCCACAGAAACACCAACGTGAAGTAATAGTGCTTGCATTGTTGTGTTTCGTTCGGTCAGTGAGAGTGCCGGAAGCCCACCTCCCCTCCCCGTCTTCCCCCTTTACCTTCTTCTCCCAAACACAGACTGGCAACATACTTGCGACTCCCCTGGTGTTGCAAGTGTCTATGGACGGTGATGATCACTTAACATCAGGTGACCCACCTGTTCGTTAGCCTTCTATGACATAAAAAAAGTGCCAAGGTCCAAAATATCTACAGAACACAGATATTTACTACATAATATAACATAAATATACATATGTATACAGAAGTGTCCAAAAACCTTATGAAATACTTAGTCAAATACATTATACATACATATTTATTTGGAAATTTATTGTTACTTTTTTAATGGGTAAGTGTATAAATTAAGTAATCAAGTTATTACTCTCAAACTAAGAAATTCAGCAGTACGATTACCACCACTGTCTCCTTCAAAGTCAAGTTCGAATTTATATCGAATGTTGTATCTCTAAGTTAAAAGTATTAAGTCATAGCATTGGAAAAGGAGATCCCAAATTTGTAACTTTATGAGAAAATCGTTTTTTTTTAATATTCCACATTCGCTTTTTCCAAAACCAAAAAACGAAACAACTATCTAGGTATTTGGAATGGAACATTTCATAACTATTTTTAGTGGCAGAGGTAGGTAGAGGCCTATGCGACGGTGCTTCGGATTCTGCACATCTTATCACTTAACACACACATCTTTAAAAAAACTATTTTTATCACTTATAATAATTACTCAAAGTAATATGTGAAAACAATTATATGCACTTATAATCACAATAAATTATTATAATATTATTTTATAATATATTATAATATTATTTGGAAAATATATATTTATATATATATATTTTATTCGGACTGATACAAAAAAGTGTGGTAGGTTCAGAAACACTTGAATAAATAAATATCGTGAACGCAGTTGTCAGTTCTCACGCAAACATACGTAGATGTGCTTACTTTTACTTTGTTGGTTACCTTTTTCGAAAAAGTAAATTGTTGACTATAGCTAACTTCAGGGTGTCCGGTTTTACATGACGGTGTGCGCGCGCATCGCAACAATTTACTCTCATCACTTTTCCCTAACGCGTCAAAAGAGGTATAACTTCAAAAATCAATTACAATCATTTCAAAAAATTGATTTACAGGAGAACCTTAAACGCAACTACTAGATAGATGCTCACGCAATATATAATATATTCATTATATATGTTTATATAGATTTAGAAGTATAATACTATAAAAATCGTCAAAATGTATACTAAGAAGTATTATCTGAAACCGGAGCGATTTTGAATTTAATACGCTTAATAATGTTACAGTTACGATTGATTTTTTTATGCATTTAAACTTCAATTTGCTATTTGATTGTATGTCTCTACATATTCACAAAATATTAAATTTCTTCCAATCTTTATTGTGAATATTGTTACTGTATCTTTATTATTTACAGAAACAAAAATTAGTACACAATTCAATAACGTGTATATATATTATTTTTAAAATAAAGATAACATGTTGAATTAAATGCAAAAAAACAATCTAGGAACGTGTAGGTAATATGTTGCAATTATTTTTCATTACGATAATGTCTTATATCGAATATTTTGTATGGAACGGTTAGAAAGGGATAAGTATAAAAATCGTTGGTGTTTTACATTGACCGTGTTCTGTTCTATAAGGTACATTGTAATAATTAATGCCAAAGAAGTCGATTTTAAAAGTTCACCTAGGTAATAATGCGAGAGGTTCATCTACTAAATTATATGCTTATAGAATGTGGGAAGAACAATCCGGTGACAATGCTTAGAAACGAATAATAATTTAAATATATGTGAACTATTTTATAGGTAGATGTGAGAGGGCTAGGAAGTGCGACGAAAAAAGGGCGGTTTTTAATCTCGGAGAGTAAGAATTATTTATTTTAGAATACCGTATATAAATTATTGTATATAATATATTAGAAACAAAGCATATGCATGTTAGAACTTTTTCTAAGTCCGTCTGCCTAGCTACAAAGTTAAAAATCTTTCGCCAAACCCTTGTTTGGCGTGCTTTGGCTGTTACACATGAGAGTCAGTGCCTCTAGGTTTACCGTGTCAGCCATGTTGGACTATTTAGTCATTTAACATCAAATGAGGTTGTTGTCAAAAGTTAAACCTGTAAAAAACTTAAATAGGTGTAAAAATATTAATACGATTGCTTGTATATTTACTGTAATAAAATTCAATTTCAAAAACATTAAAACGTATAGATAATAATGATATTTCGCATTACTTGTTGCTGCTTGCAGGTTGCTGCGCCAATTCTCGATTCGTTTAGTAGGTATTTCTTAAGATTGCAATATTGAAACGGCGAGAGTTGCACGCTTAAATAACATTCTCAATTTTAAAGTATGTAGACTATAATGTTTCAAATAAAATAACTATGCTTCATTTTAGATTAATCATTACATAGTCACTTTGAATTTAGATTTATAGGTACATATAATGATTAGTGATAGGAACGGAAAAAATTGTATCTAGGGCAGTTCATAAAATACGTCACGCATAATTTTACCTTTTTGAATTCCTTCTTCTCATCACGCTATATTACATTTTCTGAATTCTCACGAATAATAGACCGCCCCTCTCTCATAACATGCAGAAATATATACGTAAAAATATTTATATAGCATATACAATAATGAACCAAATAACTTCTAACTTAACAAAATCATTTAAAAAAAAGACAAATTTGCAAAATTGATGGGTTGCGAACGTCACCTTTTTTTATATCCTCAGACCCCCTTGTCAAGTTTTGTCACAGTAAGGGTGAACGTATTTTATAAATGGATTCTAATTACTATACTACAAACTACACCGTATTCCTAAGAATAATGCACAGAACTACAGACAAGGATTGACAGTAGCACAAAATATTTTAGACATCTCTTCGATCTTTTTATTCAACGTTCTAAATACTCATTCCTCGAGGAAATCAAATAACTTTTCATTCTGAGCATGATTTAATTTCATATAACTCACTTTTTTCATCATAATTCATTTATGTTAAAGTTTTATTTCAATTTGTTACAAAAGAGAAAAAAATTATTCAAATGAAACTTAGTTGTAGAGTCAGAAAGTACAATTTTCAAAGGACAACCTTTTATAAATTATCCACACCCAATATACGTAGGTAAGTAATAAAATTAAAAAAAAAACGAAGCTTACAATTTTATATTAAGCTTTATATACTCGTAAATTTAATGATAGAGGCCATGACATTTAGGAATTTATAATTGTGAATCGTTATTGAATATTTAAAAATAGAATGACTAAGATTTAGATCATTCGAATTGTAGTTACAGTCTTCGCCAAACTTTTTGACTGCTCCGAATATAATATAGATCCGTCGAAGACAAAGTTAATTATAAATAATTATTATATTATCTGTACAACATGGAGACAACTTAAAGATAAATGTTAATTTTTATATTATAATAATATTTTAACATTGTTATGTATTCAACACTTGATTATATTACACGCAAGCCCGATCTTAGAACTATATGTATTTAGAACGGCCAAAAAGATTATCGAGAACAAGAACTAGAATGTTGGATGAGTTAATTATGTTTATAACATTTAAGAACTCAATTTTTTAGAAGTACCTAGTTTACATGCAATTAAATATCTATCAATATAAAAGGGCACGTTAACTCTGGAATGTCTTTATGAGTATATTTAATATGAGCACCGTTTTAATCGTTGTTCCAAAATGCGATTGATCAACAATGTAATATGTAGTACCTTGAGCCACGAATCGGTCTCATACCTCCCGGACCGGTTTCTATAGCACACCGGTTGCGGTACCAATGGACCTTTTATATTTTATACAGACACACACTAATATCAACAAGTGAAAGGACCCGCCGATAATTGCTTTCAGTGTTATAGGATTTTGTAATACGCTAGCGTTTAATATTAATATAATATTAATATTCCACTGAAGCTCTTTCAAGTCACGAAATTATTCTATGGACTACTTTATTTTAGATTAAATTTATAACATAATAATACCTATGTAGTTTAATTAAATAGGATCTCTTGGAATAAGATTCCAAAAAGTAATTATAAAACGTTTTATAACCAACAAATCTTCGGAACGGGCGTTTATAATGTGCATTCCATAACGATACGATACTTATAATTTGTTTTTAGAGCGAGGAAAGTAGAAAGTTTTAAAAAGTAGGCAAGTTAAAATACTTCGTAAACGATGTATTACTTGTTTGTATTTATATGAAAATAAACGAATACCGTATATATTTTTGAAAAATATATTACTGTAGTTACTATTTGGTTATAGATAGATATCAGATATAATGTTTTTGTTATTAAAAATATTATCGTAAAACCTTGAGAGTAATTTGAAGCAGGAAAGTTAATAAAACAATTGAATAAGAAAGCATGGCACAATCCATTGCTATAATAGAACATAGCTGTGCAGTAGACGAGTCTCTAGCTATGAGGACGTCATTGTCGGTCAGTGACCTCGTTTTGGTCCTACCACTGAAATAGCGTTAAATCAATTGATGTTATTACAATTGGAACGCAACTTTCATAATAGGTAGGTACATGTCCGTGTCCACTGCTCGCGGGGAAGAAGTTTTAATAAGAATTTACAATCGATTATAATATTTTCGTATAAAGCAATGTTTATAACTCGATGTAGGGACTTGACAGTAACCAAATAAATAGTCATTTATTACTTTAAACTTGCTATAAAGTAATATATTTCTATTAGCATGGTCGTATTTATTCATTCTCATATACTTATGCATATTTTTCTTGTAAAAACCTGTATACATAATTATATATTTGATATGCTCTGGAATTATACTTTCGATTAAAACAAGGTAAACTTGTTAGACAGCTTTTAACAGGCGATAATTAATTTATAATTGTTAATATATGTAGAAGACGAACGTTTTGAAAAATGTTTCTTTAATGCGGAATGAAAGCCTTTGATTTGAGACTCGCGCCTTTGTTACAGTATTAAATAATTAATGTTTTCAATGTTAATTAATAAGTTGGGACGTCGCAGTATTTAATAGAAAGGTACTAATCGTTTTAGCAACTATATCGCAAGGTAAGAGACGCGTAGAGAGAAGAGTATCCGGTATTTATTTATTCTTTGCTTTCTGGCAGATATTATAATTACAATAATACTTAATTATGCTGTATCTATTTAATTTATTAAACAATAGTTTGCGATCTGAATCCGTGTCAGAACGAAATAAAATATTCTAAGAATTATACACATACAGTTTAGGGATGATTTAAATTCAGAAATTGTTTAGGTAAGTTATACAATGGCTCTTAAAATAAGCTCTTTCAATAAGTAAATGTACAAAGAAAACGCATAATAGGAAATATGATTTACAACGATCTTGTAAGGTTAATTTAGTTAGGTTGCTCTTTTGCTGATAGTATGTACATGGTAAGAAGATATTTTCTGATGTTCGCCACACACTGTTTGAGAATCCTTAGTAAAGCACCATTGGCATCGGTGGGTTTAGGTTGCCGCAATTGGGAGTCATATTCTATGTAGTTATCAGTAGAAGGAACATATTGTCATATTCAAGCACATTTTCGCAAAACGTCAGTGACAATAATTGAAAATCCAGTTTTTAATAACGGTAGGTAAACATTATATTGAACATGAAATATGCCTGCACGCTAAATTGCAGTTCAACTGACTGTAGAATCATACGACTTAAAATAAAAACATGAACAACAAGAACTGGTAACATAATATTCTCAACATACCATATACCCAAAGAAAACCTTTTTATAGTATAGTCATCAAACGTAGTACTTCGATTCAAGCCATTTCAAGAAATCCATGAGAATTAAGATATTCCGTATTCCCTACATACACATATATTTCTTTTATATTATTTTATCTTTTACCTCGCGAATCATTAAGCACCACATTTCAAGAATACATAAATATACACTGCCCTCTCAAATGTCCATACACAAAAACTTAGACAAGCTAGATTTTTTAAAAGACAGATATGGTGTTAAACACTAGGATTAATCACGAATTAACCAATCAATGTTTCAGATTCAGTAACGCAAGTGAAAGTTATTCTGGGTAATAATGTTAGAACGTATGTTAACGTCCCAAAGCATATTATTGATTTGCCGAGAGTATACTAAAAAAAATTACTATCAAAAGGCTATGAAGCATTACGTAAATGAATGGAAGCGAAACACCTCCTGTACATCGTTTAAGCTGAATAAAGTATTTTTGCTTTAGATCGTTATATATTATTTTAACTTTCACACATTCCATGTTCTTAGGTTGTGTAATTTTTTTAAAAATCTTTTCTGTCGTAATTCTGCCTGACTCTCTGATTCAGTGTAGGACAATTAGCATCCCGCATAAACCTTTTGGGACGGACGCCTCTTCCTGGATTTAAGAAATGTTATTTCGCAGCCACTGCAGTAAGATTGATGATTAGGGCTTTAATTATCTAATTATCATTTTTGTTATTAGAGTTATCGGAATACACAGTTTTCCATTTTCACAACAAAATAGCGCTGTCAAAGTTGCCTTACAGATCATGTCGGTAAATATCTTCTTTAGTAGTACGTGAAGTACTTTATTTTAGCTAATGCATTTTGAATTGATCTTTAATATCATGTTGGCTTCTAACTACAACTGTATGTAAAATCAACTTAATTTTGCAAAATATTATATGTATGTAATAATAGATTATTTACCAGTTTTATTTATTATCTGTACTGCTTAAATAACAGAAAGGAAGTTTAAATACGGGAGTAATGCCAATTTATAGTTCTTACAAACGTCAGTAGCTATATGAAATGATAAAGATGTCTTGATTCACTAGCGATAGCTAATATTAACACTGTATGTCGATGAAATGGAATTAATAATTTAATTCATTGGTATAATAAGTGGTAATGTGACCAACATTGGAGAAATTCTTCGCTAGATATTAATTATAGTAAATAGTAATTATAGAATTTTATAGTAGTTCAAATATCTAGTTCTATAAACAATTACAAAGTGGACATTTTATACAAAGGAAGGAACATATATTCGGACTATTTATGGATTCACATAGTAAAACGCACATTGTACTCATTGCAACATTTGCCACTAACAATTGACTTACGAGAGTGGAATTAAATTGTGAGAAATTGGACCAAAGAATTTCGCTGTAAATATAATTTCTTTTGACAATTTTTTTCTTATATTCTAGTGAGTTATAGTGCCTTATTTCTAGAGTCCTAAGTTCTTAATAGTCGTAGAGCTATGGGAGCGCCTTCGGCACATATATTTTCAATATAAGCAGCAAGTCTTGCAATGTTATATTTCGATCTCAAGGTAAACGATTGAGACAGCAGACAGGCACACGTGGCGATCGAATTAAGTCGGAACTAACAACTTAACGGTTGCTAATCTCAGAACATTGATTATATAGATGGATTCATGAGTGCCTTCTTAGGGCCTAAATTGAATAAAGTGATTTTGATATAGGTTATCATAGTAACCAACTAACATCTTGTGGATATGTAAGTACCGGTTGTAATTTTTAAAATATTTTTCAAGCTTGTGTACTATTTAGTACACCAATAATAAGCCCGTATGTATTTATAACGATACGTCTGGCATGAAAATCATCTCGACAGTTTTCCAAATAGGTAAATCTTGTATATGCGATGGTTTTAAATAACAAGATGTACAGTCTGACGTTTTTCCATAAAACCAATATTTTATTGAATACAAAGTATGATGTTTAAATAACTTGGAGAAGAATACAGTTCAGAAGGATGTATTTTTCAATTCTATAACAATTTATTTGTATTATTTTACACGTCTCGGTTAAAATTATTGAAGATCTGATGGCGTAGGACTTATTTTGATTCTATTGTGTATTTTTTTGATTAAGAACAATTATAAATATAGTGTTGATAATTATAAGCAAGTTACTATCTTATCTGTATATCAATATCTACGTTCTACTTTGCTATGTGCCGATAGTGGTATCAACATTTGTATAGGTGACTATGTATTTTATATAATTAAAAACTTAATAGAAGTATTTAACAGTAAAGATATTTAGGTTTGAAATTGGTACTCTGTATGTTATATCTTGTCAATAGATATTACTTTACGACTTCAACTCAATTATGTGTACGTATGAGTGGATATACATTTACTATCGTAAGTTAATATATTCAGCTTTAATTAGTTCTTTAACATTAAATACATTCCGATTCAGAGCGAGGTAGAAAGGCACTTGACATTGTATAAAATGTAGAATGCATTAAATTTCATAATTATGTTAAAAAGGTAATTTTATTCTAAACTTTCGACACCAATAATTAATAGTACGAAAATAAACGATTGTTAATTTAATAAAAATATATAATTTTAAACTTTATACTTTTTAAAATAAGTAATTATGAACCTAGGGCTGTTGGAAATATGGAACACTGATATTTCCAACATTCCAAATATAGTAAGGATTTTTTTGTAAGACATTTCTTACAAAAAAATGCTTACTATATATATTTTTTCAATAAAAATTTCAATTGAGAAAATACCGTACATAATGTTCATATAATCAGATATTTTTACTACATCTTTGCGAACACTTGATATTTTAAAAACATATATATTCAACACTCTAAAAGTAATTTAATTTTATTAATGTTTATACATAAAACATGTGTCTTCTCACATGTGTCACATGTTTTATATACAAAGAAAGAAATTTTTACATTATTGTGAATAATAATATTTTTACATAACAGTAGAGAAAGTTTACCCACCATTTAAATGTTCAGCAAAATACCATAAAATCCTTCCAGTGATATTGTCAACAATAAATTAAGTTTATTTGTCCGTTCCGCTTTCATTTAAGTTCTATCAAATTAATCTACGAAGGAAGTAAATTATAATACAATTACAACTTTAATTAATAGAGCACAGAAATTATTCATTCATCTCATAATTTTGTAACGTAAACTATTGATATAACGCAATGTGTTGTTGAGACACAATTATTTTATGTTCAAATTATATTAGTACCACTTGAAAATAATCGTGTTTGTAGTTCGTTCGGAAACATTGAGCACAATATAGACACGCTAGACACACGTGCGGACCGCGCGGGAAGACTGCGTGGCGGTACGAACTACGAACGTGCGCTGCGGAGGGGCGCTGTCGCGCAACGCGTCACATACTAGTGCAAGAAACCGTCGCTTTTATCTGAGGGCGCTATTGTCAGTAGGTTTTAAAAGCCTCGTCTAATAAGAAAATGTAACTCATTATGTTATTGTTACCCATATCCTGATTAAAATCCCGATTTCAGAATCTTTTTCCTAGATCTGAGAATCATTTCGGAGGCAGTGTTGTACACTAAAGAGCTATACACTCTTGCAAGTTGTATTATGTACTTTTAGTTAAATTATATCATTAGGAAATTAGATTTCTTTACATATATTTGTTTATTATATATGTTATTATAGATGTTACTGACAGCACAGTGGTCGAAATTTGGCCATAAAAAGGGGTACAAAGTTTTTCTTCACATGTTATTTAAATATGTATTAGCAGGCACGGCGGACGTTGTCCCGCCCTAATAATAAAAAAAACGTACTGGTGAAAATCGCAAGAAAATCTATGGAGTAGTTCTTAAGTTTATCGCGAACAGACAGACAGACGTGGCAGAGGACTTTGTTTTGTAATATATAATGATTATTATCCTTTTATTTTTAAACGGTAAATATTGTATTGAGTATTGTATAAATATTATAGAATGTAGGCGTAAGGGTCTTGAAGTATGACGAAAAAACTTATAAATAAACTCCTCCGTGATGGAGTGAAAAATAACTATTTCCAAATTTTTCTGTTGATAACACTAAAGCTCGTCAGCAGCTACTAAAACAGAAAAAAAGAAAGTTGCATGAAAAACAGAGGAGAGAAATATACTGAACTGTTTTATCGTCCCCTATTTAGAAGTATATATATATTCTTAAAGCGTTATTATATTCTTTAATCATTTTATTGTGTTATAAATAAAACCAGCTTAAAACATATTTACTTTATAAAAATACATCAGATGCTGTTGATTATTGCTAGGTACCTACGAACCTACGTAATTTTGGACTATCATATATCTGTCACTATGTCAATCACTATACTTTCACATTATATTTTGACTGATTGGTATATCATTGAAATCCAAGGACCAATACTAATTAAATTAAAATGGTACCTTTGAAAATATCCTCTTTCCTATAAGAAATAATTTTCCAAATTTGTTAATAAAACTTCCGAGGTAATAAACATTAAAATAATATAACCGATTAGAGAAAATTCTCGTTTTTGAAATCGGTTAAAAAACTAAGCGATAGCGAGCGATATACATAGAATGTATTATGAAGCTACATATATGAAATATTAACTGATGGTAACTATTTCATTTTAGTACAAATGGTTTTGCAGTTTTAAGGGAGATTACTTTCTCTATTTATATTACATTTATTTTACTTTGCCTTTACTTTTATTTATTGTGGTTTATATTTTTACTTAAGGTAGGAACCTTTTTACAAATATTAATCTACTTTTGAACAGTTTTAACATTATAGTTTAACCGCTGTGTTAAAACATGAACGGAAAGAATAAGCTTTGTTACATTCACAGTTCGTAAGTTCCAGCAGTTAACAGATATTAACACTGCTACGTTGGTCTACTTCGCTTACTTTCATAGCTTAATGTCTTACGGTATTTTAATGTCAAATATGGTAGTTGAGGTAGATACTATATTTATAATACAAAAATGGGTAGTTCGAGGAATTTACAATTGGCCACCTCGCGAATAAAATAAATACATTAAGACAGAAAGTCTGTATTAAGGTTTTTCCCAATACATCTTTACTAGTCCTTACTAATATTATAAATGATAATGTAAGTTTGTTTGTTGGTAATGCTTTCACTCCTAAACTTATCAACTTATTATATGTAATTTGGCATATAAGTTGTTTGTTTTATTTTCTCAAACTGACTATGCTATTGATCTAGCTCGGTGTTAGCAGCTTCACCGGACTACAGGAAGTTGTTTGGGTTACAGAAAAAGATATAGGGTTCATTTTTAACCGACTTCAAAAAAAGGAGGAGGTTATCAATTCGTCTGTATGTTTGTTACCTCATAACTTTGGACTGGGTGAACCGATTTTGATTATTATTTTTTTATTTGATAGCTGGTGCTTCCAGTGTGGTCCCATTTCAATTTGGTAAAGTTCCGACAACGGCATCCAGTGCAAAACCGTATAAGTTTTAAATTTGCATTAAGTATGTACACGACAAATAGACGAATAACTCAATATTACGCTAACCGATTTCGATGATTCATTTTTTATTGAAAAGGATGTACTTCAAGGGTAGTTTGATGAGAGTTTGGTTAGGTTCTGATTATGGGATCCGTGACAAAGTAAGAAAACTTTCAAGAAACGAGCCTACTCCTTTCTTAAGGGCCGGCAACGCATCTGTGTTTCCTCTCGTGTCGCAATTGTCCATGGGCGGCCGTGATCACTTACCATCAGGTGACCCGTATGTTCGTTTGCCACCAATATTATAAAAAAAACTCTTCAATTCTTAGGAGCCTATTGTGCTTATGTTCGTTGCTGTGTTGCAACATGACGCAAGCATTGTAATTACATTACTTAAGGTGTATAATGTGTGAAGCGATGGTAGCCGAGTTGGTGGTAGAAACTATCGCGGATTACTGAAAAGGTTGCGTTCGTACCAAACGTTACTTATTGTACAACCAATTGAAACCATATCGCATACCATACCGATAGATACCATACCGCAAAAATGCGCATATTTTAATATACTTAAGGCGGAACGGAGTTCGCGGGCACTGCTAGTTAAATATATTTATGTACACTAAAAATGGAAAAATAAAGTAAATTTTCAAAAAAAAGTATTAACCGACTTCAATATCAGTCAAACACCCATAAGGCACTAAAAAGCGGAAAATAAATAGTTTATCAAATTAATTTTTAGTGCCTTATGGGTGTTTGACTGATATTGAAGTCGGTTAATACTTTTTTTTGAAAATTTACTTTTATTCAGAAAATAAGAACTGTGTTTGAGGGATATAGCAAATGTACATTAATGCGAGTGAAACAGTGGGCCGAAGCTAGTTCTTGATCATTTAATGTATGCTCAAAAAAACTCAAAGCGTTATAAAGAACCGGGCATCATAAACTAATTATCAAATGTTTTAGGGTCAATGAGACCAGGAAACGTATTTGCCGGGTATTAGGTTCAAGTATCATATCGACGGGGTTTTAATTTCCAGTGTGCTATTATAATGTGGAAGATTACGTAATAAACAATTGTAATTATTTGTAATAAAAATGTATAGAAAAAAAGATAAACCAGATAGAATTCCTTGCCGGCTCTTCTCGATGATTGGGTTATTTTCCGTACCGGTGGTAGTGTCTTAACCATCACAAGCGCCTTCTCAGGGCCTAAACTGAATAAACTTATTACATATTGTTCTATAGAAAAATTATTATCCTTTTAAAGTTCTCTTTCTGCCAGTAAGAATAGTCACAATCAATTTTAAAAGGCTTCGGATAACTATAGATATTTCACTTTTATGTGTATAATATGATATATAAATTATTCAGATTCTGTTCTCTTTTATACCTAAAAATATGATGAAATCTTCATTTGGGTATCTTGTATACATTATAATGTTTATGCTATATACATAATACATATTGGTGGATGTAATAAGCTTTAGTTATTGTAAGTCTAGGTTAAAATAAAAGAACATGATGTACATTGCAAGATGTATTGACGACTGAATATAATGACAATGACATAAATATACTTTTCTTTTTGGTTTTAGCCAGATATAAATTATGAGACAATAGAGATTCCACATATATTATACAAGAAGTACATTATCGATAACGTAATGATTTTATTTAGAAAAAGATACGAAATGGTAATTAAGCAGAATGTAAAATGTATGGTCGTAGCCCGAGGGGGAAGTTGGAAGGAGGTGGAGCGCCTTGCAAGAATGGCCACAACCCTCGTGGTCGGGCGCATTCGACGTCTGGGCCTCAAAGTGGTCCTCGAGAAGAGCGAGGCCCTGCTATTCCACAGGCCTCTGCGGAGACCGCCACCTGGGACCCATATAATGGTGCAGGGCGCTCGGATCTGGGTGGAGACCTATATGTAATACCTGGGCTTAATTAAATGCTGGAGCGGCGGCGGCGCTCGGCCGGTTACTCTCCAGTGTAGAGGGGCCAAGTGCCGGGTGCTGCCAACTCTTTATGGGAGTCGTGCGGGCGATGGTCGCCTACGGGGCACCACATTGGGCCAATGCCTTCGATGCCACCAATGTGCGTGCGTGCTCTACGCAACGCGCAGCGTATTGTGGCACTGAGGGCCATACGGGCATATCGCACGGTGTCCTCGGCAGCGGCCTTTGTGTTCGCCGGCTTCCTGCCCTGGGAGCTGTATGGGTATACGAGTTTACGGCGGTGAGAAAACGTAGTGGGGAGCCTCCGGCTCCCAGGGAGGTTGAAACTAAACGGTGGGAACGTACAGAGGTGGCGGTAGAGAGCCACCATAGACGCCGTCCACCCGGTCCTGCGGGAGTGAATGAATCGGGAGAGTGACTCTCTGACGTTTAGGATGGTAGGCAGGTACTCACCGGGCGTGGCTGCTTAGGGTGGTACCTGCACCATATCGCACGCAGGAGCGGACCACCGCATGTCATGAGTGCGGCGCTGAGGAGGATACCGCGCAGCACACTCTGTCCAATTCCTCCCACCACCGTAGCCGAACCTGAGGCGATGGGCTGGGAGGGCCATCTCCTCATTGCACAGGTCCGGCGGACGTGGGGCGCAGCTGGTGTGTACCCAGTGTGCCCTTCAATAGGTAGGAGCCCCGTGGTCACCTTCCGCCGGGCGGACTGTTGGGGCGGTTATATTAGGGGACTAGCTCAGTTCGATCCCTTGCCGCCTTAATAATACGGTCGGATGTACACCATGGGGTTTTAGTCCGTGAGATTAGGCCATAACCCACCCTCTCCTCCGGGAGGGGGGGTATCCGTAAGGGATTTCCCCACTTTTAAAAATAATAACCTACAAGTTCTGATGTGGTGCCCTCGTTTAAATAAACGTAATATGTAATAGACACAGTTACAGTTGGAGAATCGTCCTGCCAATTATGGGTGGAATTAGCTCGAGATAGAGGACTGAACATTGAATTCAATGGCGATCCTTGGAGGAAACGTAGGTCAACTATAAATAGCTATTAATGCAGATGCTATTTTCTTTGATATAAAATACAACAAAATCCTGATTTCAATTCAATTATTTACAAGATGGTTACCGGGATAAGAAGGGATTTGTAGGAATTGTATAGTCAGTACTTTTCAATGGTGGTAGAGCCACGCTGAAACTTACTGGTTTTAGCATGAATGGGTCGGCTCGTCCGGGGTAGTACCACCCTCTCATAGAAAACCGTCGAGAAGTAACGGTGCTTGCATTGTTGCGTTTCGTTCGGTTAGTGAGAGCGCCGGAGGCCCACCTTCTCTCCCCTTTCCTCTCTCCTCTCCCTTTCCCTCCCCTTAAGGGTGGCAACACACCTACGACCCGTATGGTGTTGTTAGTGTCCATGGACAGTGGTGATCACTTAACATCAGGTGACCCACCTGTTCGTTTGCCACCTATGACATAATATATAACATATATATATATATATATAACATCGAATAGTCACGGAACCGTATGCGATAAAAACGGTTCTCTGTATGATGACAAAGCCAATGCAATCAAGATAATTACTATGCATTTTCATTTAGTATGATATACTAATTATCTGCATAATTAAAAAAGGTTTGTTTCGACCCTTTAAATTTTATTTTATGTTATTAAGGGATTTACTTTTTTTATTTATAATTTTTTATTGTGAATAAAGGTGTGCAGGTATCATAAAAACATCATAACCAATACACACAGTCAAGCCCTTCCTCTTTGTGACAGTTCCCGATCCATAAGTCTATTACAACATTTAAGACACTAATTATTAATAATAACATACCCATACAAATATATTTATTTTATTGAAGTCTAGATTGCTTCATCCAGATCGATTTATCTGTGATGTGATACTTCATCCATGTATGCAGTAAAAAAGATTTCGATGAAGGTAAGTAAGTCTTCACGATTTATGTTTTTTTATAAGAAAGCGCTCGATTTCTATCTATCTTGTGGTTAACTAATGAATCGAATGAATATGTAACATGATAAGCGTGGGAAATTAGAAGACCATATTGGTATATTTTGAATGTGTTCTGTGAGTTATTATTAAAGTTTGAATTTTGTATAGATGCAACTAATGTCTACCTCCGAGAATTATTTTTCTACATTTTTTGTAGCAAAGCAAAGCGACAGTAGTATAAGCACAACGCATCGTAAATAGAATGACGATACTAAGCGATTTACACTCTATCGCAGTTATCACAGTCATGTTGGCCTAGAAGCCTCGGTACAGTTGAATATGCACCGATCTCAAAATGCAACAAACCAAAGAGAATCACCGATTCCACGTTTTCGCCATGTATAAACCCATAGTGGTATATCCAGTCGTGTACGGACACCCTACCACCCCCGTTCGATTGTTGGACATACATCGGCTGATTCAGAACGCCACTCGTCTAAGCGAGCCACTAAAGGCAGTATTACTTTTGTTGTGTAGTTTTGATCCAGTGGATAGACAATTGTCATGTCTTACAAGTTTGAAAATCTGTTTATCGTTTTAATAAACCGTGAGACGAGAAATATATGTTCTGATGATTAAAGTTATTGGTATTGTAAACCTTTAAGCGTTATCTACGTATTGCACATAAAATTATTATGATGCCTCTATATCAGGTATACTTATACATATTTGTTGACTTCTTCCAAATAGTTCTGATATGAATAACCTACTTAATCTATGGGTTACCATTTCAAAGCTCGGTGAAGTTATAAAGGCTCGTCAGGCCAGCAGCGATAGTCAGTTCGAGAAGAAGGATGACAATTTGCTAAGTCGTTACTTTAGGTTGGGTAAGATACGTTAGTTTCTGAAAATCAAAAATAGTTTCCTTATTTTAGGACAGCCCATAGCCAATATTTGTATAAAGATAAGGCTTTTTGGAGTGAGTTTACATATTTTTCGGTTTAGTATCGAACGTTGTCATCCATACATGGCATTTCCTAATTTGGATATGTGATTGTGAAAACAAACAGCAATATCAGTTTTAAATATGTAATAATTTACATTATGTTTAACAAAGTGCTGTGAGGTTATTAATAAGATTTTATGAACAATTGAAAAGTGTTAAATTACAAATAATGATTACAATTTTGCAGATCTAAGAGGAGTTTAGGTGCTAAATTCGAAATTAATATGTTGCATTACACTCCTAAGTAAGGTAACTCGAGTAACAGTTAGTCTTGGTTTCACTAAAATTGGTTCGCTCTATCAAAAGTAATTGTAATTTTAATAACCACGCGACTTAAGTACCAGATAAAAGCAGATAAGTAAATGGACTTAACACATTCATATTATATGATTTTATTAGTCCATTTTTATTACTAGGTTCCACGCGGACTGAGTCGCGGGCAAGGCTATTTTATATATCATACCATTCTTCTCACTATCCATCTATAGTTTCTTCGGATTTCTGTTATTGCTATTCAAGTGACTATTGAATATTCTTCTAATTATACGAATTTAATTTTTCCTGGTGATATTCCCATACACTATTCACTCAAATTCTGTAACAAAAGCTATTTTCATACATCTGTTGAAATACTCATTCCCAATCTTATCCATTCAGTTACAACACACATATATTTTAACATACTTATTTCTGCCAAATGCAATCTTCTTTCATCGGTCTCTTTCGTAACCCAGCACTCTTATCCATACATCGTAATATCATAATGCTATTTTCGTTATTATAGTAAAAAAGTTCGAATAAAGAATAAGGCTTTAAACTTCTTTAAACTATAATGAGTATTATAAAGAGGTCCTATTCGAATAAAGAAGAAGGTTGAAGAAAGAAGTTTAAAACTACACTGAGTATTATAAAGAGGTCCTATCGAAGAGGGTAACTTAAAATTCTATAAAACTTGTGAAAGGAAACGCAGTCGTGACCACTGACCACAGCATGGTGACCGTAAATTTTTTCACCGTGTTATTTCTTACAAGTAGTTAAGCTTTTAACCGACAATAACTGAGGACCAGTTTCAAGGTATATTTTTTTACAATCTTTGGTCGTATCTTCGCCGAATATGAGGTAATATTATGATCGAACTCAAACTTTGATTTTGACTATTTGTTTGAATAGTTTGAATAAATATCGGTTGAAGTACCTATGACAACAAAATATTGCAAATTTATGTGAAAATAATGATATTTATAAGAATATATTGAACTCAAAGCAAACAGGGATGGTACAATGATAAAAATATTTTAATAATCGTATATCTGTTTACTTGTAGTGTTACTTACCTTGTACATATTATAAAGTTTATAAGCTCTTTCGTGGTGTTCCGGTGTAATTTGTGATGACTCCATTCTGAATCATTCACTAGCTTTAATCTATGACGGTCCATTTACTGTTTTAAAAATGTGCTTGAAAAGAAACAAAAATAACTTTACTAAAACATTTTTCTATCGTTGATATCAAATTAATTTAATGTAAGTTTGTATGTTTGTTTGGTTATTTGAAATAAAAGTCCCTTCATAATAAAATGTGTCAATCAGTACATGAAGTAATGATCAAAGTCAGTTAAGTAAATACGGGTTCTTTAATACTTTTATGGATGTTGTGAAATGTATAAATTCAGTAAGTTTTTATTTATTATTCAAATATACAATGAACGACATTTATGAGCAGTTTGATATCGTAACATTGCCGACGGCAACTTTACCAAACTCGTTCATCGGGGCCAAATATAATATCTGTGGCAAATAGAAAGGTATTTCGTATTATAATTTGTAAGTTGCCCATTTACCAATCATCTAATAAAGCTTTGTGCTGTTATGTATTACTAATAATGCCAATGAGTGAAATTGAAAGTATTTCTCTATACGAAAATTGCATTAATTAATTTAATAGAATAATTACGTAAAACAGTACATATATTTGAAATATTAAAATTATATTTTGTATTATAGTTTGATATCAACATACGGACAATAGTTGTTAAGTAAACCGTAGTTAATTACGATTGTTTTGCAATAAGGTGCGCGTAAAAAACAAGGTGCTACCAGCAGGTGAGCGGCGGCCACGTGGCCGGCACGCGGGCACAACGCAGGCCCACCGCGACGGGATATACTTGCGAATCCGCGAGGGAGCACCCGCCGGAAACCGAGGTGTACCGGGGCTCCTCGAGCACAGAGAAGTGGCGGCCCGCGGCGCGGTCGCACCCCCCGCACTGCCGCACCGCTCGTTCCCCACAGCACACACCCGCACATGCACTGACTCCGCAGCCTTCGTCTCCACACCACTCACCCCGCACTATGTTTGCCTTAATCGCGAATTAAGGTTCCAGTAATGTTTTCTCTTAAGCTTCTAGCTTAATTTGACGTCATTCATTAGAGATCCTGTTTTGCTAAAACGAAGGGATTTTGAAGTTCTCTTATACTAAAATATCACACCGATTGATTTTTATCTACGTACCTATATAATTATACACTCTTTTATAAGTCTCCCGATTTATGTTATTTATGTTCTTAAAAAGGATTTATGTTTAAATAGTTTTAATTAATATAAAACTAATCATATAACAGGTTTATTTTTGATAAACTGTTTCGCTTTTTATATTATTCATAATATGAATATTTACAAATATTAGATAATAAATTGTATAATTTTTGTTGGTTTTAACAAAAATACTGAATATTCTAATCTAAGTGCAAATAAATCTATCTGCAAGAGCACAAATTCGTTCTCAGAAATGTTAATATTGTTTTGTAAGTTAACAGCTTTGAAGCAATGTACACTTTACTCATAATTTAAAAGTCAAGGATAATTACAAAAATTATATAAAAATGCTTAAATATTATTACGTATTCCTGGAAATAAATTAATTACTAAAAGTAATAAGTGTATGTAAATTAATAAAATTAATTCTAGCTAAAATTAGATATATGGCATTATAGACTCGATCATTTATATTTTATCAGATTTGCGGAAAATATCACTATTAGCATTTATTTTGATAACACTCCCATTCAGAGAGAGTTCGTTAAACCCAATTTCTTCTGCTCGCATATGAATTTAGCGTTTTATATAAAAGTAAAACGAAAAAATTGTATGAAATGATATATTTATCCAATTGAAGTATGTACCATTATTATGTATGGACTAGCGCCATTTTCAGGTAGTTCCTTGATTCCATTGCTGGATAAAATGCGGGAACGAGAATCAATAAATTATACTCATAAGAATTGATTTTTTTGTCCTTGCAAAGATATTGTCCAAATTCTGAAAATAGTGTAATCTGTTGGAGCAAGGTCCGGAGAGTATGGTGGGTATCGAAGATATACCAATTGCAGTTCCTCTAATTTAGCGACCGGTCTGTCTTGAAGTATAGGGTCTAGCGTTGTCCTGAAGCAGCAGTGGGCTAGAGACCAGTCTCGGTTGCTTAATGGTTAGCTTTTCCATCATGGTTTGCAATTGTTAACAATATAGACCGTAATCGTCTGACCAGATCTTTGGAAGTTGTAGTGTATGACACCAGAGTGGTCCACCAAACACCAGTACCTTTTTCTGAGCCAACTTTCGTTTGAGACAAGATTTGGCCGGTTCTCTTGGGTCCAACCACTGTGATGAGCATTTTTGATTATCGTAAACGATCCGTTCTACGTTAGAAGTAACGATACGATTCAAAATTATCTCATTATTGTAACAGTTGCGTAATGTAACTTTGCGTTCAATACGATTGTTGAATTGTTGGTGTTCTTCAATCAATTCATGCGGTACGTATGTATAGAGTTTTGTCACTTTTCTAATTTGTTTTAAGCGAATGAAAATTGTCTTGTCACTCACACCGAACTCTGTCGTTAACCCTGACGAGGTTTGTGATGGATCCGCTCCCACGATTATTTTTAATTCTTCATTGCTAAGTAAGGTTCTCCGGTCGCCCATGGGGTTTGCTTTGTAGGTCTACATTTCCAGAACGAAACCGTTGTAATCAAAAACGTACCGTACTTTCTTTTACAGTAATGTCCTCATAGACATAATTAATGCTTCGAGTTATTTACAGTCTTAAATTTGAAATAAATTTGAATTTGGAATTTCCAACCAAACGCCAGGTATTTGAGATCAAAGTGGTCAGTTCAACAAAATGCCAATTTCATATGGAAGACCTAATATTATAATCTGCTCATTCTTATTATTAAAGCCATTATATTTTCCTTAAAATAATTATGTATCTATTATTATTATAGAAGACTATAATTCTGTAGACTTCAACATTTTCAGTGTTGCTTATTTCATGGAAAAATTGTATCGCCAGTATGTGCAAGATATTCGTCACATTTAACACTTACCAATGACTCGTTTATTTGTATCCATCAATAATAAAAGTGGACTTGAATTTTATTACTATGTTTCACGAGAAGTTGCAAAGACCAACAAAGTAAACAAATGTCTATAGTACAACGAGTAGTAAGTGATTGATGGGATAAGAGTTTATCGATCCAGTAAGACTAATTTTAAGAAAATAACGTTATTGACATGATCACATGCTTAAAACAAATATATGAAAATAAAAATGTACTTGCCAAGTCTTGAGAAAATGTTTTAAATTTAATCACAAATAATAATTTCCACAAGTGATACAGGCTCTGTGTCACTGTGATAGGATTGTAGTCAATATCAGAGGCTTTAAATCCGGATTGTTTATAGCCCAAGCCGAGGTGTGCGTGCACCCTTGTGTATGTTACCTAAAACCCAAATCGGTTGAGTGCCTTAAGCGCCAACCTTAGTAGTCCGGTGAAGCTGTGAAGACCCTGCCAGGTCAATAGCGTAGTCAGTTCGAGAAAAAAAAACCGGACTGTTTAACACGAATAGATCGTAGCCATATACCGGTTCGATTTGTATTAAGGAAACCTTGTATATGAATCACTACTACCCCTGAATTTCGGCGGTAAAATGATTTAAGCGATATTATATTTCTGTTTATTGAATTAATTATTCAGATAACATAATATTTATTATTTATTTGATTTTTTATATTACTTCTTGATTATGTCGCATAGTTAGTTATTGATAATCGTGCGAAGTTACTAGATTAGTAGTTAGTACTAGTTCAGTACAATCTTAATATCCTGTAACTAATGAACAGGCAGTGACGTTCGTGAAAACATATTTTTAAAATCTTACGACAGGTTTTCATTCTAAATCAGAAGTGTTGGAAATTATAGACCAATTTCTTTACTTCCGTTGATAAGACAAATTTTCGAGAAGATTATGATGCTATGGTCGACAGTTTGGTTCCACGAAATCAAAATCAATTACTGAGGCTGGTGTAACGCTACTAAATCATATATTGCGGGCCTGGGAGATATCGCAAAATGCAATTCGTGTGTTTTGTCCTTTGCCTAAGTCCTTTGACTGTGTGGACCATAGTAATACATTTATTCTGAGATTAAAACACTATGGTATTTGTGGAACTTCCCTCGATCTTTAGGTCTCCTATTTAAAATATCACTGTCAGAAGTTGATACCTCGAGCTATCATTTTTTCAGAACGGGTCAATAGTAACCAGTCATTACTACGGGTGTCGGTCAATAGTAATCCCCCCCACATATAGACATTATTAAAAATTGATATGTATTAAAAAATATTACTAAGAATTAAATATTTCCTAAATGTTAACCAATTCTGATAATATTTTGTACAAGAGAATACGCACGCTCGAATCCGAAGAGACGCATCGATCTGAGAGTGTTCCGTGTAGGAGCGAAACACGTGTAATCGATTGTTGTCGTTACATCTGCAACATATTTAAATTAATTTTAAGTTCTATTTTTACAGGTACATAGCAGCAGAGTCTAAGGATTCAACTTTGTTGTTTGTTAATTCAGCTACTAACATTTCGTACTTTCTCCGATCACTTTATTAGACTAAGATTTAACTTTTTCAGTTTTACCTCGTGCTAATAAAATCAATCGTTTTTTGCGGCAGTGAGACGTTCAGCAGCCAATCATTTCCTGCAAGAAATATAAAGTAACATTCAAACTTATGATTTATAATGCTGTTATAACAGGCCCGTTTTAAAGAAATTGCGTGAACGGATGAACGTGAAATTTGGCATAGTTAAAGTATATATGGAGGAGAAGTGCAGAAAGCTATTTATTTTATATAAAATGCATTAGAAGTACATTAAATTAATTAAAATATGCATCACTCACACTACTGCTTCAATTTTACACAACATACACACACATGTAAATAAAAAAGATATTTTGACATCCGTCAATAACGGACTTCAAAAAAAGTTGTGAAGGAGGTTGCTATCTTCGACTGTATGTATTTTTTTACTCTTACGTTCCAATTACCCTTTTTCATACTACAATCAACAATGATATTATAACATATAACTATTATTATAATATTTATCATACCTTACATGCTCTTTGAATTTAACTGGTCAAATTACAGGTTAATTTTACAATAATATAATAATTTTAAAATATTAATACGTGAAGCCAAAACTTTGTAACCCTTTTTAAGCGAATTGCGCGAACGGATGAACTTGAAATTTAGCATAGTTAAAGTTTATAATGCAGAGAAGTGCACAAAGCTATTTTTTTTATATATATTGCGTAACAAGCATATTAAATTAATGAAAATATACATTACTCATACTACTGCTTGAATTTTACATAACATATGCACACATGTAAATGAAACAGACGTTTCGAACATCCTTCACCCTTCTTACGTTCCAATTACCGTTTAAATATTTTTAACATGACTAATGTTGCATGCCTTACAATATGCCCTTTGAAATCAACTGGTTAAATTGTAGGTTAATTTTATAATAATATAATATGTAAATTCATAATATACATTAATATTAATTGATAAATAATTTATCTTTAGTAAATTTATGGAACTACTGAAATAATTATTATTCTCTTTGGTTTTATTGAATGTCAAAATTTTTTGGTGACAGGACTGCTTTCACTTCGTGTCACTTTGCTTCATGTTATCAATATCATCATAATATATCATAATATAAATATTATAAATAACATCATAAGAGTAAAGCAAAATTTTCAAAGTCAATGTCAATATTTTAATGTTTAGTGTTTCTCTATGGTGTACTCACTTTAAATAATGATTCAATCAAAAAATGAGCGAAAAATACTTTGTAAAATCAAAATAAGAAAATTTGTTTGGTCATGAAAGTAATCCATGACTTACATACATCTCCGTGGTTACAATGATGCAGTTCAACTTGATGTAGCAATTATATTTAGTACAGATGAATTACGAACAAAAATGAATTCATTTTCAAAAGTTAATGGTAGTATTAAAAACATGTTTGTTTTAGATTTATCATTTGATTCTATTGTGTATCCATTACTTTTCCAAATGATGATACTGGGCATATCACTATTCCTCATAATGTACAGACTATATTTAATTCAATATTACCCAGAAATACCACGCACCCATGGTGTCCGGGTTTTAATACAGGACCAACTAGTATGATATGATTTTTTTATACTTTACAGGTTTTAGCATATATGTCCATAATCTGTCTTGTTATTAAATGGTGGTGTGGTCCATAATGGTAAATATATATAAGAGTTATTGAGGTATGTATGCCTGGTACACATATATGTTTCAACAAGTCAAGTTAGTAGTCCGGTGAGGCTGTTAGCTTTGCTAGGTCAATAGCGTAGAAAGTTCGAAAAAAAAATCCATTATGGTAAACACGTTAAACCTATAAGGATGGAACAAGGAAGGACCTAGAGTGTAAAATCTTTTTAACTTAAGGGTGGTAGTTAGGTTAGAAAAAGCCTTATCACTATATCTTCATTTGTATAAAGCTTCTGCTGTCTGACGATGTACATACATCAATAGATGTGGTATTTGATAAGGTAAGGTTGGGACATCATCGTTTCCATATTGAGTATAAAGTATAAGGATGGTAAATTGATTCCAATAATGCAGTAGAAATGTAAATCGTCTAAATCTTCACCTTTTATGCTCTGCTGAACGAGATATGATTTGTAATGTAAAATGTATTGTATGTAATGTAAAATAATGTAATATGAAGTAGATATATCTATAAAGAGGTAGTAGACCTGGAGTAGCACTCGTAACTTATTACATCGCAATCACTATATGTATTGTAGACCAACCAACATGATAAGCACGACAAAATAGATACCAGGTCTCACGGTTCTTGGTTTTCTTCAACTCCTGTTTACATATTACCAGGTTTTACGTATCACTGCAATTTGCTCAGTTTGTGTATAAATATAAAGTAGAAATAATTTATAGACGAATGCTAAAGCGTCGACGTATTTTGTATTTAAAATGTTTGTGTGAAAATTATTAAAATAAACACAAGAATAGATTTTAAAAACTGTTAAAAATCAACTTTAGCTTTACATATTTACTATCTTGTAAAAAGGGCAATAATTAGTCTAATAAAAGCTTTTTTTATTGGTTTATATTAAGATACGCATCCTTACTAAATTGTATATGTGAACGTGAGTTTGTTTGTCACGCTTCCACGCCTTAACTATGCGACCGATCATTATGAAAATTTGCAAATACGTTGTCGGATTTTTTTTATATGAATCTCTCATAACCACATTAACTGGAGCGAAGCCGTGAACAAAAGCTAGTATGTATTACAAATTCGAAAGTGAGATTATTTGTTACGCTCTCACCAATGACATTATAAGTAAAAAGCTGTAGATACGTTACCTACATAATATTTTGATAAAACAAATGGCACGATAAGGCATACATACGTAAAGTAATATTGTAACACCACACTGTCTTAGATAAGGTATGCAAGTAAGATGTCATATTCTCAATATCGGTGGTGAAAAAGAAATAGTTATATGTTGCTTAGATACGGGCGGATTGACGAGGCAGCCGAAAAATATAAGCCAGTTAGCCAAGTTTTATCAACGCGCTGTCGAAGCGCTTATGACGTATTTATAGTTTTCTAGTTAGAATATCATTGGCTCTCACGCCTTAACTACTCAATACATTAACATGAAATTTTGCGGATATGTTGAGGACATACAAAAAGATATATCCACAAAAAATACTGTTCCCAAAAGATAGGTCAAATCTATATCGATTTTCGAACTGGCTACACTATTGGCCTAGCAAGGCCTTAATAGCTTCACCGGACTACGAAAACCTACATCGAGTAAAAGCTATCGAGACTATAGTTAAAAAATATTAACCTAATTTTAACTTTATGGAATAACTTAGCGTTGAAACACTAAGAGTATTTAAAAAAAATATTTCCCACGAGCATTTTTACCAAGTCCTTATTTAGTAGGTAGCTTAATAAGGTATGTGGTTCTATTCGTTTTAAAATATAAATTCTTTAGTAGTTAGATGGTATCTATCTAGTACCTGTTTACACTTGTTTAGAGTCGTTGTTACATTTTCAATTAAATATTTTCATCGCAGATACTGAAATGCAATAAGTATATTATTAATTTGTAATTAGATATTTAATGGCTATCTATACATATATATACGTAATAAGAATTTATATTTTCAGATATTTGTGAAAAAAACTGTTGCAGGTGTCTTGGTGTAATAAAATACATTTAAATAATTTTTAGAAATGTCTGTCTGTCTATTTGTTTGAACACGCATCACTGCTGAAGTACTGCGTTCACGATAAAACGTCACGTCAAAGAAAATCATAAAAAATATCATTGGCTAACATTTAGTATTGGTTTCATTAATATCGGTTCACTTTATCAAAAGTTATTGTAATTTTAATGACGACGCGACTTAAGTCCGAGAGAAAAGTAGATAAGTGAATGGACTTAATGCATTCAGATGATTTGCATAGTCACGTTATTTTTACGCGGACGTGGCGGGCACAACTAGCCCTAACTAGTATTATAAATGCAGAAGTGGGTTTGTTTGTTTGTTAAACTCACAGAGTTGTTCTCAGGGATACAGAAAAGGACACATGGACCATTCATAAAAAAAAACTATACTATCCCGAGGAATATGGCAAATCTGTATTACAATAACTAGTGTTTTAATATAGTCAAGTTATACGATAAAAAATGTGATCTCTTGATACATGTAACATCTATTCTAACATAAATAATTTTAGACGGCAGAAACGGTTTAATCCGCAAAAAAATGTATTTTAAAATCATATTCATACGAACAATTGTACGGGTAACATAATAGTAGTCCGGTGAAGCTGTTAAGACCTTGCTAGGAACAATCTCTCTTTAGAATGAGGCGTAAGGGACTCTATTTTTTGTTGTAAAGATTTTGTATCATCACTATTGATTGTCCATTTTTTATTGCACGTATCACAAATGCATCTTCGACAACTTCGATAACAGTTTTCCGTTACTGGCCATGTTAACACCTTTAAATTTGGTTTTTGGCTGATAATATAGGTGCTTTGAGTATTTACTAACTGAGGCTTTTTTGTTTATTGCAGTACGGTAAAGTGACTGCACTATGCTTAATGGTAAGCACAGTACAATCCAAAAACAATGGCGACCACCAAGAGACAAACTGTCAATCGTCGGTCGCTGCTGTTATGCCGGCCTGCGTAGCACTAACACTATCAGTTCCCAGAGACACTGCAATCCAAAACTAATGCCCGTTTTTAGCAATTAACAATAGCATAAGTAAGGCAGCTATTTAACACAGATATTTTTGAAATATCGGCATTTCAGAGACATAGATGGAAGTTAGTAAACTGATGACAATACTTATTGTCAATATTTAGTGACATTTAAATTACCAACGTATTTTTTCGTAATAGATAATTGATATTGAGTTATAAAGAGTGTGCTAATGTATGGATATTAAGGTAAACCAACCTGATTGGACTAATTTCTACGTTATGGGACTTTGCGTTATAACCAACTACGCTATAAGAAGTGTCCACTGTATTTATATATGACTATTATAAATTGTTTAACTCAAAATTGTTTTCGGACTAACTATTTATTGCCTTGAAACTCTTTTCACGTGAATATGTTTAAATAAAATTCAAAATTAATTAATTCATTCACTTATTGCATTTCATTCCATATCTAAATATTAGTAAATCTACAAAATCACAAACCAAGCCTACCTAAGTAGCGTTAGTTATTCAACTCGAACACAATTAGAAAAAGTCTGTCTTTTACTTTAAAATTAATGACTCGATTCTATGGAATAGCACATTTTACTTTCTCGGGTCCCGGCTTATATTAATCTGAAAACTATTTCCAAATTATTGGGTACTAGCGGGCCCGGCAAACGTTGTCCCGCTTTTAATATAAAAAAAAACCCTTGACAAATTATATACTAAAATGTTCCTCATGAATCACTTTATCCACTGGTGAAAACCGCTTGAAAATCTGTTCAGTAGTTTTTGAGTTTATCGCGAACAGACAGACAGACAGACGCTGTAGGGGACTTTGTTTTATACTATGTAATAATGATTTACGTTTCATGCTAATTCTAACCCGAAAAGTTATAATAGAATCTTTATTTTACATTAAATTTGGATACACCAGAAAATAAGTAATACTTTTTATAATATAAATCTTTTTTATGGTAGGTTTCCGAAGCAATGACACTGTTGTGGCGTAGGCGAGTATTATGTGCGCACCCTGTAGATTTATAAAAGTGCCCAGTTATTTTGCGTCCGTCTTGATCCTTCGTATTTACATATTGGTATAAAATGTTGAGAGCAACTCTGGTGTTGTTACCCCTCCCTTCCGCAATCCAGAGTTTGTGTGTGAGTTATACGACTGTTCATTATAGACACTGCACTGGTGTATTCCAAAAATGACAGGTTTAGAGTTTTAGGGTTAGGCAACTTTTAGGTGGTAGAGCCACGCTGAAGCTATTATTGGTTTCAGCATGAATGGGGCGGCTCGCCCTGGGTAGTACAGAGAAAACCGATGTGAAGTAACAGTGCTTGCACTATTGCGTTTCGTTCGGTCAGTGAGAGTGCCGAATACCTACCTCCCCACCTCTCTCCCCTTCCGCCCTCCTCCAAACACAGACCGGCAACGCACTTGTGACTCCCCTGGTATTGCTAGTGTCTATGAACGGCGGTGATCACTTACACATCAGTTGACCCGCCTGCATCACTAGATGTTGCTAGGTGGTAGAGCCATGCTGAAGCTATTACTGGTTTCAGCATGAATGGGTCGGCTCGCCCGGAGTAGTACCGCTCTCTCACAGAACACCCACGTGAAGTAACAGTGCTTGCATTGTTGCGTTTCGTTCGGTCAGCGAGAGCGCCGGAGGCCCACCTGCCCTCCCCCTCTCCTATCCCATCCCCTCTCCTCTCCCCCTCCCACTTTTCTTTCCCCCAAACACAGGTTGGCAATGCCATTGCGACTCCCTGGTGTTGCAAGTGTCTATGGATGGCAGTGATCACTTACCATCAGGCGACCCATCTGTTCGATTGCATCCTATGATTAAAAAAGAACAACGACCACGGAGATATTTGCTATTTCATCATCAACCTACCAACCAGAATGAAAAAACTATAAAACTTTTTTGTATTTGTATTAATAAAAGTTGAAAACTTCATATTCAAATTTGAACGGGTTGTTGGTTTATACCGAGAGTACATACATGCTTTATTGTAACGTTTACTTTTATAGGGACTCAGCAATAATGATAAACCGTAAGAAAAGTTTTATGAAGTAAATACTTGTATAATAAATATTTCGTATTCTCAATGCGGGTGAAATCACAGCGTGACAAGAACGAATAACCAAAGCTACAATTTAAAATACTATGTAAGGAGAATGTGGCTTAAAAAGTCGAATCAAAGGATATCAGGGCCCAAACTGTAGACTTTGGATGATGGTTTATGGCAGTAAGAAGTGTTAACGAATTGCTCCAAAACATATATAGATATCGCATAGTGCTAATGTGGATAATGAATTAACAAAACTAACTGCTTCGAGTCAGAAAGTCAGAGCTACTGTATGTTTTAGGAGTGTTGTCACGGAGTATATATGTATTGTGGATGTGTGTAGAACTTTAAAAAATATGAAATAGTATTGCTGCGGATAGCAAATGTATACAAGTGAGCTCAGTTTCGGCCATCTATAGTGACGTTGCGGGTTTGTGGCTGATAGTTGCGGTAGACGATAGTGATTTCCAGTAGGTCGGTCTATTTGTGGTGACAGGAGAGGCGTGGGTGCCGCGTGTAGCTGGAGTGGCAATGACCTTGACACTAAGCGAACGGCCTTGGGTAGCACGTGGCGGCTGACACTCGCTGTCTGTTGTCGGAGCGCCGCCGCCTTTCCCGGGGGAGTCTGTTGTGGACATGCCTTGTAACTTAAATGTATTTCCACGTAAAATTATTTTATCCATCTGCCCTTGTTCTTTATAGTATTTGTAGTAATCCTGTTTAAGTTCGAATGTATTCTGAAATTAATTCTAATTAAACATTTAATTAAACATTGTGATAAAGATTCTCAGATTAGCACTTTATAGTTACCGTGAAACATTAATACAAAATATTTCATGATAAAAATGGTTTAAAATTTATCCAAGTTATATTGTTTGTTTCATACAATCATAGTCTATATTGGTGGATTTATCTGGGTGTAAATTTTATAAACAACCACACATTTTTTTATACAAGATTAATGCCGTCCTCCTTTGATTTATTTTCCAATTTTTTATCGAAATTTGTTAATGCTTCCTCGTGATCCTTGATTACTTGTGATTTGTCTTAAGTAGGATGTCACTAAGTTCAGTAAGAATATTTTTATATATCAAAAATGCATAATAGAATAAATATTTTGTAACAAGGAAAAAATTAATAGACACGTACGTGTAGGTATAAATTAGAAATATTTTTCAATTACGCCATTATTCCTGTGTAATGTAGAAATTATTTAGTTGAATAAATAGCAACGTTAGTAAAAATAAAGGTGTATCCATTATAAGCGAATGTGTGAATGGATGCGATTCAAAGCGTCGGCGACGTGCGGCAGCGTGTCGAGTGCGGTCGCCGCGGGGCGGCACGGCGTAGCTCGGCTCTGCGGCGTGGCGACACTCGGTGTTCAGTAGCCCCCGCCTGGCCTGCCCGATACATTTACGAGCCAACACTAACTTTAAGTGACCCCGCACTCGTGCGCCACACAGCCTTGTTTACAACCGATTCCAATGAAAATAAAAGCGAAAATGTTTACGAGGAGGGAAAACTGTCTCAATAGCAGTGATATTTATATTTTGATTTCAGGGCTCTAATGAAAAGTTGAAATTCTTTAAGAGCCCTCGAGGTGATGATAGCTTAGTTGATGTCGTGTTACCGCGTCGCTCGGCGTAGGTTCGAACTTTTGCAACCGAATCATCATTGAAGGAAAACATTTTGATGAAAATATAACACTGTGGTAGGCTGTTTTTAAGTGGACTTGGCTGCTACCATATTCAAGTTGACAATGTCTTGTCAAGCACCTGTTGGTGTGTCCCGAGACGAGAAACAGTCCCTTTCTAAGTTTAACGAGTTTATCGTTCTAGATCACATTGACATTTAATATTACTTGAGTTTGTATTCAAACGCTTAACACACTGGCGTTCGAAGCATTTTAAAACTGTCGTCTAGGACACTAAAATATGATTGTTTGAGTTCCGCCAATTCCAATTTATAGGTGGTAGAGCCACGCTGAAGCATGAATGGGTCGGCTCGCCCGGGTTACTACCACCCTACCCACAGAACACCGACTTGAAGTAACAGTGCTTGCATTGTTGCGTTTCGTTCGGTCAAATAGAGCGCCGGATAACCTACCTCCCCTCCCCCCCTTTCCCAATTCCCCTCCCCCAAACAGAGAATGGCAACGTACTTGCGACTCTTCCGGTGTTGCAAGTGTCTATGGACGGTGGTGATCACTTAACATCAAGTGACCCACCTTAACAAGAAATAGACTGCATGCCTTTTTTATTGCCATTATTTATAGTAATTTTAATTATCGTATCACTGACTATGGTCAAAGGTACATTGATAGTCAAAGGTGTAGATGAAAAATGATTTGATCATTATGATTTAATGTTTCGATGCTAAAAAAATGTAAACTCATGCGACAAGCAAAGCGTGTTAAATATATCTAAACTCCTTTAATTTCGTACGACTTGTATTCCTCATGTAATCAGATAGTGACACTTTGCCCATTTTTCTTAAACCTTTTATACTATACATGTCTTTAGTGATAAGGTCTTGATGATTCGCAATCCATTTGCCTTAACGTTACAATTATGCTGCGTTTCCATTTTCCAAATTATCACTGACTCAATCATCTAATGTACGTTATGTTTGTATTTCTATTGTATGTCTAATGTTGTGATTTAGAGGCTCGTAATAAGGATTGCGATCCGTATTATACAATAAACTTAAAAGAAGTATGCCCATTATTTTAAACAATTAATTAGTTGTACTTTATGTTTTATGAGAACCATAAAGTACGTGAAAATACTTCACGACATATATTTTGATTTTTCTACTATTTTTTTAAAGTAAATTATTAAAATACCAAAAAAAAAAACATGATCGTCATTTATTACTATTCTCCTGTTTCAATAATATCTTACGATTTACTTTTCCTACCTTTCAACCAATATACTTTATTTTGTTAAATAAAAGGTGTCGACCGTAGTTCTGTTCCCAACTCCACGTTTTTTTAATACTAAATATATAGATAAATATATGCTAAATTTTGTTTATACTAATAATACATATGATAAATTCATCAAATGATATAGGACCAGATTTCTCCATAATATAATATAAAAATACTTTGGAAATATTTTGTCGTCAGATATTCATAGAGAATGAATTATTTATTTTGCGCCAGAAGTATGTTCATTACAAAATTAAATAAACTATAAACATTTTCAATAAGACTTCTTTCTACATGACGTAACATTTGATATCACCAAATTTTAATGAAATGTTCATGACAATAATTGACTTAATTATACGTTATTTCGAAACTGAGAATTAATAAAAAAAAATGTTATGAAAACGTAGAAACGTATAAAAGTAAAACAATTTTTTTTATTGGATATCATTTGATTTTAATCAAATTTTTTACAATGATAACATGTTTCGCTATTGATGGAATACAATAGTATAGAATAGAATATAAATGATGTAATTAAAACATTTCTATTCTAAATTGATTTTCATTACATTTTGTACACGGAAGGTATGTAATTCCAAAATTGATAGCCTATAAAAACTATCTGCAATCATTTTAGAAATCATAAAATAAAATGTTTTCATATTTTAATAAAATAAAGTAACGACACGAAAATAATTACTGCATAAAAACGCGTGCAGATCCGCAAATAGTTCTTAATAAGTTTCATATTCTAATTAACGTGGACGAAGTCGCTGTTCTCTTCTGTCGAACTTGATAGTGTATCGTAAATTCTTTAACAGATTCAGTTATTTCACTACATCCTCACTGGACTATATATATAATTTGTATTTACGCTCAGTTTCATAATATAATATTTAGTGAGAATTAGATTCCAAGGCAATATACCTTTACAGCCGTGTTTAGTTACGATATATTTAACTTATGTTATTCCCATACCTGCGTGTATCGCCACGAAGTTTCGTCTATGGATGCAATAAATACAGGTGTAGAAAGACATTATCATCACTATTGAGCTGTGTGACAATAGACGCAATATGGTAAATGGTCCGGCGGTTTTTACGCACATCAAAGGATTTTAACGGACTTTATCTGAACCTTTATTGGAATAACTATTGACTTTAATTTTAGCTCTATTTATAGTTGAAGCTTTGTCACGCAATTATATATGAGAGTAGCATTACGCATCTTCTTCTTACCCTTATCCCACCTAAGTAGGGTCGGTACAACATGTTTGTCATGTTGTGGTGTATGATTTGGCGTAATTTTTACGATCGGCCGTCTGCCTGTCATCTACTCTCCTTGGGGTTATTTTGTTGTACCACTATATGTTTATGATTTTTATATATAGTTACGAAGTCTGATAGGATCTTTTAGCTTTATAATTTTTCTGTAGGCTTTAGTTTTGGTAGGCTATTTATAGTTTCTGTTTGAGCGGCACTGTTTGAAGTTCTTCAAGATATATGGTTTGTTTGCTTTATCGTCATTTTTAGGTAACAGAAAACTAGCAAACTTTAGACTGTTCTCGACGAGTGCATTTTCAGATTTTCAGGATTCACAGTTTCAGAGTCTTCTCAGTACTTCCAACTACGCATTTCTTTCTTTTTTTTATGTCAAAAGTAGGCAAATGAACAGGTGGGTCATCTGATGTTATGTGATCACCATCGTCTATAGACACTAGCAACACCAGGAGAGTCGCAAGTACGTTGCCGGCCTGTGTATGGGGGAGGGGTAGGAAAAGGAGAAAGGAGAAGAGAAAGAGGGAAAGGAGGTGGGCCACCGGCGTTCTCACTGACCAAACGAAACGCAACAATGCAAGCACTGTGACTTCATGTCGGTGTTCTGTGAGAGGGTGGTACTTTCCCGGGTGAGCCGACCCAATCATGCTGGAACTAGTAATAGCTACAGCGTGGCTCTATCACCTTCAAAGCATATGCATTCTATTGTGCCACTGTTTTCGTACAAACTTTTCAGGTTAATTACTTACTAGTTTTTGTTCAACGTTGGTGACTGTCATAACAGAATTCGACTGAGCGGCTCCAAGATTTTGTTACACGTAAACCAGTGTATATTGAGATAAAATTAATAAAATTGGTATATTTCGAGGTATTGATATAAAATTAGATACAATAAACCATTATGTATTTACTATAATTATCGATATAGAAGCCAAAAATAATCCTTTTACAATTTTTGTCTGTCTGTCTGTCCCTGTGAACACGTATCACTCTGAAAGTACTGAACTAATTTTGACGAAACTTGACGCAGTGATAACTAATATTACAAGGTTACATTTAAGAAAACCTTTTGTCTCATAAAACGCAAGGGGTTCTCCATTAAAAATTTGTAGTTAATAAAACTAGACATTTTTGCGACACCTTAGTACAAGAGCCAGCAACTTTGGAAGAACGAGAATTAAAAAAAACCTGGCCTTTTAATATGAAGATATATTATGCACTTCCAAACAGGATTCAGGATACCTGGTAGCCGGTTAACGTTGTGTTTTTTAATCCGCATCACACCTTTACAGGTCAAAATTTTGATTTATAAATAATTTTAGGAACATTTTTTTTCAGTAATTTGTAAATGCTATTAAAACATGATTTTTTTTTATCTTCAACAGGTACGCGCTTGGCCACAATCTCACCTGATGGTAAGTGACGATGAGGCCGACGATGTATCGCGCTTACCCGCTGGTGGTCTGTTCACACTACTCTTGAAGACTCCCAAGTTATAAGATGACGGGAAGACAGACGCCGGGAGTGAATTCCACTCCTTAGCCGTACGTATAATGAATGTAGAAGCAAATCGCTTCGTACGAATTACGGGAAAATCAACCATGTAAGGGTGGAATCCCTCATGGCGTCTAGTCGTCCTCTGATGGAATGGAGACGGTGGAATTATATTATGTAATTCCTGTGCACACTCTCCAAAGTGTAACCTGTAAAACACTGAGAGACAAGCCACTTTTCGTCGATGCTCTAAACTGAACATTCCTGAATCCCACAGCGCTTCATCACCGTCAAGCCGACGAGCACGATGCTCAATGGAGTCAAGAGCGGCCAATTGATATTTGGCTGATCCATCCCATAAGTGACAGCAATATTCCACACATGAGCGTACTTGAGCTTGGTACAGGCTAAGAAGATGTTCTGGTGTGAAATGTCGCTTAACTTTAAAGAGGATCCCAAGTTTCCTCGCAGCTGTTCTTGCTTTATGTTCGATTGAGCTCCCGAAGTTGAGATCCGATGTTAGCTGGATCCCAAGAAGCTCGAGGGTGTCAGTCACCTGCAGGGAAACACCTTGAAAAGTAGGAGTCAAGTTGAACGGACTCCGTTTTGTAGAGAAGAGATACGCCTGTGTCTTTTCAGCGTTAAATGTAACCAGGTTTGAATTACCCCAATCGGCAACAAACCTAAGGTTTTTATTCAAACGTTCGATCATGGCACAGTGTTGCACTAAACTATAGCTATAGCTAAGATATTCTATACATATTATTTTTATGTTACCCTCTTTTATGTCTAAATAAAATAATATTAAAATTACAGCTATCTTAACATGGTTTGAACATACTTGTTTTATTTACAAAAAATAGCATCGGGTACGTTATTGTTAACAACAAAAATGTCTAGCAATTATAATTTCATGTTTTCGTAGCGTTTCGAAGTTAGTGAAAAACAAAACATTGTAAAATTATATATAGTTATTTTTGCCTGTAAAGGTGCGATATGCACTAATAAACGCAACGTTTGCCGGCAGCCAGGTAGCCCGCACACTATGTGGAAGAACATAAAGGTATATAAAAAACTGGCGTATTGAAATTCGCTGTTGAAACCGTTGCTAGCTCTTAGACGAATAGTTACAGGCAAGTGACAGTTGACGCGTCGTGCTAATATCTTTTTAATATTCATATTTTTCTTCAATACATTGGAGTGTGAAAAAGTTTTAATACAAGTTGAAAATAGTTATGATATCATTCAGTATATTTATGAATATATTTTATCGTTTAATTTACAATATAACTCTATAAACTTGATATTTTGTAATGTAAACTATACTGACTATATAGTAAACGTCTACAAAAAAGGGAAAGGAACTTCGTTCCAACTGGGGGTCCATAGACCTCTCAAGCCTTTTTTACATTACTGCCAATATATGTAGGCTAATTTTTATTTTAACTGAACCCGGTAGATGATTCTACGAACGTGTTGTAGGCTTATTTTAACAGATTTCTCACATACCATCTGGGTATATGCTAGAGTGAGTCCCTTGATAGTTTGGATTTACAATTGGAAACGGTAGGTGAGGCTGCAATTGGATTTTAGTAAAAATTTTCGCGTTTAAAAATACAATTGTAACCGGTGATAACCGATTTGATGCAGACGACGTTGCACGGGTCAGCTAATAATAATATGAAATACGAAAACTATAATACAAAAATAAATGCCAGTAGCATTACGCATATAAAGTATAAATATACGAGAAAAGAGACATAAATATCTATATATATATATATAACTTGTTTCTATTATAATTAAGTTACATAGATAATTTCGTTACATGCAACACTACAGACGTGTAATAATTTACACACTAATGAACGTGCATGCATACTGTATTGAACCATACACAATAATGAACGTTTTAATTGACGCCGTTGTTTGAGGTGTCAGATATGTTAAAAAATTGTGTAATTTTACCGATGTCATTGTGCTTAAAAAGCTTATCGAATTTAAATACATAAGTAATTCTGATTTACACAGTTACTAAGAGATATATTATTGACAATTCTTATAGTGTATCGATTTTGGTATTTGTTGAAATTTAATATTACTTTCATATTTTGAAAATAATTTCTTGGGAGATTTTTAAAAGTATTATTGATTAACTGAATATAGCTTTCTATTTTAGAATGTAGTTAGTATTTTTCCCATATGCAAAATTTCATATTGTTACGTCGTTTTAAAGTTAGACTCTTATATACCGATATACAGACTGACAAATTATTATTTATCGTAATATTCACGTTAATAATTGTTAACCATGATAAAATGTTAGAGAAAAAATAAATGTACAGATAAAACTACAGACTTAAATATAGATAAACAGGTTGATAATGGCTATAATATTATAGTTATAATTGGAAAACTTAGTCCATATGAAATACCTATACCTTCTTCCTGTTATAGAAATTTCAGTTTATATAAAGTTAAGTATAATAACCAAGGCAACATATACTAAAATTTTAATTAATTTTAATAATAAATATGACGTACAAAACGCATGTGATTAAAACTAGAAAATTTATTTGATACGTGAATATTAACGAAAAATTCAGTATTTGTTTACCTTTTTATAATTTCATTGTAATATTCCTAAGTAACATGCTCTTATTGTCTATGTTTAAATATAATGCTGGTAGATGTAATGTCCTAATGTTATAAGCCGCTGTTACATGAATACTATCTACTGATACCCGTGACTTTGTCAGCGTCGTTTACTATCTTTACGATATATTTTATGTACAAAGGAAAAACCATAAGCACTACACCGCTTGCCCCATCTCTTCACGGCAAGAAAAAACCGTAACGCTGTACGCTCATAGTGTTTACCAAAATCGTAGTTTCTTAAAACCCTAATAAGTTTATATTAAACTAGCCTCTGCTCGCTACTTCATCTGCTTGGAATAATGACTTTGACTAACTAATACGCAGCGGAAGTTCTCAAAAGAAAAAAAAACGATTTATAAACATTCTTCATTGGTGCTCCGCTCCTATTGGTCTTAGCGTAATGATATATCTTCCTTGATAAATGAGATTTCTAACACTGAAATATTTTTTCAAATCGGAGCGGAATCTTACATACTTCCATACAAACTTTTATTCCCTATTGTTATTTTAGAAACTTCGAATGTCATATTTATTTACATCGAATCAACCTAAAAAATAAGTTCCAAGATTTAAGCTCTAAAAATGACGATACCTCAATACAACGTCTCAGCCCCCCTTTCAACCCCTTACAACCCTCTTTTCGCATTAAAAAATTATGTCCTTTCTCAGGTTCTAGACTATCTATGTACCAAATTTCATTTAAATCGGTTAAGTAGTTTTGGCGTGAAAGCGCGACAGACAGAGTTATTTTCGCATTTATAATATTAGTAAGGATTAAGCTATCGTGATAATTTTTAAGTAAAGGCCAAGTGTCTAAGAAGTAAAACAATAAAAAATTGATCGCAATTCTCTATCATTGCATTTAAATAGATAGATAAATGTATAAAACAATTTGAAGTTACCTTTGCATTACTAAAAAAATCATTATACTGACTTTCTACGTACAAACGTTTGAAACGCATTACTTCTAACAGAGATATGAATAAATAATGCTTTTTAAATAATGTACTACGTGTATCGATGTTTTATTCGTTACATACAATACTATACTTGGTCTATTACAATCTATAAAGATTTAAAAGCATCATTATAGACGTGCGCTTGTTCAATACGTGACTAGTGAAACCTATGCGAGAGCGTATGTGTCGTTTAGAATCAAAAGTGGTCAACTCCACTTTGCAATGTTTATGGGTATAGCCAATTTTCCATTTTGAGCTTATTGCAGAGACTATGAAACATTTAGGTATCTGTAGAGTTTTAATACAATTAGTATAGAAAGCTAAAAAAATAAAAATGTATGCTATAGTGCAATAGTTTAAAGTTATGAGACTTAGAAAATTGCAAAGTGGAGTTGACCACTTTTGATTCTAAACGACACGTATGTGAATAGATGTGTTGGGCTATTTGGTTATGTATATCAGTATTCTGTGCTTCATCAATATTTGGTATTACTAAAACACACGGAAAATATTGTTTGTTAAGAAGTAACTTCATTTTGAATATTTTTTTACTAATTAAAATAACTGTAAAAAAATACGAGAATAATAATATTTGAACGAAATAAGTTATTTATTACCTTATTTACTCTTTACACGGGAAATTGTAACGTTTTGCAATGCAATTCGGTGTAATATTATTTTCTCGTCTACGCAGAGATCTTTAAATATAATTATATCGGGGGACACGACAGGGTTGACACTGAGCAAGATTCTACTTTCTTAACAGAAAAGATATTTAAAACTGGATTCTATCCCATAAGATATACTTTTTAAATTGCAATTTATCTCATGAGAATAATAACAAGTGGTTATGTATAAAGGAAATAAAATTATTCAAATTTTATCTCACAGTAGGTAAATATAAATAACCGATGTTGAATACTTGAATACGAACGCTTCGGTATCCACAATGCTAACATGTTGGTACAAAGTACACGCAGAACACTCCAAATGTTATCCAGATAATATAATAAAATTGCTATACAAATTCGTGAGAAAATTTAAATAAATGACTTTTCTGTTTGCACATAAAAAGAAATATATTGCGGCACAATGAATGTTGGGGGTGGTGTGGGGAATGGGGACAGTCGCGAGGCGGACGAGAGAAGGCGCCCGGGGGAGGGCGCGGGGTGTTCGCGGGGCCTAGGGGGTGACCCACTTTAACGGGACAAGTAATATTACTTTTTACTTTTAGGCAACTATTTCATGTTTTATCGTGATAATAACATAAATTAGATATGAATTTGCTTTTTCTTCTCGTTTTAAGACTTTTTTTCAAACGATACAAATATTGTCACTGGCTATACTTAGCCTAGGGCCTGGAGTAACCGTGTTGGAGTAACAGCGTACGGTATGTATTATAGTAAGCTTTTATTTATTCACTGTATGTCGATCCGCCAAAGCAACAGCCACCAAGTGCCCTTTTTATTAAAACACTAGATTGCAGTTTTGTTTTGACTACGTAAGTGTAAATGCATGATTCAGTATATCCCACATCAAATTTGACGTCCCTTGGTTGAACCTAGTAAGTAATGCATTACATAGCAGGATCCATTTTTGTTAACTTCAGTTAAATGCTGAGGGATCCATGGGGGTTTTCACACCCAAATGTTTTTGTACGATTGATCGTATCTGATCTAACTTATGATTATTCCTAAAGATGCCTGATTATGATGGAAGGTCCAGTTGTCGTGCTTGCATGTCTGTTTTGATAATACGGCATACAGCAGCGATGTTTTCGTTGTTCACATCGGTAGACGGACGACCTTCACAAAATTCCTTACTAAGATTAACACGACCGAGATTGACTTCTGCAAGCCAGCTATGGACATTACTTGCATGGTGCTTCGTTGCCAAAAGCAGTTTGAAGGCGAGCAACATTCTACTGAGGCATCAATCTAAGCTTAAAGTCGCGGTCATTCATACTGTAAAAATTGTTCATGATATCACATATACATGGTAACGTAGACACGCCATATTTAAACAGATATTAAAAACAAGTAACAAATAGGTGAAACAATCGGCATTTTAAAGCTAAGGAATTCCATTTTCTAATACCGTAATTAGTTTTTAAATATTCTTAATTTAAGTGACCAGTTCCGGTGATTTTTAGTGCGTCCTATGTATAAATCTAATAATTGTTCTAATTTAAAATTTCTGTATCATAAATTTTAATTTAACGAGTTTAAAATATTTTATTGATTTTTTTCTCTTCCATTACGGTTACGACGTATAGTTATCCTGATATTTTCAATAGAGTAGCGTAATAATACGAATGGGATTTAAATCAGTGATTTCCATCAATTGGAAATCGCGTTGACAATATTAACGAAGCTTCAAAAGCATTGTATTAGCTTTGTTGGTGCATGGTAATACCCATAATCACAATCATCACCTGTATTGAAGATCAAAGATCAGAACATTGTGTAACATATTTTAAGAACTTTAAATACCATGTGTAAATGTAGTTAAAACTACAATTTTGCCAATCTATGCATGGAAAACTATTATCAACAAATAAGGCTATATGGTTAACGTCATCGATAAAGAGGATCAATCACAAATAATGTTATTATGGTACTGTGACAAAAGGTACAACAGTATTTTCTTGTTGACTAGAAAATATTTACAATTGAAAATTGTTAAAACAAGAAAAAAAGAGAAGTCCACAGAAAGTCTTGTAAGTGATTTGAAGTTAACGTAAGGTAGAACGTGATCATAATCCTGAAACATCACACTTTGAAGAGTAAATATGTTACAAGAACAAGAAGTAGCTTCGATTTCGTAAAAAAAGGTAGTGACATTTTTTTTGGGCAGATTTGTGATATTGAATTTTGGCCGTCTTTCAAAGCGCTCGACGCTGGACTTGGCGATGTAGTTCACGGTGGATACCACTAATGGCGTAGAATGGTTTATAGCTTTATCGACGCAATTAGACACGAGAAGCTTGACGTACGCCCAGATTGAAGCAAGCTCCATGTCCGTATGGAAATCGATCGTCCAGATCCGGTCTCGTGGGGCACCGAGTAATTTTCTTAAGAAGATGTTTTGAAAAATTTATGTAAGTTGGGATACGATATGTGAGCGAATACGGGGCGGTTATGGGGCTTAGTGGCTTAGTATGGGGTGGAGACAAGTCTTGTAGAGCGTGAGTTTATATTTGGAAGACATTTTCGTGCATAGGAGGTGATGCAAGCGCTCCAGGACTATGGCAGTCTTGTCCTGCAGCGTTTTGTAAAAATATGAATTGCTGTGTATACATTTTGAGAGATTTTTGTGGTTTAAACAAACTTATAAATAGTGTTTTTTAGATATGAAATATGAAATACTTGTGCCACTTTATCAAAATGTTAGAGGTCGTCCAGTGTTCGTCTAGTCGTCGAAATTCGACCATAATTCATTCTTTTTTCTAATATCAATATAAAGGAAAAAAAGCTTTTCTAAATGTTTTTATTGATAACACTAAAGTTTTTTAATATCTACTAAACAAAGAATTAAAATAAAACCGGTTGAGAAACAAAAGAGGACGAACTTAACTGCTCCGTTTCTGCTTATATATATATGAAAAAGAAGATATCAATAACGGCTTGCTATTGAGAGAATAAAATCACTGTGTATTTCTGTGGAAAATTCATGTTATGGTTCAAAAATTGATTTAAGGGTATTATTTAAGGAATTATTATTTAAAAACGAATCTCATATATACATCTCATCTTTCATCGAATCTTATAATCTCATACGCTTTCTAAAAAAAACTAAAATTTTTGAAAGAACATGTAAAAAGCCAAAGTTTTCTTTATTACTGCATATTACACTTTATTTAGAAGAGCATGAACATTGGGGATTATAGATAATATTTTGGGATGGGGCCAGGATTGATTTTCCCTCTAATTCGATTCCAATTTGTTCAATATTGGCAGCATGCCGAGGTTGAATTTTTCAGTTGTTATTAATAATATACGTTATTATTATTACGTTGTTATTTATATCTTCATACGTTTCAGCTTTTATTTAGAAACTATATTAATTACTACGATCATTAACAACATATATATTGATGAGAAGTACGATGTAATAGGTCTTTATCTATGAAATTGCCGTTCTGTAGTACTGGCCATTTCAAATCAAAATAATTTTTGTTTGCCTAAGAATTCTAATTTCAAATTAATTTTATTTTAAAAACATGGAATTCTTTTTCCAAAAGTAGTCATTTAGTTACTGATTAGTATTACATTTTCATCGCATTTCAATCTTTTTTGTCATCATGGATACGTTAAAAAATCGAGTAATTATGGAATATGAGTATGGCAGCAACGCGGCACAAGCGGCACGCAACATCAACGACGTTTACGGAGTTAACACTGCAAACCAACAAACCACCTGTTATTGGTATGCTCGCTTCCGTTCTGGGAATTTCGACCTGAAAAATGAACCTCGCTGTCGTCCGAAGACTTTGGTCGACAACGACGAATTAAAGGCGATTGTGGAAGCTGATGATACACAATCTACGGCTGAATTAGCAGCAGCTTTAGCGTCAAAACAATATTAGTCCATTTGCGTCAAATTGGCAAGGTAAAAGAGCTTGATAAATGGGTGCCCCACGAACTCAATGATCGCCAGCACGAAGTACGCGTCGAGACGTGCCTCGCACTGCTCAACAGACACACAAATGAAGGAATTTTGAACCGCATTGTTACCTGCGATGAAACATGGATTCTGTTTGATAACCGCAAGCGCTCAGCAAGTTGGTTAGCTCCTCGTTCAGTACCTAAACAATGCCCTAAACGAAAACTTACCCCTAGAAAAGTGATGGTCACTGTTTGGTTGTCTAGCGCCGGTGTGATTCATCACAGCTTCTTACCAAACGGGGTGAGAATTACTTCAGATGTGTACTGTGAAGCTGGCACATCTCCAACCAGCATTGGTCAAACGCTCAAACTCCGCTGCTCCTGCACGACAACGCGCGACCTCATACTGCACAGCTGACGGTCTCCAAGTTGCAAGAACTGGGGTTGGAAGTTCTCCGTCATCCACCCTACTCACCAGACCTTGCGCCTACAGACTACTACTTTTTCCAGAATTTGGATAACTCCTTGGCGGGAAAAAAAATCAATACCCGGGAGGCAGTACAAAATGCCTTTGAAGAATTTGTTGCCTCCCGTCCAGCTGATTTTTTTAAGAAGGGTATCAATAAACTGCCACTGCTTTGGCAAATATGCATTGATTGCATAGGTGATTACTTCGATTAATACAAATAAAAAATACATGAAAAAAATTCGTTTAAATTTTTTCATACAAAACGGCAATTTCATAGGTAAAGACCTAATATATGTTAGAATATGAATGCCAAATCACATACATATGCAATTTATTAAATACCAACTGCTCGTCCAGTTTTCGGAGGATTGAACTAAAGAAAAAAATGAGAATAATTTTTCTCTTTACAGAACTTGGTAACAGAACGAAAATTTGTCATTTCAGTCAATATTATTTTAAAATCTCCTTACAGTACTTCTATCTTAATAACTCACTCACTTTTTTATATGGAGATTCTTTAACTGAACATATTCACTTTTCATAAGATTTTGGAAACAGTTTCTCTCGTACAAACCTTGTCGTGACAATTACGACTATAACAAAAAAAATATTAAGCGTATGGATTGTGACTGTGTGACTGAAGTGTGACTGAAGTGATGCGCTTACGTACAATGGGCAATTGATTTTCATTTATCTAGATATAATCTCTTTCACTAATAATTAATATTGGAAACGTGGAAAAACTTGTTTTTTCAGTTGTATATCAAATGGCGATCGAGTAATCCTAACGTAATGTTACAAATCTCTGATTAAGTACACTATAGAACAGCGATTGGGTTAAAGTGGGTTAATTGAATCGTTGAATAATTTTAGTGGTTAGACAAATCCAGTGTTTACAATTTTAGAATAGCGCAGTAATTCTGATGAAGGCTTCTTACTCTTATTTCGAATTCTGCATTATTCCATTTTATTATGATCGTATGGACGGTTCACAAAACAACAGAATATTGTTATATGCTATTATAGCTTTAAAACATTAAAAATAACTACTATAGAATATGTTTTTATGGAATCAGACTTAAAATATAGGCATAGTATAATATTTTACTATTTAAAAAATATGATAAAGGAAATATAAATGGGGTCATTGCAATCGTTGTGTAGATTGATACATATGTGGTACATATGTGGGTATACCCACATAGGTGGGTGACGATTTAGAAGTTTCTTAGGTAATGCACATAATAAAATATTTGTTTATAAAAACGTAGGGATTACTTGTAAAAAGAGTTCATTTTAATTGAAATATTTTTACTTAATAACATTTTACACAAATAATATAATATTTCCACTATTAATTTGAATCAAAAATCTGATTTTGAACGGATTTTTTTTTCATAACTATTTTATCGACGAAATGAAAATTCTGTGATAAATATGGGGGTACACACATATTTTTATTCGTTGCCATATCTAATATAAATATGTATATGTTTAACTAAAATATTAGTGGTCGAAACGGCGGCAAGCTATTGTTTCATCGCTGCCCTTTTGAAATGGATTTCATCGGAGTCGATTAATGAGATCAAAGGGTTGCTCTTACCCGATAAAGTCGATACCTATCTGAGGTCGTTAATTTGATTGGAAACAATATTAAAGGTGTTTTACTGAGATTATATAATTTAATAATGATTTTAAAATTAATTCCAGTTTTGTAAAATCTAAGTAACAATGTTATCTTATTGTGGTAAAAGATAAAATAGAATAAGTAACAATATTTTGAAAATTGTTGTATAGTTAGATTTGTTGTACAGGACCGATTTTGATGAAATTTTGTGTACGTGTTCCAGTGGATCCGAGAATGTTTTAGATTGGACCCGGTAGGTGGCGCTGCGGTTGAGTTTTAGAATATTTTTTTATTATCAAGGCAGGACAACGTCCGCCCAGCCCGCTAGTTTTGTTATAATCTTTGATGTCTCCAAACGTAGAGCTATTTAATCTCTACAGTTCATTTTAAATTTGAATAACTTTTGTAATATATTTATATTAATATAAATCTGTAGTACTCTCTCTACAGTTAATTTTTTTTTAATCTTGTGGCAGTTGTCTAATAATTACGCTTTTAATCGTAAATATTACATTAATAAAACTTTTGACCATCTATCTCACTGTATGACCAATGGTCAAGAACGGTTTAACCCATCTTATAACGATATAAGCGGGTCCAGCGAAAGTTGTCCTATCTCAATAGTAAAAAAGTCCTAAGATTCAACCTACCGAGACCAATAGTAAATCTAAACCATTCTTGAATCCGCCTGAACACACACAAAAATTTCATTAAAATCTGTCCGGCCGTTTAGCAGGAGTTCAGCCACATAGAGGACGACATTTGTAAAAGAATTGTTAAAAAAAAACGGTTTTAGTGGAAAACCCAAACCAATGTATGACCAATGTATTATATTGAAAAATTGATAAGCTATTAAAATGACCAATAATATTTTTAGATTTCGTAAAATTTTTTTTATCTTAGTCACGTCTGACTTGGCCTTGTCTTGTATATGACATTGGTAAAACCCTCCTTGCAAAACTAGACGCAAATGACATAAAGATATTAAAGCTATGGGTCGGAATTGCACATTCAGCTGACCCCTCAATTCTATTTAGGGATCAAAACAGTTTTGGGATGAAGTTAAAGAAGCCATCCGAACTCTATAACACCTTAGAGTAACCAAAATGCATGTCTTGGGACAATCCCAGGACGAAATAGTCTCATTACTCCCAAAAGATAAATGTGTTACAGAGCTTGAGTCAAGACTCCAATTCCATAAACAATTTATGGCAGGAGCACAGTTTAACAGAGTCGGACTTGGTTCTGCAAAGAAAAAGGAAGAACGAGAAATAATAAAATCCACCCTACTTTATGATTGGTCTCTTGCCCTATTCAAATTCTATCCTTAATGCCTTCCAAATGACCCTCCCAGACCAAAGTAACCTAGTAAGATGGGGGAAAGCCTCTGAAAAATCTTGCTCTACTTGTGGTGAGGCAGTAGGTACTGCTAGGCACTTATTGGTAGGTTGCAAGGTGCTGCTTGATAGGGGATATTACTCACGCCGACATGATAGAGTACTTGAAATCATATGCGAAGCAGTAAGTCTTTCAGTAGCTAGAGCACAAAAAGGATTGACCACAAATAAACAACAAATTAACTTTATAAAGGATGGCTCAACTGTCAACTCTAAAATCAAGCCTTTCTCAATCCTAGGTACTGCACCTGACTGGATTATTTTAATGGATACGTATGACAAGCACTATAAAATCCCAGAGGATGTTGGTGTTTCGTCATCCAGACTGGACGTATTCCTCTTTTCTATACACATTAAACATATATTACTAGTAGAGCTTACTGTACCGTGAGAAACCAACATTCCTAAAGACCACACAATCAAATTAAATAAATACTATGATCTAACTAATTAACTAAATAAAAATGGCTATGTGGTTAATTTATACGCGGTAGAAGTAGGAGCGAGAGGTATACCAGGAAAATCTCTCTATAACCTTCTGAAGGACTTTGGCCTGTCGAGAACTGCAGTAAGTTCTATTTTAGAACGATTATCAAAGGCTGCACTAACAGATTGTTAACAAATTTGGCTAGGCAGGGCGGGAAACTCGAGCAGTGAAGGTGAGCATTGATGTGCATCTCAAAGGGGGCCTCCTTAAGCCTACACCTGGGTCGCAAGTCCTGGGAACTGCTCTGAGTTTCTCCCTTGGCCACACGATGAACCCGGCACCTGCATGGTGAATCCATGGAATGCTAAGAAGTTCGTCTCTCTCTTCCAATATTAATTGCAAAATGAAATAGCAAATCAAATGCACCTGTTGGCAAGAAACTATTCAAAAATAAATAGAAAGGGTGCGTCACTGATATGCACTTATTTATCATTTAAAAAATACTCAATGCTTCATTAGGCTTAGATAACAAATCATGACATTCCATTGTTACAAATATTTACAGTTGCTGTTTATAGTCTTTTCTGTAAAGTGATGAAACAGAGAAATGGCGCAAGCATTTAGAACCCAAAGACTCGTAGATTGTCTAACACACAAATTTTGGTTCCGTCAGGCGATGGAACATGGTCAGGCTAAAGATGTACCGATTGTGATGGCGAACAAAACAACTTACTTTATGTTAGACGAGTCTATTGTGATTGTTATTGCTTATGGTTTAAAAATATGTTGAGACGGAACCAAGCAGGATTCCAATAATCATGTCATTAACTTGACATCATGCAAAGATCATATTATGTGTTTACATTTGACATTTGTAAGAAGTAACGTAAAAAAATGGTATTTATAACATCCGTTATCATTGTCGTCCTAAAACACTGACTGTGTAATAATAACAAAGAATGAGATTTTTATAGATAAAATATATGATTATTGCGTTAGTTTTAGTTATTAGTAGTAAATATGCAAACAATATAATTGTTAAAAGATAATCAAACAATTTGTAGTCCGGTGAAGCTTTGAAAGCACGTCAGGCCAATAGCGTAGTTGGGAAAAATAATTAAACATAATATATCAGTTTATTCAATAGCTTCAATTTACGTTAACAATGTACTTACCTATTTGATACTCATTTATGTGATAGAAAATATTTAAGTAGTAATAATTATTTCTTACAGAAATTAGAATTATAAATACATTTATAATTTGCATTTATACCTTCTTCTCTTGTTTTCTATAACAAACCATAATGACATTTCTAAAGATATCAACTATCAGAGTTAAAATAACAAAACATTGACACTGGCAAATGCTTCTGTGGAGCCAAAAGAAGAAAAAGGAGAAGAAGAGTTAAAATAAAGCTCTTTGGTTTTTACCATGCAGCATGATTGCTTCCGATGATAATGTTTTTTTATATAAAGGAAGGTTTGAGTTTTTGGCGGGATCTTGGAATGCCATGTAGTGGTCTTTATATTTTATTCATAATCTTGTGTTCTTTGGCTCCATATTGTGTAATGTTGGTGGTGCTTTACGTAATGTAGTTTGATTATTGTGCACAAGTTAAGTGGATCGGAAATAATACCACAGAGCATGGGTTCTGACTTGCCACAAAAACTCCCAGGAAAGTTCTAACAAGATGGCCACCATCGTGTTAGTTCATTGAAACTCTATCAAGAAACTTGTCATATCGATACTCACTTGACAATGACAGTAATAGTCTACTAGAAGACTGGTTGCCAAAATTAAAATAAATACGATTAAAATAATAAGAACACGAAGGAAGGTTTGTTTACAGGTTTATATCATACACATAGAAAATACATGAATGTTGTACTTAAATCTGCGAGTACATTGCTAGATTTTATCGCGCGGCCAGCTCGTTAAAATAAATACCTATAATAATATTGTAGGGCAATTTTAATTTTCAATTTCATATTACAGATAACATCACAGAATGTACGGTAATATTGAAGATTTAATCTTCACTTTAATTATCTGTTAACAGTATACTTCGTAATTATTCACTATGGTAATGGATATTATTGTACTCTTCGGTTACGTATTTACTTTTGTATGTCTTGTATCATACATAAACATCGAATAACTATATAATTATTATATTGAGATATTGGATTATCTTTAGATAGATTATATAACCCAATTAGTAGTGCCTAAGCTGCAAAAAAAATATATTGTTGAAAATATCTCTAGATTTTTTTTTCATACAATTGAGTTAGTAAAGGTATATAATTTTTCCGGTATAACCGATGGTGTTTAAGGTCAGCGTTCGTAACAAGGTTTGGCATTATAAAAGCATTCGACGAACGAGAATCATGAATTTAATGGTACTACGGTTTGTGAATCGTTGTATGTGAAGCAAAGGGTTTCAAACTTTTTATTATTACTATAAACTAAACTCATATATTTAAGTAATTTCAGAAATGAAACGAAGACGAGTGCTCGTTTATAAGCGTGATTTAACAACTCCAGCATATTGATTTTTACGTCGCCCTGGGCCCACCCCCTCCCCCGCGGGAAGAGTTGTGCACGGGGGTAATGCTAAAATGCTTGTTCCCCTATTTGAGAGTACATGCTGGAGGGACGTTCAACTACGCCCAACGGTACGTTGATTTTCTTTATCCTTTATTACTTTAAACTTATCGTGAACACTTTGCATACAATTTACGACCGGAAACGTCTTCATTGGAACGTGAATGTGACACACTTTCTATCGTACACAGTTATTTGTAACGTATTGTTTTAACAACTACTTTAGTGTTGATTTGTATTATGTTACACTTTTATAATAACTGTGAGAAATATATACAAAAATTATAGCGTGAGTTGTTTTTAAATTTATAAAACAATACGTCTTCGTTGATTATAAATGTTTGAGTGTCTCAGTGAAGTTACTATTTTATTATCATATAAGCAAATTAATTAAAATAATAAAGTAACATGTCAATAGGAAAAACGTTACTTTTGTATTATTTTGTTATAAGAATAAATTTTATTACAAGCATGTATACTGTATGAATAATTTGTTTGATACGTGGCCTTAAAGATTATATGAATGATGAGAGAAATAAATATCGAGTGAATATTCAAAGGCCGCAGTTGTATGTCCCCGCGAGTTTGTTCAGCCCCGCCCGCGCACTTTTCAGTGGGCCGCCCCGCGCCGCACCCTTCGCTGCACCCCATGTGTTATTCTCCACTCCGTCCCGCACCGGGACGCTCCTTCATTTTACTTCAATTTATAACCAAAAAAATTCAAATAAACATTCCCGGAATTAAATTTAATACAATCATATCGATATACATAACGTTGGTTTAGAATTACATACCATATCAAGTGCAAAATTAATGATTACTAATTGTGGTTCTTCGTTTAAATACTAATAAATTCTCTAAACCAGTATCAACATTTTATACATTAATTAATATATGAACAGCAAAATATAATTTTCCAGACATGAAAATTTAATTTGGAAAGGTTGTTGTAGCCTGAAAATTATCTAGAACGAAATTTAGTTTAGAACGTATAAAATTGAGGGGCGCCGCCCCAACCCCTACTAAGTTTGGAAAGGAAAGCTTTTAAGAGCTTTTTGTTTTGTAATTAATTATATTTTTTATTTACATTCCAGAACATTGTTGTGATTTTCATACAGTTTTATTCAACTTTACGATTTTCTTATGTAAATTTAATATTCTGCTAGACTGTATCTCTTTGTATTGTATCTACCTATCTACGATATGTAAACATCGAAACTTTTTGGCACAGAAACAACATACTCTATATTGTAAAAGAGAAAAATTAAATATATATATTTCGGTATTTAATGTAACCAAGATGACTAGAAAATAAATATTGTTTGTGCATGTCCCTTGAGACAGCTAAAATAAATAAAAAAAAACAGTGTGTTAATGGTAAAAACCTCAGGCGAAGGAAGTGGAACTTCTATTATATATGTATTAAATTATATATGAAAATGCTCATAAGCTATAAGTAACTATACTAAGTCCTGGAGTATTAATAATTAACTATACATGTACTCGTTTTGGTGTGCTACAAGACCCAGACAGAAACTTTACATATATACAAATACATACCTCTACCTTACTTGTAACGCAAATTTTTCCCTACCTTGCCATAAAAAGTTTCACTTCAATTTCCTACTTAATGTTACTGGTAATATCAGTAAAATAAATCTAATCAATTAAATGGAAGCATTTTGATTATGTTCACGGCTTTATTATTAGATCTCGTCGCCTTTATTGCTCATGAAAATATTACATAGCAAATATTTTTTTTACCGATTGTTTCTGTTTTTGTTTATTTCTCTCGTATCGATCTACAGCATATACATGCCAAACTATTTATATTACCGATCTTTTGATTTAAATAGACTTCAGTTTGAATTTTTTTAATTTCTCGAACTGACTACGCTATTGACCTGGCAAGGTCTTAACAGCTTCACCGGACTACTAAACTCAGTTTGCATTAAAATGTACATCTTTATATATAGACTAGCTGTATCCGCAGCTCCGTACGCGTTTTTTTAAATTGTATTAAAGAATTAGAAAATTGTGAGACTATGTACAATTATAGAAATACTCTTTAAAGACAATTGTAAGTACGACATGGACGTCACTTACAGTAACATGCAATAATCTAATTCTGGATGGAATACCAAGTAATTACTAACTCATAGTTAAATTATCTGAGGATTATAATGGTATGTTTCAGTTAGGCACAACTATTTATGTTGTTATAATGATTGACCAGACTTCTAAGTAAACTGGTAGCATAGAACCAAAATCATGACATAGTTTTGAAATAATTGACTGTAAAATGCATTGCAAGGGCCGCGACTGTTACAATAATAAATAATCAGACTAGAACATAGAAATCTAATGTAAAAAAAAGTATCTGTTTACCTCATCCACGTGTTAAACTAAATATACATTGTATGAATAATATGTAAACTCTTGTATATCTTTGGCCAATTTCTATGTAATCAATCCTCAAAATGACTTAATTATACCTATAAATAAAATTAATCGCAATGCCTTATGTCATATTTACATAAACAGCAAATATAAATTGATCTACTTATTTGAATTAAAAAAAAAATGTTACATTAAAATTGAGCATAAAAAACTTCGTATCAGATATCTTGGAAAGACATATGCTATGTATTTCTGTAATTATGTATAGTATTATTTTAATGTATTGATTTTTCATATTTGAAGCGTAAAATTAATATATTAGTGTACTCATATTATACGTATTACTCGTATCAGTACAATTCGAAAAAATAAAACATGATAGATGAATAAACATATTTGTTGAAATAGATTATATATAACATTAAAAAAAATACACACAACCGAACATAGTAACCTCCTCCTTTTTCGAAGTCGGTTAAAAAGAATCAATTATCCGTAAAATGCTGATATATTATAATATTATCTACATAAAACATACATATTAATATTAGAAAACATAGTAGAAAGAAAATGAGTGAGTCGTTTATATTCTGTGGTGGCTTAAAAGAAAACATTTCTCTTATTGAATAACTACATTAATGACCGATTTTGATTTCGGTACTCATATTGGTGTATCTTGACAATGATCTGTTAAGCTGGTGTGTGTCTGAAATTACGTTTTATACAATCGGACACAAGGTAATGAATGTAATGTACATCGTCGTCCCCGTCTGAAAAGTGGGAAAATGTGATAGAGCGCGCGCGGACCACTTTCGCAGCATGTTCGCTTCGCTCGGTTGCTTCGCTCATTGCGATCTCGATTCCAATCTACTTTGAACTCGTGTTTTTAAGAACAAAATGAAGTTAAACGATCATTAATAGTTAATTTTACTGGCATGCAACGTAAATGAAATCTTAATGAATACCATAAATATTTACGGACATCTTAGCATTGTATTTGACATTTTATTCTAATCTTCGGACACACCGTAGTGTAACATTTTTTTTATTTTTATAGGAGGCAAACGAACACGCGGATCACTTGATGTTAAGTGATCATCGTTGTCCATAGACACTAGCAACACCAGGGGAGTCACAAATGCGTTGCCAGCCTGTGTTTGGAGGGAGAGAGGGGAGTTGGGCCTCCGGCGCTCTCGCTGACCGAACGAAACGCAACAATGCAAGCACTGTTGTTACTTCATGTCGATGTTTTTGTGAGAGGGTGGTATTATCCCGGGCGAGCCGACCCAGTCATGCTGAAACCAGTAATAGCTTCAGCGTGTCTCTACCACTTACAGAACACATTATATAAAACGAGGTTTCGCTCGCGGCTTCGTTAATATAGATTTGATCTATTCCTTGCGAATAGTACATTTTTTTAGATGAAAGTACCGTATGTCCTTTTTGTATTTCCGAGAACGTCCATGAAAATTTTATTATGATCGGCTGAGTAGTTAAGGAGCGAAAGCGTAATAAAATACATACTCACATTCGTATTATAATATTTACATTGGATTAGGATAACTGCAATCATTTAGGGCATTGACCCTTTTCTCGGATAAACTAAAGATGTCAAAGCTTATTTAAAGTAATTTTAAATTTGCGTTCTGATAATTATAACTTATTATATTATTCGGACCGCGAATTGGTGGGGCGGCTGCGGCATTCGGCCGGTTGCTCCGCAACGTAGGGAGGGACTCTATATGGGAGTATATGCGAAGTGCGTAGCGCACGGTGGCACTGAGGGCGATCCGGGCGTACCGGACGGTGTCCTCGGCTGCAGCCTGTGTGCTCGCCGGCTCCCTGCCCTGGGAGCTGGAGGCAGGAGTTCTCGCCGCCGTGTACGAGTTCACGGCGGCGAGGAAAGAAGAGGGGAGCCTCCGGCTCCCTGGGAGGTAGAGGCGGAGAGACGGCGTTTCGTCTGAGACGCCGTCGAAAGGTGGCAGCCCGACCTGGCGGACGAGCGGTTCGGACGGTATACCGTAGACGTCGTCCGCCCGGTCCTGTGGGAGTGGATGTCCAGGTAGTGGGGCTCCCTGACGTTCCGACTGGTGCAGTTACTCACCGGACACGGTTATTTCGGATGGTACCTGTACCGGATCGCACGCAGGGAGCCGACCGCCGCCTGCCACGAGAGCAGCGCTGTCGAAGATACCGCGCAGCACACTCTGTCTGAGTGAGGCAAATGAACAGGTGGATCACCTGATGTTAAGTGATCACCACCATCCATAGACACTAGCAACACCAAGGGAGTCGCAAGTGCGTTGCCAGCCTGTGTTTTGGATAAGGGGCGAGAGAGGGGGTAGAGGGAAGGAGAGGTGGTCCTCCGGCGCTCTCACTGACCGAATGGAACGCAACAATACAAGAACTGTTACTTTACGTCGGTGTTTCTGTGCGAGAGTGATACTACCCTGGGCGAGTCCATCTATTCAAGCTGAAACCAGTGATAGCTTCAGCGTGACTCTACCACCTATCAAATATAAATTACCACCTATGTCAAAGCTTAATTAATGTTCCTTATTTTAAACTAGTTAGTTAAATTTGTGTTTTGATAATTATAACTTAGCATTAGATTAGGATAATTGTCTAAATTACAGTTATGAAATATAAATGCGATAAAGTACAAAAATTTTACAATAAATTACAAAATATGTACACGGAGATGCAAAAATGATAAAACCTTTAACTGTATTTTCTGAATATTGACCATAATTTATAATAAATTTAATTTTTATCCAAATCGTTCAGGGGCTATCTAAAGGTTTTAAATTGTTTCTCGATGTTAATAAATTTTAAACAGATAAACCTGTACATCTCGAGCTTGCGGCTTAAAAAACGAGTATTGTGAGTATAGAATCCAGACGAAAAAAGTAGTCGTGCAACATTTCACAAGGCACAACGGCCCGCTGCGCTCGCATTGTGTGCCCTAACAATATCCACAGGGCCAGAGAACACAACACAATAAATACAACATGTCTAAAACGTCATTTCAACAAATCAAATAGGTACCCTGCGCAAACAAACTCAAATCGACATTTCCAGCCAATTTAAATTTTATGTTTTCCCCTTTCTGCTAGGCGCGGGAATTCCAATGATATATTTATAAATATTATTTCCACAGCGTACAGGAAATATATGAAATTGTTAAAGTAACTTTGTAGAAAATTGATGATTGTTTAAACACAGTGAAATGTATTTTTATTCTATTTAGTTTCATAAAAATAGTAGTAGTAATAATAATCCTCGAATAGGACAGGCGAAGGAATTAATCCATACTGCCAATTCTGAAGTTGTCATTTCATAAAAATAATAATGCCAGCTTATATAGCTACTACTACTGAGCAAAGATTTTTTTCCGAAGGAAGGCACGGACGGGCATAATCACCATATCAGCCTATGAAGTACTGGCAATTTCGAAACAAAACAAATAAACAGTCAAGATCAAGAAATTGAAGAGTCGAGACAGTTTTATATTTTACCTAAATACTTATTACAAGAACATTTTTAGTTTTCCTCATTATTTCCTTCATCACTCGATAGGTTTAGCAATTTAAATTAGTAAATGTATGTTTATCCCAATCAGTCTATTTTGGTACATGTCAAGTTTTGAATCTGTGAACTTCAAATCGTTGCTTCGTCGATCACAACACCAGACTGCAAAAATGATAACCTATACATGTTTATTATAATATTTACGGCCTTAGTGTTTCATCCACTCATTTATCAATTAAAATCTTTCGAAGTATGACGCTGAACATAATTGTTATTATATTTTGATCATTGTTCTATTTTTAGTACGAAAGTACTCATAAATTAGTTCTAGGCCAATTTCTACTCAAACTCCTATAAAGAATACTTACTGAAAATAACAAAAAGAAATAGAGCATTTTTATATAGAAATAATATAAATGACCTGAATGTCTTTGTTTACTGCAATTCATTCAATTAGATAGATTACTGTCTAACTTATTGTTTATGAAACATTAACGTAATAAATATGTTACTACATGTATACTGGTACATATGCAGTATATAAGTTTATTAAAATGTTATTGGGAATCTCGAGTCATTTTCAATTGTTCTCCAGTTAGAACTCGGGTTATTAAAGTACAAGAAGACCTCCACGGTTCCGCAGTGGGGTCGCAAACAGGTTATGACCCCAACAAGTTACTTGTTCGTAACCTCGGATTTGACCACACAGCAAGACCTTTAGTTCATTGATTAACACTCCCTCTAGGGTACGTCTCACGAGGCGAAAGGGGGTACAAGGAAGGTCTTCGTTAGTTGGTAACAGCCATTGACTCGATCCTTTCTGCCCCAAAGCAGGATGAGATAAAAATATCTTAGATGTTTAATATAGCTTTTGAATACACATGATTTTCGGTTGAACGTTAATTATGCAATTTATTTCAATAAAATCTATAAAATATGTCTGTTGATTCGCATTTTAAATAATGATGAAAAAAGGTTGATATATGTTAATGCAAATTTTTTTCCTGTCGCATCATGAGGTTTGTATCTGTAAGGTAAGGTAAAATTCTGTAAGGCTTGCAGAATCGCAAAACAATCTTCTTGCCGAAGTAGTCGACCAACGTTGGACAACACTCGCCTTTCTACCGAATATGCCAGAAATAATTTGAAACTTCTCATTGATCTTTAGCCTCAATAAAATCTCAATAGAAAAAAATGTATTTAGATATTTAACTTATTTTTTATATATTTTGTTTGAATATTTATTTAGATTTCTAAACTCTCGTATATTGTGCATGTTAGTTTCATATCTAGTATGTCACATTAGTAGTGACTTCACTGTTTCAAAGTCAACAGAATTTAATATCAATTGTAACCAATTATGGGAAAAAATTAAAAAAAAAGTATAGCGACAATAGTTCAATTTAGTACTAAGACTTCATGTAACGTTATGGACTTAGATTTTAGTATACTGTATATACATGAGTTTCCGGTAATTAAGTAATGACCGATACATCGTGATATACTTTCTATAGTTTATCTATAACATGTGGCCTATTTGTATATACCACAAACTGTACTTGAAAATCATTCCTGTTTTTAATGTGTTATCCATCCTTCTTTGGAAACTTGTACCTACTTTTAGTACTTTTACACTTACAATAGACTAATAAATTATAATAAAATACGTTCAATAGTTTTATTACTTGCAATATACTATAGAATTTCAAATTTCTTTTCTTACTAATGATTTCTCCATCGCAGATTTCACATTATATTTTCAAAGTAGACGGTTCAAACTCACAGTATTATAACAATGCCACCATTCGCTAAGATACTTTTTTAAACGCATAAGTAAACGAATATATTGCTAATATTACCACATAATACACCATTGTTCTTTCATTCTTTGATATTTATTCAATACTTGGTCGCTACTTAACTGTTACATATAACTAGCGAACCGTGAATCCCATGGTACCTTGTTAATGGATAGCATTTAGTTGACCGAGATATGTATACTTCAAATCGTTATTTTGTATAATATTATGATACTACGCAGTTTAGTTAATTAACCTATTTTCATATATATAAATAAGTAATGAAAGGAATATTGCAAACTGCGCTATTGCATAACTTAATTGAATCTATATATACTAGTCTATTTAATATTATATAGCTGAAGAGTTTGTTTGCTTGAACGCGCTAATCTCAGGAACTACTGGTACGATTTGTAAAATTCCTTCATTGTTGGATAGCTATATATCATAACATAGGATGGAAGCGGAGCACCAATGAAGAATATTTCAAAATCGGAGTTAACGTACGTATTATTTAAAGATATTTTAACTTTCTATGTAAACGAAGTCGCGAGTTAAAGTTAGCGTTAGTTCAAAGAAACTACTCCATGCGGACGAAGTCACCGGCAAAAAATAGTTTATTATATAGTTATACTTATTATTAGGAAGGGATGGGATTTGGATTTTTGTAGAAAATGAATAATCTGACAAAAACATAACCGTTTTAAAAAATAGTTCACCTATATCAAGCTACATTATGAGCGCGTAACATACGCTGTATTCTATTATCAAAATCTACATTAATGAGAGCGAAGTCACGAGTAAAAGCTAATTAGAGAATAAATAACAGTCTTTTTCAATGATATTCAAGTTATGATAAGAATGAATAAATATGGTATCATTTATATTATACTAGCGGACCAGGCGGATGTTGCTTCTCCCTGATAATAAAAAAATTCTAGAATCAGACCGCAGTGCCACCTAACGGATCCAAATATATACCTAAAACTTCCTCATGAATTACTTTATTCACTGGCGAACACCGCATGAAAATCCGTTCATTCGTTTTAGAGTTTATAGCGAACAGACGTAGCAGAGGACTTTGTTATTTGACTTATTAATAATATAGGTTGGTTTGTTAATCTGAAATTGATAAAATCCAACACTGTTGGTCCGATCGTTATGAATTACTTTTTACACTATATTAAGTGCTTATTCGTGGAGAAGATCTATATGTCATCTATTTTATTATAACTCATCACTAGGTTGCGTTGTTACAAATCAACTTATATATAATTCATCCCGTCGTTATAAAAATTGGTATATGTAGATTTTTGAACACGGAGAATACCAATTATAATAATAGACATATGTGAAAACGTGGGCAAAACTATTATAATATTTAACATCCTTCGAAAGTTTATTTTAGTTTACCTATAAGTTGCCAATTATAAAATGAACTCTTAAAAACGATTAAAACTACTAATATATGAAATAGTAAGATCAATTTTAAGATATACACTAAAAAACAATTGAACGTTCTCAGATATGTACACGAATACTAACGAACTCCAAACTTTCATTAAATGATAATTTCTGAAGTATAAATTACTCAGGATAATGCCTTTTATTAATAATATTAATAACATTATTCTTTATTAATATAATTATACTTAAGTTTCTGTTCAGTTGTTGATATGATTGGAATATTTTTTTATGAAGAAATGTTTGTAATTCATTAAATATCACTTTGGCGCCACAAAATATTTCTTGAAATAACTCAGACGGTTCTTAACTTTACGTTTAATGACCCTATCATCGATATTAAACTTGATAAATAGATTAATTGAAGTTTATTTTTCGCAATCCCCTAGACACTTATATTCAGCAATTTTAGAAAGTGAAATTACATATATACTGTATAACGTTAAATTGTTTTATGTTGAATCCATAGAGTAGTAGTAATAATATTCGTCCAATAGGACAGGCGAAGGAATTATTCCATACTGCCAATTCTGAAGTTGTCAATATAGGTAGTTCTTATGTATTCTTTAAAGGCCTAATCGCCAAATCTTCTATATAATATTTCCTACATTTTTTCAATCATCTTTTAATTCTGAAGTTGTCAATATAGGTATTCTTATGTATTCTTTAGTCAGTTTACTTCTTTGTCCAAGTTAATGTAAAGGCATACGCGCCAAATCTTCTCTATGTCCAAGTTAATGTAAAGGCAAAAACGCCAAATCTATAATCTTCGAGTAATCATAAAATAAAATTGTTCATATACCTCCAAGCATGGAGTTAATAAAGTCAAAAATAAGTTTAAAATTATCAGGACAAGTTAACAGATCGATATTCAGGTAAAGTGTCGTGCCATTATTTCAATGTTCCCACAAGATGGTGGTTCCCTTGTTAGACCTTTCCAAGGAATTTTTGTGGCATCTCAGAATTCATGCTCCGTGGAATTATTTTCCATTCACTTCACTTATGCACAATAAACAAACTATATTACATAAAACACCACCACTTTTACACAATATAAAGTCAAGTAACACAAGATTATGAATAAAATATAAAATCCACTACATGACAGACCAAAATCCCGCCAAAAAGTCGAAACCATAGAGTAGTAGTAATAATATTCGTCTAATAGGACAGGCGAAGGAATTAATCCATACTGCCAATTCTGAAGTTGTCAATATAGGTAGTTCTTATGTATTCTTTAAAGGCCTAATCGCCAAATCTTCTATAGTTCTTATGTATTCTTTAGTCAGTTTTATGTCCAAGTTAATGTAAAGGCATACGCGCCAAATCTTTTCTATGTCCAAATTAATGTAAAGGCAGAAACGCCAAATCTTCTATAATATATTCTTTTATCCATCTTTTTTATCTTAATTTATTTGTTAATAGTAGCGTACTATGTTTCAGAGAGCTTGTTAATTTCCATTGTCGAGTAATTTATTCAATATTCTAACAAGATGGTGGCTCCCTTGTTAGAACTTTCCATGGAGTTTTTGTGGCATCTCAGAATTCATGGTCCGTGGTATTATTTTCTATTCACTTCACTTATGCACAATAAACAAACTATATTACATAAAACACCACCAATTTTACACAATATAGAGTCAAGTAACACAAGATTATGAATAAAAACTAAAATCCACTACATGACAGACTAAGATCCCGCCAAAAACTCGAAACCATAGAGTATTCGAATTTATTTTTTGCTTATAACAATTTAATAAGTTATCAAAGAAGGTTGCAATATATAGTTTATAATATTAGGATATTTTTAGCGCTAAACCCCGTTATGCGACACAAATTCATTTAAATTCCAGTACATTTTTGCAATTACTCGTGCGTTTCATAGGAAAATCCCACGTATATATCAAATACATTAATCTTCTATATTGTGTTAGCTATTTATTGCTCTACATGCGCTGTCAGTAATATTCTATGTCGGAGATATAGTGTTTATGGCTGTTAAGAAATGAAACCATACAATATCTGTGGATACTGGGAGAACGCTATACTTACGCCATCTGGCGGCCATCAAACATTCCAGAAAAAATAAACTTTCTGGGAATATAAACATATGTCCATACTACAATAAATAGACAGCAGTGTTGAATTTACAAGGTATCTAAATTTTACTCATTAGGAATCTATAAAGAGAAACAAAACAAAGATACAAAAATAATTAAGTGGTATAAAGCAGGACATAAAAATATCTACGGTATACTAATATTGTGTTATAAATGCATTTAGTTAGACTTTATTAAATACCAGTAGTTCCTGAGATTAGCGCGTCCAAGCAAACAAACTCTTCAGTTTTATAATATTAGTACAGATATAATAGGTAATTAGTTTATATTGAAATACAACACGTCTTAATATTATTTCTGATTATTATTATTTCCGTTCTAATAGGAATATTGTACATTTTTACCAAGAAGTAGGCATGAGGACGCAACAGAACTGTCTTAATTCTGATTTACACACTTGTACTTCTACATCTAAAAGGTAAAACACTATGGAACTAAGCTAACGTCTAACGCATTTTATTGTATCGTACCTACTCTTTAATAATTCTATGGTCTTTGGGTGTCGGTAGTAAATAATAAAATGTGTTATTCATTTTAAATTATTTTAATACACCATGCAATAAAAGGTAATTCCGTGCTGACTGGTATAAACATTGTTTAGTCTCAGAATCGTGTATACAAAAATGAAAATAAAAGAGACTAAAAATTGTGGAACCGGTCTCGGGCATCGTGGCTCGGAGAACGTCGGAGGACTGACCTCAGTTGGCCTTGACAGCTGCGCTCACTCGGCGCGGCGCAACGCGGCCGACGTGAGCCTCTGCGAGTCAACCATACTAATAACTTAACTACAACATTATAATGCCTTTCATACAACTATTCGATATATTAAAATACACTTACTTGTTTCCTTCGTAATGCCATATTGTGACACTTTGCGCGTGTTGGCATTTTTTTTGGACAAATTCATTAGACTTCAGTGTAAGTTTTAAACATTATCCGTGTTATTACAAAAATGTTAAATACGTATTAAATATTTGGTTTAAAAAGGTTTCGTAATAAATGCACCGCGCTCGCCCGAGGCAAGTTCGCATTATCCTTTTTGACAAGTCTAACCTAACGTAACCAAAGCGAGACAAAAGACCAAGATGGCGAACATGCAGCGACCGCGGTGCATTTAATACGAGACCTTTTTAAAGCCAGGGTTCAATACGTATTTAACTTTTTTGTAATAACACTGTATACATTTATATGTCAATGAAAGTTTAAATTACTCATAAACAAGTATCACAAAATATAATAATTTAAAAAAGCCCTAATGTAATTTTATACTTACAAAGCGAGCGAAAATGGGAATAACATAACAGTACTTTAAATAATTAAATAGTGCAGGCAAAGTCTCCAATGACAAACTAGTAAAGGGGCAATTTAAAAAGCAAAGAAATTCACGGAATAAGAAACTCTTGTTTCATTTATAACATAACTTTGTTCATGTAATAATTAGTTTAAAATCATTTGTCTTAAAAGAATAATAATGGTATTATTAGAGTTTATTGTAATAGGTACATAAAAATGTGCGAATTATAGACCATTTGTCCATTACCATTTACTTATTAAAAATAAAATTAAGATTGTATCATGATTCATGTTTTTGTATGATTCATATTCTTTAAGGAAAACTAAGAAAGAAATGAAAAAGATCCAGGGCAGATTATAACTAATTACAACACACAATAAAGATGATGTTATTGCGTAATATATTTTATAAAATAATAATAGAACATATACTTTAATTTACTTTGTAAATTGTGAAAACATATTGGGTATATATACCTTTTTATGTTTTCCTACCACCAAACCGAATACATCTTTAATACTCCAATAATTCGTTTTAATCTTTTTCATTAATAACTTATACCTTTGTTATAACGGCATGTTTATTATCCCACAACTCCAGCCTTGGAATGCGTTACTACATTAAGAAACCAAAGACTGATTGATACAATAAAATTAAAGTGAGATGTCTATAAAAAAATGTTAATTATCATATGATTTGACAAGTTAAGTATAAAGTTTAAAAATTGTAAGAGATTAAATTTTTTATCTTGCTCTATGTATTGTATACATTCCAAGAACTCGTTAAAAATATAATTGATGTGAAATATTGCAAAACAATCAAAAGTATAGTCGGGGAATCTTTCAAAAACATTTTAAACATCCTACATAGGGTGTAAAATCCTGCAACTGACTACTTACAAAAACTGACTACGACATTTTGAAATAGAACTCTTTGCCTTAAAATACAGCTTGCTTGACAAATAGATGTATTTGTCACTCGTTTTTACATTTTGATGCCATTTTAAATACTGTGCGTGTAGGAGCCTTGGCATTACCACGTTGGACTGTAGGTGATTTGTTGGAGTTACCACTGTTCGACATGATAATATCGAGGCTCCGACAGTGGTGACCCCGACGTGATGATACCTAGGTATTTACAGTATGCTCCCCGACACGACACCGCGACGCGTGACCGTGCACCAAAGCCTCATCATCACCATCAACTCCAACGCTTCAGCCAGTCTACCAAAGAGGACATACTGGGTAGCTCTACACGTGTCTACGTTACCATGAATTTAACTCGTGAAAATTTACTACGATTGTATGTGTAGTTTGATGTCTCAGCAGATTGTCGCTACCCGTCAAATTCATTTTGGCAATGAAGCACGATATAAGTCAAACGTTTATAGCTGGTTTGCGGAATTTCAGTGCGGTCGTGTTCATTGAAAAATTTAGTGATAGTCGTCCATCTACCACTGTAAATAGCGAAAACATCGATGCTGTACGCCGCACGTTCGTAAACAGACGGACATGTGCCATACCATGAGATTCGGGCATCCTTACGCATAGTCATGAACCAGATACAATCAATCCAACATAAATATTGAGTGTGAAAAACTGTTTCCGATGGATTCCATAGAATTTTACTGAGGTTCCAAAAACGGACTGCATCCTTTGGTGCAATGCCCTGCTTACCAGATCCTGCGAAGGGACGCCAAATTTGGTGTGGAACATAGTGACACGTAACATGGATTCACAGCTACGATTCCAAAAGAAAGGAGCCTTCGACTGTTTAGGTTTTTCCTGGTGAACCGAAACCAATTAAAGCGGCGAGGGTGCGGTTTACCGCTAAGCGGATAATTGCAAATTTTTTAAATAAAATTTGACACGTGGTTACTATCGCTTTTTGGAGAATCGTCGAATAGTGAATAGTGGTTGGTAGATGAAATTTTTTTAGCAGGAAATTATTAACGAACTTCGTAACAATAACCAAAAACTTCGGAGCACCTTGTACCATGACAATGCCAGTTCTCACAAGACCAGGTAGATAAACGAATTTTTGAAAAGGAAAACCGTAAAGGTCTTGCATATAGTACCGACACGGATCATGCAACTTCTTCCTGTTTTAAAAAATCAAGAATTATATACGCGGTAAATTTTAACACCAGTAGAGACTGTGGCAGAGTATTACAGCATGTTTTCGAGGTTATCACGGAGGAGTGGTATAAATGTTTTCAAAATTGATTTAATCGTATGAAAAAGGGTATTGCAACTAGGGGAGAATATTTTGATAAACGATAAATTCATTTTGACCAGAGTGTTTTCCTTTTTTAATCCGGAAACTTTTAGTGTTGCCCACATATTAACAGAAATACCGTATAATTAAATTAAAGAGAAAAAGAAACGTTTGATGCTATTTGAATGTTATCAACTACCTTTTGTGCCCGTCCCGTTCTCAAAACGAGTACGGAAGTACTCTCTGGTAGGCAGTAGTATAGGTACTAATAATGATTGCACGACGTTAATTGGTGCTTATTGATTTATTCATTTAAAGGGTATTTTATTGGCTTAAAGGGTACTAAGAAATTCGTTTTATCATAAACATCCTAAAAGTACCCTGAGAATATCTAAAATTTGGAATGTCTTTTTATTGTTTATATTTTTATTTCAGTATCACCGCTCTTTGTCTTCTGTAAGCAGTGTGTTGATTTGGTTGTTAAACACGTTCTCGTAATAAAAATCTATACGTCTAATGAAAGTCTAATAAATAAAAGTATGGAACTGTACTAATATTATAAAGCTGAAGGGTTTGTTTGCTTAAACGCGCTAATCTCAGAAACTACTGGTCCTATTTGAAAAAAATATTTTAGTGTTAGATAGCTCATTTATCGAGGAAGGCTATATCGCGTTATGCAGCGGAGCACCAATATATAATGTTACAAAATCGGGGTTAACGTACGTATTATTTAAAAATATTATCACCTTCTCTACGTAAACGAAGCCGTGAGTTAAACTTAGCATTTAGCCCAGAGTAACTATTCCACGAGGATGAAGTCGCAGGCAGAAGCTAGTATACATGTAAATAGGTAAAATTGAATGTGTAAGGGTGGAGCTATCTATGGTCGTATCTAATGAAGTATCAGCAGTATCAACGATACGGGACCCACGAGCTACAGGAGACCAAACTAGTGTCACCAAACACCTTACCTAAAATTGTCCCTAGGGGATAGTGAATGCTAGATCACAGGTTGTCGATAGTATGATATAATTCAGCACTAAGAAAACTTCCACCCGAACTTTTGAAGTACTCTTTAAAGTTACTGGGTGCAAATCGTTTCTATTTTACCATGTTGAATTATCGGTACTAATTCAACACTGTGGTATCAACAAATTGTTTAAAGACTACAAAAGTACAACAATTATTCGGAGTAAATAATTTAAAAATATATGATGTACATGCCAACCAATGAACAACCATATAGTTGTCGGTTTCAAAGAAGGTTTTTCATGTTTAAGCAACAAATAAAAATACTCCAAATTAAATTTCTTTATTACAATTAGGCTCTGTACGATTATCCTAAATTTCGTTTTTATTAGGTATTCAATAACTATGTATACTAAGGAACGAAAATTTTTAAGTGAATTTCGGAATTCTATGTTGCCAATTATGTTCTTATCTATATTAATTTTGATATACATATATGGCTTACATCCACACTAAAATTATAAATGCGGAAGAAAATATTTTTGTTATCATTATACGATTACACTTCTAAACCTATTGTATTGAAATTTGGCTTGAAAGTAAACTAGACTCGGGAGAAAATCTTTTGTCCTAAACACATCGACAAATACGTAAACGAATATGTTAGAAAAAGCCAGAATTAACGTAATGACCACGTTATAAACTGGTGTTTATGATATCAGTTATAAAGCTGGGTGTTTATGAAGAGGTTTGTCAAAATTTATAAACATTAGTACAATTCGAAAATGAAATATTTCTGTTCCTTTACATTACGGTTATGTGATTTCTTTTAATGATTTTAACTTTTTAGTAATGTTCTATTTCTACGTTATGAATATACGTATTACATAGATCCTTTTTTAAACATAACTTTTGTAATTAAATCTTAAACTCTATTAAAAATCGTATTCAATATTCAAAATGTAATTACTCTAAAATCTCTTATACACGATCTTATTAAACATAAATATAGGTAATTTTGTAATAAGGTATTTATAATATCCAATCTCAAGCAGTAAGTGTACTTAACTTTGTTCAAACTAAATAACCGGTTCGTAAGAGAAATTGTTAACTGTACTTAATGACTTCGTAACTAAACAGACATTATTAAAGAATATTGTTTTTACTTTGTTTAACGTTGTGTAGGTATTTTTAAATAAATAGTACAATAAGTAATAGTATATATAAGTATTCAGCGAGTAAATTAATCTCATTAGTTTATTTTGGGTTAGTTTGGATTATTAACATAACAAATCTATTAAATTGAAATCACTTAAAAATAGTTATTGTTTTTACAAGAAATCAATATGTATCATATCAATTTGAAAAAATGTGCATTATAATTAATTATCTATATACATATAAGTCAATTTATTATATACGTGTGTTTGTCACTGAACTCCTCCTAAACGGTTTAACCGATTTTGATGAAATTTTGTGTGCGTGTTCGAGTAGATCCGAGAATGGTTTAGATTCGACCAATTGGACCCGGTATGTGGCGTTGCGGTTGTCTTTTAGGATTTTTTAATTATCAAGGCAAAATAACTTATTAAAGTGTTGCGCCACGCCGTAAGAAAGTTTTTTTTTATTATACACGGTAAAGTATAGGCACTGTGTCTGATGGTAGAATACTCAATCTATCACGCCATATAAATATTTTTTATGCTTTTATAATATTTACTAGGTATTTTTTTAATTTCTAACTAGCTGTGTTCGTGGCTTCGCTTGCATTTGTTATTTCATTGTATACTCCAAGTTCAAATACTTACGCATAACAATTTGAATGATATAAATATTGATTCGCTACAGCAGCATTTATAGCGTCCAGCGAAATTGATAGCGTAAATACCTTCTGCATGGGAAAACACTTAGGTGAGCCAATTTTATGGCGATCTATCAAATGGTGTTTGGGTTTATCGATCACAGTTATATCATCGTTAATTTTATTATATAAATGATGACTGACTGCCTCGACAGACGATTACAAATCAGCATATTTCAATAAAACTAAATTTCGAAGGTTCTAGATATATTTTTTTATATTATAGGAAGCAAACGAACAGGCGGGTCACCGGGTAATGGTCACCGTCGTCCATAGACACTAGCAACACCAGGGGAGTTGCAAGTGCGTTGCCAGCCTGTTTTTGGGAGGCAGAGGGAAGGGGTGGGGAATGGGATGTGGGCTTAAATAATCATAAAACGGTAACACAATTAATTCATTTATTAAAATGATTACGATGAACTACCAACATAATTAAAATTGATTTTTATAACTGATTGAACACTTTTATATATGTAACTGATCTAAAATACTATGCCGGTGTGATGTATAGTGGTTTAACGCACGTGTAAAATTGTTCTAAGTAGAATTTAAAGTTTAGTTATAACTAGCGGGCCCGGCGTACGTTGTCCGGCCCTGATAATAGAAAACCTTGACAAATGATATACCCAAACCATCCTCATGAATCACTGTATCTATTGATGAAACCTGTATGGCAATCCGTTTAGTAGTTTTTGAGTTTATCGCGAACAGACAGTCGGACAAACGTGGCGGAGGACTTTGTTTTATACTATGTAATGATAATGAATAATGTGAATATGTTCCTATATTAAGTTTTTAGCCTTAACTCAACCGATCATCAGGAAATTTTACGTACACGTTGTCAGGAGTACAGAAAAGGATAGGATACCTTTCGTTTAGAAAAAAGTACTGTTCCCGAGGGCTCGACTAAACCAAATTAACGCGAGCGGCACCACGAGCAAAAACTAGTACTGTGTAAATTTAACTTTAGAAATATTCATAACTAGTCTCAGCCCGCGACTTCGTCCGCTTGGAATAGTTACTTTGGGCTAACGCTTACACGCAGCGGAAGATCTTAAGAGGAAAAAAACCCCGATTTTGAAACATTCTTCATCGTTGCTCCGCTCCTATTGTTCTTAGCATGATGATATATAACTATATAACCTTCCTCGATAAATGAGTTATATAACACTAAAGTAATTTTTCAAATCGGACCAGTAGTTCCTGAGATTATACCCCCTACAACGTCACAAACTTTACCTCTTTATAATATTACAGCAGATTCATCACAGCTTCTTACCAAACGGGGTGAGCATTACTGTGAAGAACTGAACACAATGATGGAGAAGCTGGCACATCGCCAATCAGCATTGGTCAATCGCTCATCTCCGCTGCTCTTGCACGACAACGCGCGACCTCATACTGCACAGCAGACGGTCTCCAAGTTGCAAGAACTGGGCTTGGAAGTTCTCCGTGATCCGCCCTACTCACCAGACCTTGCGCCTACAGACTACTACTTTTTCCAGAATTTGGATAATTCCTTGGCGGGAAAAAAATTCAATATCCGAGAGGCAGTACAAAATGCTTTTGAAGAATTTGTTGCCTCCAGTCCAGCTGATTTCTTTAAGAAGGGCATAAATAAACTGTCACTGCGTTGGCAAAGATGCATTGATTGCATGGGTGATTACTTCGATTAATACAAATAAAAAATACATGAAAAAAATTCGTTTAAATTTTTTTCATACAAAACGGTAATTTCAAAGGTAAAGACTTGTTATTATTATATTATATCTATCTATACTAATATATAAAGCTGAAGAGTTTGTTTGTTTGTTTGGTTGAACGCTATGATCTCAGGAACTACCAGTCCGATTTGAGAAAATCCTTCGGTTTTAGATAGCTCATTTATCGAGGAAGGCTTTATATATCATCACGCTAAGACCAATAGAAGCAGAGCACCAATGAAGAATGTTTCAAAATCGGGCACTTTTTTCCTTTTGAGAGATTTCCTTAGTAGTAGTAATAATAAATTTTTTAGATTATTACTGCCATTGTCGAGTAGTCAATAGTATCACACGTTCTTTCTCCATTCCATTTTGGCAACCAGTCTTCTAGCAGACTTACGTAGGATTACGTAGGAGCATACAGATCGCATAGAGGCGATCAGGAGACAACCAGATTCTTCGAACACCTTATGGCAACAGCGGACCTTGCACAGCAGCGGTATCCTTCCGGAGAACTTGTATTCCTGGGGGATTTCAATGCCCACCATCAGGATTGGCTTTTCCCATTCCAGAGAACCGACCACGCTGGGAGAGAAGCGCATAAATTTGCACTCTCTCTCGATCTCTCACAACTGGTTAATCAAGCGACGCGAATACCAGATATTGACACTCATACTGCCAATTGCTTAGATCTGCTGCTGACTTCTAATCCAGACCGATACTCTAAATCTGTTTCAGCTCCCTTGGGTAGTTCCGATCACTGTCTGGTAAGGTCCGTTTCGTCATATCCCTTTACCGACGAAACTCTCAAGGGCACCAGAAGAATTTGGCGATACAAGTCAGCTAATTGGGATGAGATGCGGCACTTCTTTGCATCTTATCCTTGGCGACAGACTTGTTTTACCTCAAATGATCCATCAAGCTGTGCAGTAGCTGTCACGGAGGTGATGCGTCTGGGTATGGAATACTACATATTTTACGGGCAGATAACTAGCGGGCTCGGAAGACGTTGTCCCGCACGGATAATAAAATGAAAACCTTGACAAATTATATCTAAACCTTCTCCTTGAATCATCATTCTATCTACTGGTGAAAATGACATGAAAATGGTCGTTTTTGACTTTATCGCGAACAGATAAACTGACAGAGGACTTTTTTTTTAACCGACTTCGAAAAAGGAGGAGGTTACTATGTTCGGTTGTATGTATTTTTTTATGTAGGTTAACCGATATTTTCGCCAATTGTGAACCGGTTTTAATGGTTCTTGTTTTATTTGAATTGGTACACTATGTAGTGCTTAACTGCTGCCTGTGCATTCGTACGTGTGAAATTGATCAAAAATATGTTACAACCGCGTGAGACGTGTGTTTTACTGGACTCCAAGAATAAATATACATAATTGAAAGTCATATATTTGTATGTAATATGAATTATATCATCTTTTTGTTCAATTTGGCGGCCATATTGTTTTATTTACCGCGTTTGCTTCTTTCTACATAACTCAGTTATTATAACAACGTATAAGAATCACTTAAGTATATCGACAATACGGGCATAAATAAAATCTATATAATAAAAGATTTATGATATATTGTTCGATAATTTATAGCTTATAATTTTCCTTACTTTCTTATATAGTGTTAGTGAGCACTGAGTTTGGTGTATAGTAGGTTGAAGTTCCAGGTATGTTGCTGATGATAAATCCCATCCCATTCGATATACTATTAGTATTCATATATCTAATGTATACGTTGCATGTTAACAGTAGATGGCGTTCGTATCGTAGTTACAAATGTTTTTGAAAAAGCGTTTCTGTAAGGTACATACTCACTCACAATTTTACATTTCTTTAAAACATTTTTAAAAAGCGCGTAAGTAAGTTGATTTCATTATTTTTGAGCCTTCGAAGTAGATATTCTTATTTAGAAATTATTTAAAAACGAATAGTAATGCAACACGTTTATATTAGTTTGCAGTATTTTATTTATGCAATAAAACAAGATACATCAAATCCTATGAGTTTAGTCGTATACAGTCGTTGACATATAAAAACCCAAGACACACAGTCTCGAATAAAACTAGCGCTCAAAACCGTCCCCCAACATACATACAAAAATATACATACGTGGTTATAGTTATGCGATAAACTTATGATTTTGCAAATTCAACCTTACCTGAATGATTTAAAGTTATGTTTACAAGGACGCAAGCGATGGGAGACTATTTGATATAGTGCATAATCCAAAATTATGCACTCATTTTTGTGTGTCGGCTGTGTAATTCAAGTGTGCATCTTCAGTTTTTGTGTATCACTGTATACAGTATTCAATTTTGTACTAAAATTCGCTAATATGCAGTTCTATTATTGATATATCTTTTAAAATAAAGTCTATGCCGTATGCTTCAATCCCATGGTATCGCTGACTAATATATTACAATATTCATATTATTCGATTAAAAATAATACATTTAAATATACAGTAAAACACAATCATGATAAAATGTACATAGTGTTTTTCTTCTAAAGTAAGTATCTATCTAGCATAGGTACGTATATATCATAGGTCTCGCCAAAGAAAGATGTAATAACCGAAACTAAAAGCGTTGGAATAGTTTATTCGAACAATTAATGTAAACGGCATAAATTGTTTTTCTCTAAAATAAAACGTTAGTGAACTTGACATAGGACTTTATATGGATAATTCATTTGTAATTTGTTACAATTTCGTTTGATTTCTACAAACTTAAAAAAAGTATTTCAAATACTTCATTATTTGGAATGGCCGTCTTAAATCTCAACGCGGATGTTTCAATTAACATAACATATAAACATAAATCATTACATAGTATAAAACAAAGTCCCCTATTGCGCCTGTCTGTCTATCTGTTCGCGGTTAACTCGAAAACTATTGAACGGATTTTCTTGCGGTTTTCACCAGTCGATAAAGTGATCCATCCACGAGGAAGGTTTTGGTATATTATTGTCAAGTATTTTTTTATAATCAGGGCGGGACAACGTCCGACGGGCCCGCTAGTATCCAATAAAATTGAGTAGGATATTCAATTAAAAAATAAAACTGAACTCCACTAGGTATAAGAAATACGGAATAAGAATGTTTAAACGGAAAAAAGCCAACTTAAAAAAAGTCCAGTTATAAAAAATTCCCCAGAACGATTTCAATCATAGATAGGTTCGTTAGTTAGTTAGGTACTTACCTAGTCTTAGATTGTTATAAATCTACAAACTTCGCTATCTTTATATATTACCTTTTCTATATTGGAGAGTCTCTGATGTATAATCGAAATCCAAGGTCGAATGATAATTAAATTAAAATATCCGGCGAAGTTCTGAGGTAACAAACATTGAAAAGAATCCACCTAATTGAGAACCACCTTCTTTTTAAAGTGGGTTAAAAAATACATTTTTTATAGTGCCGTATAATTTTTAAAGTTTATCATTGAAACTTGTAAGTGATTGTGTATTAAGTTTTAATGGATTCATCCTATAGTTTGTGAGTGTTACGAGAAGTAAATATATTAACCTTTAAGTAGCATTTAAATATGTTTAGATAGATACCTTTTATGAACAGATTGAATCCAAGCTCTTCTGAATATATAACCTGAAGGTAAAAGCCTACAAGTGCCAGAGATAACGTAATTTGAAAAAAGATAAATACGTCGCGGCTTTTTAATTGTTGTATCTTAAGGTCACTAAATGATAAGTCACTACTAACTACCCTTTGAGATTCCAACAGTGTCGGTGTCAGTGTGTTGCCAAAATGATAACCCCCACCCTTCAAGTTGGATCGCCATAACCGGAGCACTTATTTTGTAGCAGAAATTGATGCGGCGCTGATACCGTCACAATCCAACCTTGTACAGGTTCTATCGCTCTGATAGAAAAATATTTAGTAAAAAACTAATGTAAATTATAATTATTTTATATTTTTGGTAGTAGGTGGTAGAGCCACGCTGAAGCTATTACTGGTTTCAGCATGAATGGGTCGGCGCGCCCGGTGTAGTACCACCCTCTCGCAGAAAACCGTCGTGAAAGAATAGTGCTTGCATTGTTGCGTTTTGTTCGGTCACTGAGAGCGCCGGATAATACCCCCCCAAAAACAGGATGGAAACACACGTGCGACTCTTCTGGTATTGCAAGTGTCTATGAACGGTGGTGATCACTTAACGTCAGGTGATCCACCTGTGCGTTTGTGTCCTACAGTATAAAATAAATAAATACTGAAATAATAAAAAATATTTCGTACAATTATCTCAGTACAATAAACCTTTTGTTCAACTTTTTATAGCGCAATAGTCCATAGCAGCAAACAATTCTTTACTAATAGGTACATATAATATCCCACGCCTGCAATTCGTATTGATCTCAGAGTATGTAGCTTGTACATATAACTTCACTCGTTAGATGTAAAAATAGTTTTATGTTATCTATTTCAGTATGAATCGTGATAAGATGAAGCTATATTATTGTTATTAGTTTTTGTAAAATAATTAAACGCAAATGATTGCTAGTACAACATGAAAGCAAATTTGAAAGTATTTAACACAGTATATCTTTTCGTTTTATGAATTAGAATGCGTTGTTAATAACTACGTTTACTGTTGTGGTTTGATGTATATTCCATGATTAAATATAAATTGTTATATTTAATATACCAAGTATACATAATTAAGTTGTAGAAGAACGTTAAATATTTTTGAGTTCAGTTATAAATAATAGTAGTTTGAATGAAATCATTAAAATACCATTCGATTAGTGTAAACTTGTGACGCTAATGTAAATAATATTTATATTACGTATATTGAGTATTATAGAAACACGAGCTTAAATTACCCTAGAAATAAGTTCTCAGACATTGTGTATTAATATTTCATGAATCTCCAAGGTTTCCTTGTTCGCCGAGTAAAAGTAGATTTACTCACACTACGGAAAATCCAATTCGCTTCGTCGTACTCACGGGCGCACGCTCACAGACGCGCCTGACTTGAGGGAAAAATAAAATTTCTCGCTAAGTTTATAATGGGAAAACTTTGAGAACCACTTAATTATGTTAATGTTTGAAACAAAATTTTAGGGGAGACGTTAAACACGACAATGTTTTAATTCGGAAATAGTAATGTTATTTGTGTTCATCGCTAATAGTTATTGTTACAAGATTATAAATGTCGCTTTATGAAAAGTTATTGTCAACTTACTTTGCTTTTAACCTTGTCTTACGAATTTCGTTTAATTACTTATAATAAGTAATTGAATATAATAGGACGGTAAAGCGTACGACCTATTTCTCAGATAGATTAAAATACAAATGACATTTTCTTTAATAATACACAACATATAGCATACATATAACAATTTAACACGAAAGTTCACCACATTCTACTAGTTTATCCTCTATATATCTGTACAGGTAACAAAGCGTCCTGGATCCGCGAAAAAATAAAAAAACTTAATAATTTGAAAAAACTTGTTAACACCATTTCAAAAATCGAATAGAACACTGGATAATTCAACAAGTGATATTTTAAACTAGCTATACCCTTCAGATCCGCACGCGTTTTTTAAAATCGTATTAAAGAATTATAGCATTGTGAGACTATGTACAATTACAGAAACGCTCTTTAAAGACCAAAAGTAACATGTAACGTGTACAGTAGATATATAAATACAAAAGCGCGCCAAATGAGGTTTGTCATCAGCAACACATTTGGAACCTTAACCCACCATATAACTACCTCAGTGCTCACTTACGCTGTATAAGGAACTAACGAAACAATAACTTAAAATATTATTTTTAAGATTTACATTTACATTATATTTAATATACATTGCCATTATTATAATTAAGATTTTGTGACAATAAAAAAAATAGACGCTTGTCTGTTCCGCAAGAAATTGTATTATGGAACACTTTACGTAATACGTTTATAATCTAAGATCTTTTTAGGAAGACCTCTATATCATTAATGTTATTAATAATTATAATGTCGAATTGTAAACAATAAACTGATAATTGTTTCTCTTATTAAAAATAAAGAATTTATTGAAATCTTGCTAAATTTTATGCATACAAAGTCGCGGGTAACAGCTAGTCTAAAATAGAATAAACTCAAGTACTTTTAATTAGGTTCGCTATCTACCAGTGAAAATCAATGTAACCGTTTTGGTGACAGCACAGCGGGCGAAGCCACGGTTAACAGCTAGTCTAAATTAAAATAAACTAAATTACTTGAAATGATTTCCGCTATCTGCTGGTGAAAGTTTGGTGAAAATCGGTCCAATCGTTATGGAGACAACATTGCAGACGAAGTCGCGGTTGATAGCTAGTCTAATTTAGAGTAGCCTAAGAAACCCGCTGTAATTTTAGCTGTGTCACTGAAATTCCTGTCAAAATCGGTCAAACCGTTTCGGAGATTACCCGGAACAAACAGACAGACAGACCGACAAAAATTTTAAAAATTGCATTTTTGTTATCAGAAGCGTGTATACTTTCATACCCAATCAGTCAAAAAATTTTATTTTGGTATTACATACAGACACTTCATTTTTATTATATGTATAGAATAGATATAGAAGATTACATTTTTAGGTGACCTGCACTTAGACACCAGGACAGAATCGTAACCAAGTTAATCATTTTAATTTACAGTGTGTTACGTAATCTAGACGTGGTTAAAACCATTTCTTGACGATTTTGAATCTGGAAAGTTTAGAAAACTTGTCATAATTAATATCTTCTAGTAGTTTAATTATACTATAAATCCTTTTTGTTATTTTATACAATTATATAAAACCACGGGATTTTCTTGCGTTAATATATCTTTATATACGATAGATACACTATATCTTTCTATCGCGTTATATAGGTTACATCTGTATATAAACTATATCTAATCTAATCTATATCTATGTTATAACCTATCCCTTGGAAAAAAAAATCCTTTTTTCTGAATGAAAGGTACCTGGATATCCTTTTCTATATTATTGACAACGTGTATATAAAATTTCAAAATTTTCGGTGGAGTAGTTAAGGCTCCTGTCAAACAAATAGCTATTTTTTCGCATTTTTTATATTTGTTAAGATTCTGGATAATTTGCATTTGTTTTCTTTGTTGCGGTACTAGAATTAAGTAGAAAATAGGTTTATAATATACCTAATGCCAAAGGGCTACCGCATATACAACCGACTTTAGAGTATTGCTGTGTTGAAGCCAATTATAACAGTTGCTACTCCTGAGGACTGAGTTTGATTACCTTGTGTGGCAGTGGCAGTTCGTACTGTCGACCATACCTGTCGGACGGGAACATAGCAGTATTGCAACTTTATGGCAGAAATAGGTGTAGCGATGATGTTTGTACATTCGAACCCTGTAATAGGTTCTATTAAACGTATAATGGTACCACTCATAGTGATTGCTAATATGACTTTTCACTAAACCGATCCATAGATCCGATATTAGAAGATCCTCGCACTGAGAGTAGTATTAATGTTTGATTATGTATGAAATCAAAGGTATTAAAAATGTTTCTGAATATTGAATTAACAGGTATCTGAGACTGAGTACGTAACAGTTTTTCATTTTAATGGAGAAAATTATTCCCGGGTTATGTTATCCTGTAAAATATATCATAGGATAAAAAAAGAACTTGAAACATTACCTCATTTTCATTTTAATGAAAATATCATTTCCTTCCAAGGAGGTATATCCAAAGTTTACATCCGTCATTTTGCATGGGCCAACGGTCGAGTGGCGGTGGCTGGGGTACAAGGGAGTCGACGCGGCGGGTGGAGCGGCGCCACCCCGCGAGCTCCCCCCGGCCCCTCCGCGGGATCGATACGTCATTTGAGCTGGTCGCCATGGAGACCGCGAACGGAGCGGGGCGGCGCCGCGGCTTCAGGATGGTGGGTGCACGGGACTCCGCGGAGCCCGCGAGCCCACGCCGAATGAAAAAATAGATACAACCTTATTTAGGACAAATCTCCGATAAAAATTTCACTTTTTCTGGAATTTTATTTTTATTCAAGTCATTTTTGGATTGCTAGAAAATTAAATAAAGTTGTTTCGTTAGTTCTTCGTTGATTTTCAGAACGTTATGAATGATATGTGAAAGGAAAATTAACCTTATTCCAGTTATATAAAGACTACAATTTAATCCAGTATTAATAAGACATACGTATCAAAATTACCTATATCTGAATGTATTGAATTGAGGTGAATATTTATAATTATATATTTAAATTTTAATTATATTAAGTTCACATCCTCAAAAACATTACTGTAAATGTATAATATGAGAAAAACTGTTTATATGAATGTTTTTAATATTTATATTATTTTTTGTACGAGTTCCATTTACTTCCCTCCGTGTATTGGGGCATTGGCCACCTGATTGGGGTCACCAAACGAACTCACTACTGTTAGTATAAGAAACGTTGTATAATTTAAGAATAACAGAGACTGTTTAGTATTAAAAATAAAACACAAAAGAGGCTTTTTTGTTTATCCTGTTTTCTTGTAGTAACTAGAATAGATGAGATCGGAAAATACTTGTATCACATTATTGTCAGGTTTTTATAACCCAAGTTAATTGTAATAGAATTCGAAACTAAATCCATATATACTGCGTCCACACTATTATCAGAGTCAGTTTTAAATATCACAATTTATTTATTAAACACCTTTCATGAGAGATCTAGTTTAACATTTTAAATTGTATGATCCTTTTCGAACAAAGATTGCTTGGTGGCCTTGGTAATGTTCGGTCTCATCAAATAAGTAATTATGTATTTCGACCTGTTTTAGAATAATTTTAATGTTGTAAATAATATTATTTTCTTGTAATTACTGGAAAAAATATTACGTTTTCTCAAATGTAACACCGTAAACAAGATTATATGCGCTCATTAGTGTATGTAGTGTACTTATTAATTATAATGTATGTATTTTAAGTTTTTTATTGCTTACTAACAGAAACGACCGTCTAGAGATGCTTTGCTGATAATCGTCATTACAGTATAATATCGCGTAATGCTTGCAGAAGTTATGGGGAATTACACTTGTTGATGACGTAGCACTGAACCCAGGCACTATGACGTGTTGTGACAGTATGTGGAAAATCACCATTTTCGTGTGAAATATTGTAATCATTCACAGCTCTATTTTTTTTTATTGTAGCACGGCAGTATCTGCACTGTGCCTGATTGATGGTAAGCACAGTACTATCCAAAAACAACGGCGACCACCGAGAGATGCGCCCTCCTCCGTCGATCGACGTTGTCATGCCGGCCTGCGTAAATGCCTCTTCACGTTACGCTTGAAGGACCCCATTTTATAGGAAGGAGGGAACACACTGGCCCGGAGATTGTTCCACAGTTTCACGGTACGGCAAAAATAAGTCTATCCTCAGCTAATTTTAATATGAATTGATGAATATTGTACTTTATATGATCTAGTTAATATTCGAGTATAAAAATAAAATTAGTATATTTTGATTAAATTAGAAATGTCAAAAGTAAGTACCGCATAATGACCGATAGGAAATAAATCTATACTTGCCTTCTCCTTTATGCAATGTCGCAGGTTGGTAGCAATTGCGTAGATGTTATCGATTAAATATTTCTGTTTATCAGACCATGCGTGATAAAACTCTGGAGAGTTCCAGAGGAGAAAAGCATTTACGAGGAGTTCGCTCTGCCATTTTTTTTGTTGCATATCATTGAAAACATGAGTGGTTGAAAGTATTAAGCAGCATTTTTTATTTGTTCATTTTATGACCTAAATGTAAGTTTTATGTTCATATACGTATTCTATTCTTACAATATTAACGCAAATATGTTTATACTTATATACTACAATTATATAATATGTAGGTGGTACAGCCACGCTGCAGCTATTATTGGTTTCAGAACGAATGAGTCGGCTCGCTCGGGGTAGTACCACCCTCTCATAGAAAACCGACGTGAAGTAACATTGCTTGCATTGTTGCGTTTCGTTAGATCAGTGAGAGCGCCGGAGACCCACCTCCCCTCCGCTCTCCCCCCTCCCTCCCTTTCCCTCAAAGACAGGCTGGTAACGCACTTTCGACTACCCTGGTGTTGTTAGTGTCTATCACTTATCATCAGGTGACGCCCCTGTTCATTTGCCTGCTATGACATAAAAAAAAGTATATATTATAAGCATTGTAGCGCGTTTCTGTAAAATTACAAATTTATGACATATCACCTTCTTCCATACATGTCTTTACATATGTAAGTTATTGAAATTGTACTGAAATACATGTTATGTTTCTTTATTGATTTATTTATTGAAGTGAAACTTCTAATGCGACTTCCAACAAGGTTGCGTTAAACGTTTAACGCTACCATGGAGGGGGTATGAAAGCACTGTTGCATTAAACGATTACTTTAGTTACTTACTTTAGTTATAATAATCCCATTGTAAATGTTATAGATTTGGATATTTCTCCACTCGAAAATGACAATAAAATGATGTGAATTATAAGCAATGTTAATAAAGTTAGTCTTAAAAAACAATAAGATTTCACTAAAAATCAATTTCTACCCCTTCCTATTTTCATTTACACATTACGAAGTTTCACTTCTTCCGCGCGGCGGGACTCCGCGCACTATTTTTTTTATATACAAATTAGATTTATCTTCTAACTTCAATATCAACTGATATTATATAACACAGGACGTAAGATGGTAAAAGGTATTAAGCTGATCGAATAAACATATATTTTTATAGGTTTTTACCTATCTATAAGCGTTTGTTTAGTAATAGATTTTCAAGATTATGATGTAGTCCTTCTCTGAAAGGTCACTTATATTGTAAAATTCGAATACACACGATCGAAGCTGTATCCGAACGCATCTGAACCATAATTGCTGCTTCAATTGTTAGTTTTGTTGAGATTGTATGGTTTTTATAATTTACCCAAAACTGAATTGGTTTAATTGGATAATAATACGATATTGGATATGATCATTCAGCGGTATAAAGATACTCTAGTTAATATCGGCTATTTAGAAGATGTATTATAATTTTATTAATTAGGAGATTTTCTTGTTTTTTTTTATATAGGTGGCAAATGAACATGCGGGTCACCTGATGGTAAGTGATCACCGCCATCAATAGGCACTAGCAAAACAAGTGTGTTGCCAACCTGTGTTTGGGCGGGAAGGAGAGGGGAAGGGGGAGGAGAGGGAGGCGAAGAGCAGGTGGGCCTCCGGCGCTCTCACTGACCGAACGAAACGCAACAATGCAAGCACTGTTACTTCACATCGGTTTTCTATGAGAGGGTGGTACTACCACGGGCGAGGCGACCCATTCATGTTGAAACCAGTAGTAGCTTCAGCGTTGGTCTACCACCTACAGCACCTGTTTAAGTGCAAACAATTTGGTATTTTATGAATAAACTATTCAACAGAAAATGTCTCAATTCAAACTTAGTGCTAATAAGTACGGTTATCGGAAACATAAAATAAGAGAAAGTTCGCAAATAATCTAATAAAACATCGAACACTGTTAAAACTGTAAGTGCCTACATATTTCTTATTATTGTACAATACAATCTACAAATATACAAACTTTCAAATACGTGTATTTGCTTATACAAACAAGAAAGTTAGCGAACAATATAAAAGTAATGGGGTAGAGTGAAACAGCAGAACTTACGGAGTCTAAGCGAGAGAGAGAGATGGGTTTATTCAAATTGAGGGTACATATTTCTACATAGGTAACAAATAGCTTGTTGAGAAAAATATGGATATTCCAACGGAAAACCGGATTGAATTAATCTTCGAATTGAATTTAGTTATTTTGACATACGATTGGGTTTGTAGAAAATCCGAATAATACGTACCGCAATTGTGTGCTTGAAACCGATAAGGTTTATGAAATATATTTATTCGTTAAAATTGGCGAATATGCAGACATTTAATTGCTTAGTTATTATGGAATTCGTTCTAAAAATACTATTGTAAAGGTACATTATATAAAACTGAACTTTGTTTTGGTGTTTATTTTATTATTGTACTTGTACTTAATACGAATAAGTGAAATTTATAACAAATAGTTAATTCTTCTATATATATAAATATATATGGGTTTGGTTGGAGACATATTATAAAAGATAGTCCTCTGCCACGTCTGCCTGTCTGTTCGCGATAAACTCAAAACTACTAAACGGATTTTCATGCGGTTTTCACCAGTAGATAAAGTGATTCATGAGGAAGGTTTAGGTATATTAAGTTAGGTAATTAGGTATATTATTATTCAAGGTTTTTTTTAATATCAGGGCGGGATAACATCCGCCGTTCCTGCTAGTTGTTAATAATTCAGTGCATTTTTATGCTTGAACATACGTAATTACTAGCTTTGATGACCTTAATCGACCTATTCTGTCATCTTGTGCTAGAAGTATTAGTTTGCAGATCTTATATAATGATCATAGGCAAATAATGAATACCTTGTGATTGTGGAATTCCGAGTTTTAAGAGAATCTATATATTTTCCAATGAAGAAAGTCTCAAATGTGTTTTATCTTTACTTATGAAGTAAACGAGAGTTGAGAAATATTATGTTTACCGTCGTTGTCATTGAGATTGAGTTATATTACAATTCGTTTGTAACCGATAGACAGTATTTAAATTTTTTTTTTTTTAAATCTAAAAAAATCGGTCACAGTTTCTTAAATCAAGTTATTTTTAAAGTGAATACTGATACCATAAACATGGTTTTTTACGATCATGGTTATGAATTATGAACTCGATCTTACATAGTAGTTCATTTCTGAGGAACATACGAGATCGTGAAACGTATGCACAACGACCTATCAATACAGATAACATACTAGTCTAATAAGTTCACCCTCGGTACTGTATAATGAATACAGTTAATGTGTAGTAATAAAATCACACACAAATATCTAAAATCAGTAAAAGCATGCTCTCAGTACTTATCTGTCTTGTCTTACATACTTAATGTACATAAGAGAGATTATAAAATCTTACTACATTTTGTGAACTATGCCGTTGGAATAAGGAATCTTTTTGAACGGCATAAATACACGATTTAATTATAAGTTTGAAATTTCATTCGACTCTACATTCAAATGAGTACATAACAATATAATTAAGTATACCATACCTCGTATGTGTTTAGATAATATTCAAATTAAAAATCGATGGGCAATCCTTTACGAAATGTATTCAGGGTATCGCCATGTTATGATTATTAAACAAAAAGTAGAAAAGTTGAAGAGAGTTGCTCCTGCAACTTCAAGAACAGGTATTTACACTGTTTGAATATGTAGGTTGTGCAGGTACTTTGGAATTCTTTTCTGTTAATTTTATGACAAAATTAGTTACGTTACGGATACTGTAGGAAGTATAAATAATAACAGTAATATAAGACGAATTATGAAATATCATTTAAAGAGATGTAAAGTAGTTATTATAGGAATTAGTACTGTTTGCTTCGTAATGTCCTCATGATACGTGATTACATATTATAATTATCATTCACGCAAGATGTAAATTAAATACTTCGGCACTGTAACTTTTAAGATATTTTTCTCTTAGTTTAATTATCTATTATAAAGTCATTTATGCATCGTGGTAGTAAACACGAATTATAAAGATTAAATTTACAAGAAGGATTTTAATTATGAACATAATTAAAATAAGTAGCAGTTAAAATTAGATCAAACAGTGTAAATGTTCCTCAAGATATAGATTTCAAAATTAGATTATTCATATGTATACATTAAAAGAAATGATAAGTACCAAGAATTATATTAATGTGGTTGAACGACAAACGCAGTAAGAAGCGACATCTGTTGAAAATTGTGTATAACCTTTACCAAAGTGAGCTTGAGACCTTGAGATAAATAATGAAATAATTAACATTCCAAGCAATATAATTTCATAATATATTATATTGAATAGTACTTATTTTAATAAATGGTACATATATACAAACTGAAAATTTTGTTTATTTGTACGATTCAACTCTTTTTTTACCACAAAATGTGTTATTGTTTTTAATAAAGGCTTAATAAAAATGTGGATTTCTTTCCATTGCTATTCTATTGTACGTGGTAATTAATAATTACACAGTATTGGTGACAGGAAAAATAAAATAAACTTCGCTTGAAATATTTTATTTAAAATTCGTTTCACAGTTGTACAGACAGCTAGAGTATAGCTATACGGTAAAATATAAATAAAGAAATAAATTTATACTTTCGTAAACATATTTAATTATTACAGTGTATCTATTAAATTATGTACCCACGGAACATAAAAATATAAGATGTCAAAATCGTGACAACTGAAGTATCAATTTATACTTACTGTCTTTTCTATTGCTAAAACTTTATAAATAAATATAAATACACCTATATAACCTGAATACACAGAAAAAGGTTGGTACGAATTAATGCGTTCGTTCTTTAAAACATCTATGAGTACTGTGAGATGAACGAACGCAATAGTCTTAAGCTTTCGTACCGATCTGGATCTGCTTACGTTTCAAATTCTGTTTATATTAAATTCTACCAGCACTTTAATATCAAAAGTTATAAAAGATACTACTACAATATGCTCGTTACCATGTTATCATACTGTAAGTTTTTTTTACAAAACGATTAAAATATTGGCCGCTATCACTAAAAAGTGCTACTATGCGTAGAGTCTTCCACGAGTTAGAGAAAACAAACAGGATCGGTCATTTTCTATAAAACATGAAAGGAGGAAAAGCCCCGGCCAAAGCTAAGCAACGCGTCGACTGGAGGTTTTCTTTTAATATAGTAAAGGGCCTTCGTTTTACTTCTAATATTATAATAGTCACTGGTCAAAACATGGCTTAAGTACTATACACCTAAAATATATAAATTATTACAAATTAAGTAAGGCATTTACAACATCAGGGTTTCTTAAAAATGACTTCGCTTTTACACGATACTGGACTGATATATGTAGCATCGTGTAAAAACAAAGAAATCGACTAAGCTTAAATCGGTAAAACAATTACGATTACATGCAATAAAATGGTCAAGATTACGGCGATCTAAATGACCTTAGAAGCACGATTGACAGAATAAATTTGCATAGCTTCTCTCAGGTCAATCTTGTTTTTGTGATACTCGGAAAATTTTGATTATCTTATCATAAAGGCATAGTCGTTTACAACTTAGTACTATCGTTTGGCACTGACGTTAGTAAAAGATACATAAATAATATAGTAAAATATAAATTAGTCCCAGATGAAGACTCGAAGATTTATATAAATTTTAGATTTCGACATTAAAAATATGTTAATCACAGTCATGGTTGATTAATATTGAGTTGTGCGTGCCACGACTTCCTATGAAAAGTATCAAAATATTCAATCTTCCAATATTACATAATTATGACACGAAATCTTAGACTACTCCTTGTGGATAGTTTGAATTGAGCATTATTCTTGTACATAGAAGAATAGATGGAAATTATTATCACACAGGCGCATTATCCTTGTGATGACAAGTTCACGATGATAAAAAACTTTCGAAGGGTTTTCACCTTCGTCGCTTCGCGGATACAGCGGCCGCTATCATTTGTCTTAACATAGGCTCCGGAGTGCACGCTTTAGGATCGCATTTCATTTGACCGTCTCCTCCACATCTGTAAAGATAAAATCGTATATTATTTCTATAAATTGTGATTTACAAATTATATGACGTCTGTAACATTCGTATTGGTTATTACATAAACTAGTGATCTAAATTCGACCATAATAACGTTGTAAACCATTAATAGCAATGTAGATGGCAGACATAAGGAGCGTGAAGTATGAACAATAAAGTCTTATATGTAAAGGCTTGGACTCATTGATGGTATTGCAAAAAAAACTACTTCCAATTTTTATTATTGATTATTTTAAAGTTCGTTTATAATTATTAACATAAAAAAGAGAGAATCGGTTGACAAACAGGAGTAAAATATTTATATGTCATGTATATGTCTACTAATACTCATATAGGGAAGTTTGATAGAATGTTCGTATATAGTAATTTTAACGGTCGTATTCCTTGAAAATACAGTACGTACAAGGTAAATTAAGAATAAATACAACTAATATTTTGTACCGTTTAAGTATCTATAATAGAATATTAATTTAAGCCAAAATAAGTTTTAATCACTTACGTGCAATGTAAACATGGTCCTGACGAAGCGCGTACAACTTCTCCAACTTTGTAGGTGTGCCCCTTTATTTGACATCCTCTTCTCTGTGCTGCGCCCTTATATGAATGAGTTGGGAAATGAGGTGGCAATGTGGTCGTAGTAGTTGTTGTAGTTGTTGTGACGTTGAGAGTTGTTGCCATTGATACTGGGCATTCGTATCGAGGACAACAGAAACCTTGGATCGGTTCTTCATGGCAACCATGAATTGGAGGGGGACAGCTTTGTTGTAAGCAAATAATATCGCTTCTGAAACAGAAGCAGAAGTCGCAAGGATCATCTCGAGGTATTTGTTGGGCAGAAACATATACTTTTCCGCCATAACGACACGTTCCGGGACCGAAAGCTTGATCTTCTTCAACATAATCAGGTTCTCCTCCATAACCGCTACTGCCGCTTGGAGGTAAATGTTCTTCTTCGGGTTGTGGTGAAATTTCATCTGGAGATTGTGTTACGCTGGTGACTGGTTTGGGTACCTTCGAAAATGATGTATCCTCTGGTTTCGTTTCTGGTGTTGAAGTTGTAGCAACAGGTGTCGGAGATTCTTTTTCAATTGCAAGAGAAGTAGGTTTAAGCGTGGTTACTGTAATTTCGACAAACGGTGTAGTTGTTTCTGATTTGTCTTCATGGAGCGGTTTCTCTGTTGCGATAGAAGCTTCAGGAATAGATACATTTTCTATTTCCGATACTTGGGTAGATATAGAAGTTGATGTTTCTTCTTGTTTAGAAGTTGTGAATACTCCTTGGTTAGATATTATCGGTGTTGTATCATGTGTTTCTACCGACGTTTCTTCAGCAAGTCCTGTGGTTGCAATAGGTTTCTCTGCATCATAAATTGATGTCGTTGTATCTTGATTTATCGCAGTCGTTTCCTTTATTCCAAATTGTTCGTCTGAAGCTTTACTAGTAGATTGTTCCAGTGTATGTTCTAAATCAGACTTTTCTGGAGTGGATTTATCATCTATGGAGGTAACGGTTGTAACATCTAATGTTTTGTGTGTATGCTCTTCTAATTCAACAATATCGGGATATGTCTCTGTGCTTTCGGATACAGGCCCAGACACGTGCTTAATTTCTTCTTGCTCAGTTGTTTCTTCTTGTATTTGTATTGTAGTTATAGAGTTTATTTCTGTGGCATCTGGTTTTTTGGTAGTTATTTCTGTAGAAACAGTAGAACTATCGTGTTCAATTGGGATAGTTTCTTGTTTCTCTGTGAAATACTGTTCTTGTGATACTGTTACTATTTCTGATTTTATCGTACTTGAATCGATGTAATCTGTTGTTGGCTTTATTTTTGTTTGCTCTTCTTCATCAACATGATGTTCATCCAGATTTGTTTGACTCACTTCTTGAACATTTGTTGTTAATGATTCCGGTGCTAATGTTATTTTGTAAGGAGTTTCTTGTTCACTACTACTAGTCAACTCTTCCTGTGTAATAACGGGCACCGTCGATTGCTCTTGCACAGCGTGGTGAGCAGTTACATCAATGTGGAAAGTGTTTGTAGCTGGCAACACAGTTGATACCTCTTCTTGTTCATTATCAATGGGTTTCTTAGTTACTGATTCTTCTGATGTTGTAATATAGATATCAGACTCCATTGTAACGTCTTGGTGAGTTACCAAACTCTGAATATCTGGTGATGCTGTAACTGATGTCTGTACATTTTCTACTATTGACGGTGTATTTATTTCTTCAGGTACAGTGACAGTAGTAAGAGTTGTAGCTGGAAGTAATTCTGTTGTTTTGGAATAGTGATCCTCTGTGAGAGGAGTTTGCTCGTCTATAGATGAAGACTCTGTAGTATCAGTACTCAGGTGCTGTACTTCTGTAATATGTAAATTAGGATAAACTTCGTTTGTAATACCATCTACCGGAACTTTAGTTCCCATTTCATTGCCTTGCGTCACACCTATTTCAGGGGGGCTAACAGAAGAAATTGATTCAACCTTAGTAAATTCTGTAGTGCCTTGAATTTCTTCATTGGTTGTTATATTTTCAACATATTCCATTTCAGTTGTATTTTCTGATAGCGGACGTTTATGAGTATCATCTGGTTTAATATGGGCATCATTGTCATATAATTCCGTAGTTAATTTAACACCATCTTGTTCTTTCTCTTCATTTATATTGTTTGTATCTTCCAGTTTAATCTCAGGTATAGTTGCAGCCTCTGTAGATTGAATTTCCGATTCAGTAACTATGTGTTCACTTAATGTGGTGAGTTTATTTTCATCTCCTATCATGCCAGTTACAAGATCTGTTGATTCTATTCCAGGAATAGCTGAAGCTTCTGTTTTAATTTCGTCAGCTATAACAAATGCTGGCGTTGTAGTTTTTGTTTCATATTGTACTGTAGAATATGTTTCCGTATCAGACAAGTGGTAAACTGGTACTTTCGTTTCATATTCGTTCTTTTCTACATCAGGTAAGGATGATATGGTAGAGCTCATCTCAATAGGTACTATTCCTTGTATATCCGATCCTGTGACATCTGAAATTGGTGATTCAGATCCTATCTTCTCTTCTTCACTTAAATGAGGTGCGGGTGATGTTATTCTTGTTTCATCCATCCCCGTTACGTAAGTAACAGACTCTGTTCTTTGAGAATATGATGTTTCTGTTGCTACATTGTCACTGTCAATTATAGATACAGGTAATGTAGTTTTTGTTTCATCCAATTTATCCGTTTGATCTTCTGGTTCTGTTACTTCAGACGAAGGAGTTACTAATTTATTTTTTTCTTCATCAGCAACCGATGTGGATTGGGTAGGTTGTGTTTCTTTAACTTCATTTGTTTGTAATTCTACTTCCTTCTCAGTAGAAACATCCAATTCTGATTGAGTATTTCCAGTATCAGTAACATATATTGGCACTTTTGTTTCTGTTTCAAATGAAACAGGCTGTGTTGCCTGAGTGGTTGGTTTATCTTCTGTCTTTTCTTCTATAATTATAGAAGAAGGTATTGTGGTTTTTGTTTCATGTATTTCTGATACATAAACATCTTCTTGAATGGTAGATGATGGTGTTGTAGTTCTTGTTTCATCTACGTCATTAACTTGTAATTCTAACTCTGTAACTTGAGAAATTGGAGCTTCTGAATCAAGCTTTTCCTTTTCCGTAGCTGTTACTGATAATGTGGATTTTCTTTCGTCGATATCTATAGCATAAACTCCCGATTCTGTTACAGGGGGGGATATGGATTGTAGTTCAATATTTTTATCTTCGGCAACAGCTACTGGTAATCTATTAGTTTGGTCTGCATCAGTTGTATGAAGTTCAGATTCTGTTACATGAGATGACGAGGTTCCTGTTTCAACATGAGATGTGGGCAAAACTGTGCTTGATTCATCTGATTTATCTTTATGTAATCCTAATATTGTCATAGGAGATACTGGTAGTTCTGGCTCTTCTTTAATCATCTCTGTTTCAGTAGTATAAGTAGGTATTGTAACTCTTGTTTCTTCTAATGTAGTAAGATTTATTTCAGGCTCTGTTTCCGGAGAAATTGGAACAGCTTCTTGGATTGTTCGTTCTGTGGTGATTTGTCCAGCTAAAGTTGTTGATGTTTCATCTATTGCTTGTTCATGTCCTACTACTTGAGTTACTTGCGTTTTTATTATATTCTCTTCTTCTTCTGTCTTCTGTGTAGATATCGTAGTTTCTATATCTGTTACCTTATCTGAGTGTGGTTTTAACTCTGTCATGATAGTAACTGGGAATTCTAGTTCAACTCTCTCATCAGTAACAAGTGTGTGTGGCGTCGTTTTAATTTCATCAAATGTAGTAGTTTCTAATTCTATCTTAGTAAATTGAGGAGATGGAGCTTCAGTATAAACTTTTTCGTGTTCGGTAGCAAATTCTGCAAATGTAGTTTCTCTTTCATATGTCGGGAATGTAAACGTTTCTTTCTCAGTCACTTGCGGAGATTCGTATTCTGGTTTAACAGTTTCTTCTTTTGTTATAAAAGCAGGTAAAGTTGTTCTAATGCCTTCTGATTCAGTTGAGTGTAAATTGGGCTCTGTTACATACATACCTGATGAATCCGTTTCGATTTTATCTTTTTTATCAATGTAGGTTGTGGGCAAAGTAGTTTTTATTTCATTGGCATTTGTTGTGTAAGCTACAGATTCTGTTATTTCAAAATCTGGTGTACCTGTTTCAATATGGTCTTTCTCTTGTTTTAATGTTGTTTTTCCTTCATCAATTGGGGATTCTGATTCTGTTTCGTATACAGATGTAGTTTCTGGTTGAATCTGACCCTCATCTATCACCGATATCGGTGAGATTTCTTTTGTTTGATCTGTATTATCTATTTGCGATCCTTCTTGTGTTACTGAAGATGCTGTGGTATATGACGCAATATTTTCTTCTTCCCTAGTCACGAATGTTGACAATGGTGTATTTATTTCCTCAGATGCAGTAGCATGTGACTCTGACTCTGTGATTGGAGAAGCTGAGGTTTCTATTTCTGTTTCTTCTCCTCCATCGGTAGAAACGGATAAATTCGTTTTAGATACATCTACCTCTGGTATATGAACTTCAGATTCTGTTACTGCTAAAAGAGTACCAGTTTCAATTTTTTTATCATCAGTTTCGAACGTTGACAATGTTGTTTTTGTTTGATCGTCCGTCATGCCGTCAACTCCCGACTCCGTTACATAAGAAGATGGAATCTCAGTATTCACGTTTTCTTCTACATCTGTAGATACAGGTGACTCGGTCCTAGAATCATCAATTTCTGTCAAATGTACTTCTGAATCTATTACACTTGTCACTATTGGCACAGATTCGGTATATTCTGTTTCAATTAGTATAGATTCTGTTGTTTTATGTGTAGGCTCACTAAATTTATGTGATGTTGTGTCATATACTTCATCATCTGGTTTAGCTGTTGTTATAGGTTTATTTTCTTTAAATGTATTATCTACATCAGCATCAATGTGTAAGTATGGTAAATCCGTGTTAATATTTACTTGATCTGGTTCAAGATTATCTACGGGAGTTGTAGAATCATTATCATTTTCACTTTCGAATTTTGAAGAAGTAGTTACTTCTTGGTTGTTCAAAGTTGGTAACGGTTCTTTTGTTTCCGAAACTTGAACCTCATTTTCAGTTATTGGGACTAAAACTGGTGCATTTGTTATCATAGGGGCTTCTGAAGATTGTCCATATGTTCCTGATACATACGTTGGTATTGTAGACCCTGATTCTATTTCTTCAACATTTGCAAAAGATGTAGAATATTCATGTGGTTTTGCTGTTGAAATTTCATCTTCTTCAGTGTCCAATATTGTCGTGGCTGAGACTTCTCTTATCGGTGCTTTTGTATTTGTATCCAATGAAGTGGAAATGGCATTTTCTAATGTTGTAGTTTCTTTTTCGATATCAGTTATAGGTAAAACCGGTACAATTGTATGATCTTTTGGTTTATTAAGATTATTTTCTAGTTGGTCAATTTTCATACCTGTCTCTTTTTCTTTATTAACCTTGTCTTCTGAAAACTCGGTACTAGTTTCATATCCTATGTTAACGTTTGTATCTTCAGTAGCTGTAATACTCGACTGTTCACTTGAAATATTTTGCTCATCTAATAATGGTGGTTTAGTTTCTAGTGTATGCGATTCTTCGATAGGTTTTTGTGGCTTATCTGTATTAGGTTCTTGGCTTTCCGTGATGAATATTTCTGGTAATGTTGTGAAATCATTTATTGGATAAGCACTAGAAGTAATAATTTCGGGTAATTTTGTAACTATTTCTTGGTCTTCTGAGATATAGCTCGGTGTGTTGTCACTTGATGGAACTCTGCCTGTCGTGTGCTGTATACTTGGTATTGTTATTATATCAGAAGTTACGGATAAAGCAGGCGTAGTTTCAATTTCTGCACTTGGTTTTATATCTGGTGTATATGTACTGTGATGTGCATCCTTTGATGGCTCATCAGGCACATTTTGATTCTGTTCACAGTCTATGCCTGAGCAGAAAGGTTTATGTTCAGTATTTAAGATTTCTTTTTTTCGACAAGAATCATCAGTACATCCTTGATCTATGACTCTACAATCAGTTTCATCATTACATAAAACTGCGGTATCTTGGGGTTCCGTCGTTATATTTGTGCTTTCTTGGATCGTTGTACAAGAATCACCAATGCATGGAATAGAAGAAACTTCTTGAGGTTTATTGTCCTCTTGGGAACCATGGGGATGAGTTTCAGTTACAAATTTACAACTATCACCCTGGCACAACTCTTCCCCATGTATTTGTACTACTGGCTGTTCACATTTACCATTAATACATAATTCAGATGTATCTAAGGAAGGAACATTGTTTATCGAAGATGTACATCCTTGAGGCCCACAGTTGCTAGTCTCTTGTTGATTATCAAACTCAGTAGAGCAACTACTAGTAGTACACAGCTCTGAGGATTCTGTGGGTTGTTTCTTATCTTGCCTTATTTCACATTCGTCACCTTGACACTCAATTGAAATTGATTCTTTTGGTGTCTCAGTAGTTGTTACATGTTTATATGGTAAAGGTGGAAGAGTTTCTCTTACTTGATCACATACATAAGTGGCACAGCAAGATTCGGGTGAATCGTATGTCGGTTGACAATTATTCATATACTCTGGAGGTGGACTACATATTATTGGGTCACATGTAATAATACTGCTCAAGCATCTACATCCAGAGTGACATTTGTTAGTACTAGGTACTGCACTTTCATTTCTATATGTAACACCGTTAAGAAGACAATCTCCCTCACCAGGTATACGTCCTGCAGAAGACAGTAAATCTTCTTGGATTTCATTTTCCTCAGGATTTATTGTAGTTGTTTCAAACAAATCTATTTTATCAAAAGCATGTGTAGTAGACACAATTGATGCTTCATCGACAGATATTGGAAGATTATCTTTGTTTAGAGTAACGGTTTCGGTATTTACCTCATCCGTCGTTTCATGTGAAGATACAGGTTTCAGATTTTCGTGAATATATTCGGGTAATACTGACGCTGTTGGCATTTCATCTGATTCAGCAGTAATAATTGTAGTACTTTCGATATTAGGTGTATCGGTAATTACATCTCGATTAAGTTCTGATGTAACCTGCATAGTATTGTCCTCTTTTCTAAATGATGGTTCAGTGGTAACAGGGAATTGATCTTCTTTAATTGTGAAACTACTTGGCGACGATGAAGAAAATGAATTTACATCAGTTGTCACTGAATCCATGTCGTATGTCTGTTTTTCATCAGAAACCTCTGTAGATGGAATAGTCGTTTCATGTTTTGAATGTGCATCTTGTGTTTTTTCAGGGACGACAGAATCATAGCTTTCGGTATAGGTAACGCTACTAACTGAAGTGACCTCCATTATATTAACAGGTTCAACAATTGTTGTAACTTCTTCATCTAAACTTGTAATAGCATCTTTACTTGGAAGCTGTTTCTCGGGAGTATGAATAGCAGATTCACCAACAGTACTAGAGATACTGCCTTCGGGCACTTCAGGAGTACCTTTCTCAATTTCTTCCAAGAATGGTGTACTAGATGAGTCTGGTGCATTTTCACTGGGCTTCCTTTCTGATTGAGAAATTTCATGTGAAATAAATTCTTGGTCTTTGTCTGAATATTCAGTAGTTGTAATATAATCTTCTTCTACACCCAAGGCGCTAGTTGAAGGTACTTTATGAGATTCGTAAGATTCCTTTTCTTCTAATTTACTTGTACTTGTTTCGTGTTTATACAGTTCAGTGCTAGCTTCTTCAACCGATTTAGAAGATAAAAGCCCTTCTGTACTTGAATAATCTTTCTCGGATATGCTACTTCCTTCTTTTGAATCACTGTAATCCTTCATTGTAGTTTTATGGTCTTCCAAATTAAGTGTGCTTATTGTTGTTGGTATGTATTTGTCTGTAATAGTTTTATCAATCTCTGTTAAAGTACTCAGATTTACTCTTTCATCTTTTTCTTTTTCAGTAACTAAGGATTCTTCCGTCATAGGTACGATACTTGTAGTAGTTAAGGTATATTGATAGGTGTCATCATCTTTTCTGGTTCTATCAGTAACAATATCATGTTGGAGTGTTTCAGTTGTTCGTTTATCATATTCTGAGGCTACACTAATGTCTGTTGTGCTTGCAATGTGTTTATGAACTTCTGAAATTTCATTGCTAATAGAACTTTCGGTTGTTATGAACTCTTCTAATATTAAGTTTGTTGTACTAGGTATATCTTTATGAGGCTTCTTAATTTCTTGTTCATTAAAATCACTTGTTACTGAATCTTCTTGAACAGTAGTTCTTTTATCTGTTTCGTCTCCAATAGGAGCACTTGTTGCAATAGGAATATATTCATGGAATTCGGTATCAGGTAAGGTATTGGAACCAGAGATTGTATCACTTTCTTTATTTACTTCTATTTCGGGAACGCTTATTGTACTTCCATACTTATTAAGTCCAAAAGTCTCAGTAATATCGCTGATGTTATCAGTAACAATATGTTGTTCTTGGGCTTCTGTAGTTACTTTTTCAACTTCTTCTAGGAACGGAGTGCTTGATGTGCTGGGGTTATATTCACTTACTTGTGGTTTTTCTTTTTCTGATACCATACTAGAAACTGTGTCGTGTTCTTTGTCAGTCGTTACACCTTCACTTTCTTCGAAAATGGTACCACTAGTCGTTACACTGATATCATTTTCTTCAGTATTGATAGTAGTACCCAAATCTTGTTTAGCTGTTTCTGTTGTTATTTTAATTTTGCTTCCAGATTCGGGAGTTATCGTAGATATATTGTCTTCTGGTAAAGATATTTCCTCTTGAGTTGTTCCACCAACAAATTCTTCTTTAATTGGCTTAGTTACTAATTCTGTATGTTCCAAAGGTGGGATTTCAGTTAAACCTTCGTTTGATTCATGATATTCGTCAATTATTTTTTGTACTTCTTCGGTTGTAACCGGTGCTTCATATGTTTCTGATATTGTTGTTGTTTTTTCATATTCTTCTCGTGGTTTTTCGGAAACTTCAGTCATATCTTTTTCTGTTTCAGGTTTAATTTCTTCATTTATAGGAATCTTAGTTGTCATATGTTCGTACATCACTGTGGTTGGAGTAATCTCATTTGAATCATGAAGTGTTTCTAATTTTTGTTCATACCCACTACCTTCACTTTCGGTTTCTGTAGGAGGCGTAGCAGTATATGACGTATTATCAGGTTCCTTTCTATATCCACTACCTTCAACACCATATCTCCTTGGTGGTGTATACGTAGTAAATTCATCTTGAACAAATCCTGTAGTGAGTCGCTCAAGTGATTCAGTTGCAATTTCATCGCCTTCGCATATGTATGTATCTGGACAACATTGTCCCTCACGAGGAGGTAAGGATGTGCAATTTTTACCTTCATTTTCCATAGGTGTACCACATTCTTGTACTACACAAACTATATCACCTTTCATGCAGTAACAATGCTCGCATGCTTTTTCAGTTTTTATCAAAGCACCGTCAGCATACACTTTATCATCGTGAACACAATCTTGTGTCATTTGTGTAACTGGTGATGATACTGTGGTAGTTAACAAGAAGCCAGGCGTAGGCCTTACGGTAGTCGTCATATCATCTAATAGAAGAGTTTCATCATCAAGATGATCTGGAATTTGAGAAAATAAAATAAGTTATTATAGGTTTCAAAAACATAGTTCATAGAGTTTTTAAATAGAATAATAATAATTTATATCACTGTTTTTTACTAAAATAATAATAAGTGGTTCCCGAACAACATATTGTTGAAAACAGTACATAATGAAATGCAAGTAGTAATCCTTACCACAAGAATACCTGACCGGACAGCAAACGTCCTTATGGTAAATAGGGGTGCAGCCATCTACATGAAGAGTACATTCTTGCATTACGCAGGTCGTCATATTTCGAATACAGTAGCAATGTTCGCATGGTTTATTCGGCGTCGGAGGTACTTTAGAACCTTCAGAGAAATATCTGCCATTGATACTGCAACCATATTTATCTGGTTTGCCAACTCCAGTTGCTCCATATTCAGCTGGGGACGTGGTCGACGTTGATGTGAGTAGGTCAACTGGAACTAAAAATTAATTATATTTAATACTAGTAGTATATATACGTAAATGTTCGATGATATCATTTATATTTCGGAAAAGAGAAAGGCCGATATACATATTGATGAAAAATCGAAACATTTTGTTTAGTCAAAGTTAATCCCTCGAACTCATAAATGATGACACAAATAATTATATACTTAATTTATCTATTAAACCATTTTTATACTATTAGGTGTGTAGATTCGTCGCATCTGCTGAATAAGATTATTAAAACAATTCGAAACTACAATCATATAAAACTTTTAGTATTTAGCGATTTATATTTGAAATATTTTATGCTACGTTCAATTTAGCATATAGGTTGAAATACTTGTCGTATGTTACAATCTCTTAATAGTACATTAACTTACCATCTGGGCACGTAACGATTGGACAGCACTGGTCAGCTCGTTTTTCCACCGTGCAATCTTGGCCGATTGCTTTAGTGAACGGGCAGACTCTAAGATAGCACATGAGCATTCTATTATGACAGGTGCAGTTCAAACAGGGCTCGTTTGTCATGATGCGGTCACCTTCACCATAGTGCTGGAAGTTGTAATAACAACCAGCTGATGTACCTGAAATCATTCAGTATATACTGTTATTCATTTGTTAACTTAAAAAAATTCAAACTTAGGTAAGTCAATATTGTATAAATTACCGTATATTTTAATTTATACCAATTTGTCAAAGAAAAAAACCGGCTACGAAAATTTAAAATATATAAATTTATATTTGATATACATAGTTTTATGTGTAAGTACTAGTGGTCGCCTAGTAGGCGAAATACAACTATAATGCATTGTTATTTTAAATTTCCATATAATTGAGGTATGGGCCAAAGAGTGTACAAAAGCCGTAGTAAATAGATCTAGGCATCGTAAAGTATAACTAACATAGACTTATGAATAAAGGCTTTGACTCGCGTCAATATAAGGAAAAATGCTGTTTCTAAATTTTGTTATTCATAATAATACTAAACAAAAAGTAACGAATCTTGGTCGACAAACATAGGAGAAAAAGTGCTTGACTCTTAACTTTTTATCTTCACGTATTATTTAGATGTATTATTGTTAACTGTTTCATTTGTCTAGTTGACAGTGTGCCTAAATAAAGTCAGACATCGGATGTTCTAACAAAGGTTGAATAATGTCTGTATATTGAACTACTGCACAGTTCACTAAAAGTAGATCAGTATGCTGCTCTAATTATAATCCGCAAAAAACAGTTCAGATCTAACAGTGAAATACGAAAGTAAATATAAGTAATAAATTATGTAACATTAGTGTCTCTGCTGACATTAATAATGTGTATTGAATATTTTATTAATTTATAAAGTTCCTTTTTTTACAACCCATAAAATATAATTGACATAACATAGACCGGAGTGTGGTTTGTAACGGATTTTTATAAGAATTGTTTACAATATATATTATCTGAGACTGATTTTCTAAAATCAAGACTTTTTATTGCTGTTGAAAGTGATTCTATACATAAATTTGTCACTAACTATTTTTTAATTATACGATAACTTTAAAAAAAAAGCGTTTATTGGTGTTTAATGAAGCAGATATACAATAAATTTAGTTGTTTTTTTTAAATTATTTAGCATTTATCACTAAGTATTTTAAAATTATAGGATAGGTTTAGAAAAAACAATTATTGGTGTTTAATGAACTTATAGCATATATACAATAAATTTAATTGTTTTAGAGAGCAGGCATATTTATAAATTGTAAATTTTTGTAGACCATTCAATTAGCTGTAAAATAACATCCAGATTTTTATTCTATTAATTCTATTTACTGAGTTATAAAATAAAAAGAAAGCGAAGAAACCGTTTCTATATAACTGTTTATATAAATAATCTTCCTTCGAGCTATCTTATTAAATTATAGGGCTTATAACATCGTGTTTCTATGGGCGTAAGAAAGAAAGGACATTTTTTTGGCACAGACAACGTTTTTTTTTTGTTTTTGTTTCGAAGACATACTCTATTATTCTACTCACCATCGTATAAATCCAAAGATGTGTGTTCGTTCAATGTAGGAGCTGTAAAGATAAAATAATTGTTAGTAATAGTAAGAGTTGCATTTCAACAATTATTGGCATATTTGAATTCATAAGCGAATAGTAAAGTGCGGGGTGTTAGGGGTTTACAGCCTGACTGGGTCGCAACCACCATGTATGTGGCGAAAAAGCCCGTCATAGTGATTCGCTTCTGCGAGTCGCGTTTCGGGATCAGCCTGTGCATATCCAGCTTTTCGCAGGCCGGCATGACAGCGGCGACCGGCGATGGATAGTGTGTCACTCGGTGGTCGCCATTATTTTTGGAATGTACTGTGCTTACACTATCAAGCATTATGCAGTGCTACAATAAAAAAAAAATATTAAAAATAAATCGATAAGAACGATTTGTTTATTCTGTTTTAAAGTTTAAATCTAACGTATGGAGTAAAATAATACTACAAAAATATTTTCATGCGTATTGATTGTACTCAAAGTAAACTGCACTTTGGAATGTCATGTCACTTAGGTTTTCAATTATTTGTAATTTTCTTATCAGCAATGTATACCATACCTATCGTGCACTGAAATAACGCAAGTGAAATGAGTTTCGCTTAATCAGTATCAACAAATAACATAATCTATACTACAATATTGCAAAGCTAGGTTTGTTTGTTGGGTCGAACGCGCTAATACCTGGAACAGCTGGTTCGATTTCAAAAATTCATTTCAGAATTACATAGCTCAGTTATCGAGTAAGGCCATAGGTTATATATCGTCACGTTAAAACCAATATGTGCTGAGCACCAATGAAGAATTCTTCATAATAGGGTTTTTTTTTCTTTTGTGAACTTTCGCTGCGTGATAGCGTTAGCCCAAAGTAACTATTCCACGCGGACGAAGCCGCGGGCATAAGCTAGTAATGCATATTATAATATCATGCAGTTATGAACTTATTTCGGTTACTCTCTGTGTAAAACTTTAGTAAAATATACGTTTTTAGAATTTGAATATATCTGCTAATTATAATTGACAACTGTATCAAATCACAAACATTTTTGCGACTACTCTCTACCGTTAGCATTCGCGTATTTTAATAATGCTAAGTGAACTTTTGTGAAATATTGTCAAGAAAAATAAGTATATAAAAAAATTGTGAGCCGTCGCGGGACGCCTGGTAGATGCGAAATATCGAAATTATTTTGTACATCTAATATGTCTTGAAGGATAGTTTACAATATCGCGTAATCAGAAATAAAATATTAAGATTTCTTGCAAGAAAAAAATTACTATTTATCTAATAGACATTTATATTAATTAAATACAAAAAAATTAAATAGTATAACGTGGCGACGCATGCCGTGGTGATAGGTCGTCACGCCAACAGTCACTCTGAACCGCCGCTGTAGCTATCTCACATCAAAATAAACACAGATATATCAACAATAGTCACAAAAACTATATTGATACAGACTTAAAAGCTTATGTTATAAGAAGAGTTTATGGCCGCTTTTATGGTTTGACTTATTGAGTGCGTGCGTCACAGCTGTGCAGGATATTAACTGCAAAACCGTTCGAGTCGCAATCGGCCATCATTTAAAGTCTTCGTTTTACATATCCGTTTAACTGCTTATAATTAGTAAAGCCAGAGTCGCGGCAAGGCGAGACGACAAAGCCGTAATTAAACTAACGGAGCGCGTCGTTAACATCGAGTCCGCGGCTTTACACACTATTCGATGCTTAGGGCAAAAGTCATAACGTTGGAAGAAACGATCACTGTAACCGATTGATGGATGTTAAGCTACTCGACGCATCAAGAAACCGTTCGCGATGATTATTTATTATTGATATGGGCTCTCTGATTCCATACGAGAATGTTTCAACATAATTGGCCCATTTGCAGCAAATAACACTCACGAAAAACTTATCCTATGTATCGTGATGAAGCTATAATATACTCGTATTAGATGCGTCATACTTAAATAACAAAATGTATCGATTCATATTCTAATTTGTTTTTTCGAAATCAAAAAAACACTTTATACAATTTAGGCCCTAAGAAGGCATCTATGAACGTCAAAACTACCACCGGATCGGAAAACAACCCAGTCATCGAGAAGAACCGGCAAGAAACTCGATCTGATTTATCTTTTTAACAAATGTATATAATATTTAGAATATATTATTAGGTACATGTCACAAACGTTTTTAATGGATGCACAGAGATGAGTCAATTCCAGACATCACTATCGTTCACATATTAACACAACTGACTACGCTATTGGCCTGACAGGCTTTTACAGCTTCACCGGACTACAATATTCTACCTTTATAAGAATCGGATAATCAAAATGTATTTAAAGAAAAAACAAAATCGGACAATAGAATGTGATTTAGTTTAAGTGACAGAATTAACAAAATCTAAGGGTGTCCAGATATTCAAACGTGTGTTCAAAAAGGAAAAGCTTGTAATTGATCATGTCGGTTATTGCGGTGTGTTGGAGCTTATCAGTAGTGCGGTCGCAACGCTGCCACGAGACCGTTAGGGCGCTGCTCTCAGCTCGCTGTCCGCTGTATAAGGCAGCACGCAGTAGCGCCGAACCGAACCGCGCGCATACAGACAGATCGTCCATCTAACGGTCGCCAGGAATGTCGTTAGCATCCAGTTTTTGCGAACCGTGATTTCAATTGTAATATATCTTCACAACCGCCACTGACACAAATTTTAAAATTCAAATACTCATAACGGAAAAACGGAATATCAAACATCTTCAATTCATAAATTAATATAACTGACAAACGTTTCGAATAGCCATAAATCAAAACAAAAAAAAAATAATGTAGGTTACTCCCACGAAGAGGTGTCAGCGTCAGTCAAGTCGACGAAGTGTTCAAATTCCTAAATACACAGGTGAATAATAAACACAGAACGATATCCATGTCTCGAGTACGTGACGTAGCATTCGTAATTCCCATGATACCTAATGAATCGATTTTACGTATAAGTGTGACGTTATAAATGGCTTTGCACGAACAAAAAACTACTTAATGCAAAATCGTGCGCTTAGGAACATTGGTAGAGGCAATCGAAATGAGGATCCAGCTTGAATTTAAAATTTGCACTACATTAATATGGATTGTTGTTTCAATGAATGAATGTAGCCGTGGTCGCCATGCGTGATGAAGTTCACACGGGTAGACCTAAACATTGTAGGCCGCATTTAAATATACTTCCTATGTATACCATAAATTCAACTTGAATTCTTTGAACTAACCGTGCCGGGGATACTAACACCTCTGAAGACTAAAATAGCCTAATCTAATGACATGTAACGCAGAATAGACATGCTTTTTGCACATTATTTATCAGTTAGGTTGAGTGGGCAGTAAAAGTGCAGTGGACACGCTCAGCTGCCTTCCAACCTTGTCATTATTACAGTTGATATGAAATGAACTAAATAAACTGAATGAAAAAACTGATATAATACGTTTAAAATATATCTAATATTCTATTGTTATATTTCCCATCATTTTAAAATGATTGCTAACAAAGACATAATTTTTATCGATACAATAACATATCTTCTAAATATGTCTATAAAACTGTTTCTATTATAACTGGTGTGAAATTGCTGTTGATTATTTTATAACCTATCTTGGAAACGAGCGCATACATATAAAAAGAATTTGTTTTATTACAGTAATATGTAAAATATATTTCACAATAAAACGGTGCATCATAATGATTTACGTTTACTGCCAAAAGAGCAATAACCTCAAAACCGCTTCGGAAATGTTGAAATCAATCATATCAATAATTACATATGTAAATTTTGTGTATAATACATAATGTTATAATAACTTAATAACATTTGGCAGTATGTAAAGAGCCTGAGAAAATATTTGTTATACAGTATAGCAATAAATCAGATCAATTTCATACAATGATAAAACAAGTTTCTTTTATCAGTATTAATATCTGTTCACGTTTTTCTAGAATCTTCTGAAAATGTTTAATGTGATTTTTATTTCATACGTGGAAACTAGTGAAATAGCCAAATTACATTATCACAAGCGTATATGTTGTGAGTGCAATAAATTTTAGGTCAGCAGACACAACAACGGTAGATTCTTGTTTCTCGACGGCATCAAATAAATAAGGAACCTACGTCTACTACTTCAACTGAAATTTGATTTTATTTCTATATATAATACATTCTAAAATTTTTCGAATAATCTTATTTTAATTTGAAAAAAAAAACATAAGTGAAAGAGTTCAGGAAAAGTAAATTTAAGCTGTTCATATATTACGTACAAATAATATATCTTAAGTATCAACTGAAATTTTAATTCGTTTATATGTGTAAATTCTAAAAAAATCGAATTATCTTTTTTTTAACTTGAAAAAAAATCCGTAAGTCAAAAAGTGCAGGAAAAGTAAATTTAAGCTGTTCATGTATTACGTACAAATAACATATATATTTTAACTAAAGGTTTTAACTAAATATTGCATGACTTAGTTTTTATGCATGTATCTGATACAACAAATAGGTTTTCGTTGCTAAATTAAGTACTTTGACGCTGAATCACTCCTCTTAATATCGTCATCCGTTATGTGGTACTGAGTCTTTGAATTGAATTGTACACTGCATACTACTTTATATATATACTAGCTGACCCGCGCAACTTCGTTTGAGCCAAATCGGTTACTACCGGTTTCAATTGACAATTCCAAATGCGAAAAAAATCTTAAAAAAATCTAAAACTCGATTGCAGCGACACCCACCGTTTCCAATTGTGAATCGAACTATCCAGCACCCACTCAAACACATAGTTGGTGTGCGAATTATCTTCTCAAAAAAGCCTAGTGCCCGACTGCAGCACCACCTACCGTATCTAATTGAAATAAAAACTATCCTATTATATATTTGCAATAAATGTCTTCACAGTATCCCCTGGGTTGTTTCTGCGTCAGTCACCTCCGCGCCCCGCTTACTATTCTCGCACAGCCAAAGGCAGGGACAACGCAATAATTTTACCGGCTAATAGTTATTATTTCGCATTATCTTATAAAAAGTAAACTTTAAAAAGTGTAATGTAACATAATTTGTAGTATGTTGTATGCATGTTGTAGTATGTTGTAGACGAGTTGATTAATTGGTATTCAATAAAAAAAAATTGGAAATGGAGTAAAAATACAAATATCTTTTACGATCCTTGTAATTTATCTAGTAAAGAATTTTGACAAAGGCGATAATGTAAATAATAATACTTTTAATCGTACATAATCTACCCGTTTGAAGTAAACCGTTTTTGTATGCTTAATATGTTAAGTTTTTGTAAAACAAAAGAAAGTAATCACCGTAAAAAGACGCTTAACAACTTTCGCTTTACGGAATTTGCAATTTTAAAGTCGAATAACTGCTCCAGGTTTTTGGGCTATTGCCAATTATAGAGGAAACGATGTCAAAAGATGACCATTAAATTTGTAATAAAAATGTGTGTAAAGTGGGGTACTCACCCGCAGCCGAGCACGCGATGCATGCGGCCAGCGCAAGCAGCGCCCCCGCCGCGCGCCGCCGATCCATCTGACCCCGTCCGTCTGCAACAATCACACAATCGAATCAATTATCTTCACTCGGTCATCGCATCGACTTATCACTTTGTTCCGCATTTCCACTCTCTTTCAAATCCAGGGGTCCATTTATCATTTTAATTTAACTGTTTGCCAATTTGCTTTACGCTGGAAACAACAAAGCACTAATAATACGATAACAGTAAATGTTTTACTGATGAATTACAAGGATAGATTATGTGAGCACTTTTATTTAAATAATTATTTAGTATGAATACTAATCGAAAGTTTATGAGTATACACAAATAAACCTTAGAGTGAATGTATATCGAATGTCGGACGGCATTAAGATCTTATATTAAAGTATGCGAACATTTATTACTGTAAAATAAAACGATCACGTAGAAAAAGATGGACAGTTACCAGTTTATCTTTTTTAGAATATGCAGTTACCGTTGTATGTTTTCTGGTTTAAGCCTATCTTACAATGCTTTTGTTCAATTGAAAAAAACGTCTTCAAAATCCGGGTAACGTCAAAGAGATTCGATAAACTTTTTTGTATGATTAGCTTGGCCTTGCTGGCTTTTATAGCGTTTACATCACTAAATGGTTTGATACTTTGAAATCAATTCCCGTAACGAAACGTTACATAATATGAAATTGTTAATTTGTAAAATCTAAATCAAAGCAACTCAATGATCCGGAAAAACAATTACACCTATTATTTCCATGAAATCACGACGCGATTCAACAATTCTCTTTTTAACTTTACGTCTAATGTTACCTATTCTCGGCAGTAATATTCTGTGTCTAATATAACGATAGTGCATAAAATAATCGATTCGGTATAGGTGCAGTACCCACGCTCGAGTAACAAATTAGCTTCCTTTAGTAAGTTTTAAACTAACGCTCGCGGTTATACGTTTCTACAGGACATATTTGGAGAGCGGCAGGGGTTATAAGAGCTTCTCTACATTTATGTCGCAGACACGAGTATCCAGGACGCGTGCTTGAGTGGGAGCGCAATTGAGATCAAGGGGGTTTGTTTTTACGAGCAGTACTTATGATATTCCTTGAAATTTGCTCTCAGATGGAATCACGAAATTGAGCCATTAAAATATATTATTAGATTTCTGCAAACAAGGTTCTTTGTTATTTTTTTTTTGTAATTATATAAATCTTTCAAAAGATGTTATTTTTTTATGTAAAAGTAGTGTATATTGATGGGTACATATTATTTATCTAAGTAAAAGTCTTGTTAGTGGAGGTAAATGCAATAAATTATTGTTTCAAAGAGAGTTATCGGTAGGTACAACAGTGTTAGGAGGCACGTAGCTATGACCGTGGAACGCGGAAACGTGAGATTCGCGCAAAAATGTGCCCATTTACCTTTGAGTGAATAGGGAGTTTAACTGTCCATTCAGTGGCCGCCACGCCAGTCATTCAAAACAATGTTGGTACTAGGCAGGGTTTTCAATGAAATACAACATACATAATTTCTACAACCGTTACAAATATTAATACACCTGTCACCGCAAGCGATATGACTTCAAAATAACTCTTACATTGTATTTCACCATTACTATACAAAGCATACCTAATTATATCTATCCAAAAAGCTAGCTACTTCAAGTATATTATGTACCTCTTATAAAGTGAATTAGAAAACTTAACACCTACTGTAGTTTTCTGATTCACTTTTGATTTTTACATTCTTTGCTTGGCTAGATTATTACACTATGTCTGATAATTACAATACAATACAATACAATACAATGAAATGAGATACAATGAAATAACAAGAAACGAATGACTATTGATGATACCAAAACTAAGATGAAAATGAATTAAGGAAAAGTCGTCAAACGTGATTCGTCGTTATACTGTAGTTGGATACTACTCTTACTTGACTTTATTAGATGTATGATGATATATTATCATAAAACACGAAATAAGAGACACTGTGCCTGTTATTTCGACCTCAATTTGCTTGCTTCGATATTGGTCGACTCTTAATTCAATCATAATTGTATCAAACATAAATCGTATTTTCGTAAACAGTACATTCAACCAAACACAATCTCACTCCCATATCTCCTTATAATAATAGTATAATATAACTAAATAATAATGATATCATTTGTTAATATGCTGCGTGAAAGTCATGACGGTAGCCTCTGATGTATTAGATGCATTATTATCACATAATAATCACAAATATGTTTATATATAAGGTATAGTTATGATAATATCGTTCAAAAGGTGTAAATACAGCACTCGTGTAGTAATTATAGTTATACTGTAAGGAGACAATAAGTGCGGGGTATTGCAACTTCAGGTTTCGTAGCATAAACCCGAGCGTTGCCGTGGGAACGCATCCGTTCGCGCCTACTCTCTCACTCTTCCCCACTAGCAATTTACTGTGTTGTACATGTACCTACGTATAATGGTTATAAATATACATTCCTTCATTTTTATGATATAACAAGTACTCGACTACGATTTATTACTATTATAAACTTCATAATAATTATAATAGTGTTTCGTGAGAGCGCTTTGCGTCTTTATTCATTTAATAAGATTATGTTGCTTTAATAAGATAAACAGCTATGTTTTTCTGTATAATTGACTACAAATTCGTTACCTAACATAGTGAGTAACACGTTAATCCTAACGGAAGCTAACTACTTCTTTAAATGCAAATGAAAATACAAATGGACTTGGTGACAAATGATCAACAAATTTTCAAGCTTTAGATAAAATTGAATAGAAATTGAACTAGAGTCACTAAATGAAAATTTAAAACTTTGGTGATTATCTATAAATGCTTCAGTATTTTTAGAAAGTTATATTTTGTCTAAAATGTAATCAAGTGTTATTTGCGAGGGTCCCTTCGTCTAGACACTATAGCAAGTCACTTTTATACGAGGGCGAGGGTGCCGAAAATTTCGCACTATTTATTTTCATGTCTAAATATTAAATTATGTTTGTCACAAAATAGATGTCACTGTAGAGGGGCCATAAAATCTGTTGACCGTTATGCGACAAAGAGACCGTAAATACTGATAACTGTTATGTGACAGAGAGACCATAAAATTTGATAGATAACTGTGGTTAAAAAAATCTTATGTACCTATCTTCGTAGTTACAAAAAAACTCTTTATTACTCTCACTTTGTGTTAACCGTTTGAGTTTTAGTCAAAAATACCTAAAGTATTTCAAATAAAATCTCATGTATTGAATGCGCTCAAAAATACAAATCGAAGTGATATCACTGAGAAGACTATTAGTATATGTTATTACTGTTCGGTTTCCCAGAGAAAAGTTTAGATTCTTTTTGTGTTCACAATGAGAGCCCAGTTCCCAGGCATTAATTTGGCATACCGTTTGTTCCAGCGGTGTGGCGTCAAAAGTAACAGTTAATCTGATTAACGTAATTCTAAATGCAGTACATGTAGATGGAACCGACAAAGGTATGGCCCATTTAATTGTTTTACAAGCGCATAATTGTCCGTGGAAGGCTGGCAAATCGCCATTATAATATTAGTCATAGTCGCGTAGACACTGAGAACAGCTACGCGCTGCTACGAAAGCTCTGCGTTTGTAGTTTAGACAGTGTTATTATGTATGAATATAATTATTTACTACATTGGTGGTAGAGCCACGCTGAAACTATTACTGGTTTCAGCATGAATGGGTCGGCTCGCCCGGGGTACTACCACCCTCTCATAGAAAACCGACGTGAAGTAACAGTGCTTGTCATTGTTGCGTTTCGTTCGATCAGTAAGAGCGCTGGAGGCCCACCTCCCCTCCTCTCCCATCTCCTCTCCCTCCCTAACCCTTCCCCCCATAGGGTGGCAACGCACTTGCGACTCTTCTGATGTTGTTAGTGTCCATGGACAGTGGTGATCACTTAACAGCAGGTGACCCAAATGTTCGTTTGTCACTTATCACATAAAAAAAAAGTTCTTAAAAATATGAGTAATATGTTTTATTCTACGAAAATTTATTATTTTAACACCAGTTTTGCTGGACATCGCCATTTTGTACTTTAAATTAAGCAAAATACCTCAGTATGAACTTATAAAGTAAGTGGCTATATAAGAGATGTTAATATGCAGACAATATTATGATGTCGCGTCACGAGGCGAAGTGATTGAATGTGTTCGGAAGGGCGTATTGGGTGGGTCGGTGCCCGAAGCGAAGTACGCCGCACCGCGGGTACGGTATGTCCGCCGGCCATGTTGCCCAACACATCATTTCGGAACACTCTGCAACCGCAGCGAGCATTGACACCAATCTCTTGAGCATTGGACATTGAAAATCGAAAAGGTTTATTACGAGTTTACCTTTTGTTACTTCAATCTTGTATAAATGATGATTTAGTTATTTTGTTGTTCTGGTTTAGGTATGCTTTGTTGTTGCCGCTTTAAATAATTTATAAAGATATATATAGATGTTGATCGATAAGAAGTGATAGGTGATATGTTTCTTCTTTTTGTAACAAAACAGGCGATAGTTTTAATATCTAATCTCTCCATAAATAAACTTGACCAGACAAGAACAGGTATACTAGGAAATGGCGCACTAGATGTGAGACGCGATGACCGCGGGGTCACCCGGCGCGGCCCGCTCGGCAGGAGGGCACCGCACCGAGCAACTACCGCCTACTTCGCGAATGCTGCACACGTATTACACTTTTATGTTCTTGTCTTAGATAGCGATCTAACTCTCTAGCAATGTTGTTCTAACATAATATCGATTAGCAAGTTCACACGGGACGATTCGGGGCCAGGGTGTTCGAATATGAAGCGTGCGAGGCGGTGTGCCATGGCGCGCCGTAGTCTATTCGCACAATACACTCACGTACGCGTGTCGCGATTATCGGTCGTCGTAAATTACTAACGATTAGCATAGAAGTCGTGGACACGGCGATGTCAGGTCGTTATTAGTTTCGGCTACGAGGTGACAAAACATAGTTATCAGGCGATAATTGTTACTGAAGTGTAGCGGTCGATTAACGGCAGACGCGGGCAAGCACGTACATACTAAGTAGGTAGCTGATGCATGCACACGTCGCATACCAGTTCACGAACGCTAACTCGTGTATTACAATCACTTTATTTGAACTTATGATTATGAACTTGAAGTTCACTTATTACTTTACTTACGTAATCTTACCGATATTATGAATGTCAAACTTTGTATGCTTGCTGGTTCGCATAGTGCTTAACGACGTCGAAATTGCTAAATAGCATTATGCAGTTTATCATGTCACAAAGGCAGATAGATAATATATATTATTATGATGTTATGTTTAATATTGGTTCAATTATGATCTATCATGTACCAATCAGGTAAAAACGCAGAAAATCTGCCAGATGATGGATGTCACCGTCAAATTTTGAATCGTCTTGAATCTAAAATTATGATTTTCCCTAAATCCGTAACACTGACCTTTTAAAGTAAGTAGTTGCTGTTACTATTAACAGGGTTTTTTGAAAACGTTCAAGACAATTAAATTTAAGGAAGAATAACCAATTTAAACAGGAAAAATGAGTATATCTTTCATTTTAAGCACTGTTTCTAACTTATTATTAATCTGGGAAACAATTTAATTATATCATGTACAAAGTTCTTATATAAACACACACATTTATATAGATGCGTAGTCATGCGGAAGTAACATACAGAGGCAGGGTTTGTGTCCCTCAAGGGAATGGGTACGAAGATAGCAAATAGTAATTTTCTTCATGAAGAACATAAAGTTCGTTGAACCATGTAAACTCTTGTACTACCATATTAGCAGTTACACAAACAACAACAACAAATTAGAAGGTTTTAACAAATTTGATTAATTATAGCTTCGTCCTATTTTAACACGGGGATTTTCTCGAGTAAATTTCATTAATATAGGTCCCTAAATACTTTTATTCATAGACGTCACAAACTTGTTACTATTTGTGATTAGAAAATATCTTATATATTCTGATTATTAAGTTATGAGAAACAATTAGCTTTTGATCGTAGAAAAATGTTCAAAATTCCAATCGAATAAGATTCTCGAAAGTAGAGTGAGAATAACATAAATTTTCTAATCTAAAAATCTAATTGATATTTTAATTCACCTAACGATTTTTATTATAATAATGGAAGCATTATTAAGTTTTGGCTAATTTTACTGATACAGCATAGCATCTTATTATTTCTAATGGATATATACGTGTAATTGTAATTATATACGTAAATACGCAAAATTTTCACGTGTCATAGACAATTTTAAAACAAATAGATTCTTTTAAAAAAAATCAATATTTTATCAGTATTTTTAAGACTTTTTCTAGACGTTACTTGTTTCTTTCTCATACTGTATATAATTATAGAGAGAGAAAAAAGTACTCGGAGGGACTTTAAAACATAAATTTAAGGGTGCAAATCAAGTTTGTAAATCGATACTTGCTTCTTTCAGAGTGGGTAACTATTCGAGGACATATCATTATGATGTGTAAACAGATGCGGTATATTAGAACAAGTAATAATAATTGAAGTGTATAAATATCTTATAAATATTTAAGTAGTATCGAGGGTTGTTGGCAAGCGTGGAAAGCTCGCTTTGAGCCGTGATATCGGATCGTGCGCAGAAGCACGCACGCATCGCAAACGTATTCCGAATAATTTAGGTAAATCCGCCGTAGACGTCCTCATCACCGTTACACCACGTTAGCATTCCACCCGAGCGCTCTTACAAATTATCTTATTTCCATGCTTTCGTGATTTCGATTCGATCTACAATTACGGAAAGATTTTTCCTAATAAAGGTTTACACGTATGTACCTATCAACTACATACTAATCTTTGGCTAAAATATTATTGCGTATAATTAGTAGTAATGAATACAAGTTTATGAATTTAGAATTGCAATACTTTTAACAAATGATTTAGTATGTAACACATTAGTTATATGTTATGATGGTAACAATTGTTCATAAGTTTATCGCATTTACCTGTACTTATTTCAGAAATAACGTTAAAGAATATTGAAGCGTTCAATAGTATATGTTTTTTGCAAAGTTCCCATCGTGTTACATTTTATTTCATGAGAAAAGCTGGTTTTTAATGTCGCGAGTCCATCAAAGCTCAAAGCTCGTGAATGCATTCTATGTCTGCGTGGCCGAGGAAAGCCACCGTTAGTGTGAGTGGCTGTTGCTAGGCATACGTTGAATTCGCGATTGTTAGTTCGCGCCCGAGTCGCTCACACGATGATCGTTGCCCCCGCGACTTGCTTGCATTTTACCTACCTATAGCTGTTCTGGTACGGCCTAAGTTGTCGTTAACTGACACCTCTCACGATGTAACATACATTGTACTACCGATTGCTTTATAATTACCTAAGATAGATTCTAAAGCATACGTTACAGTATTGACTATTTACTTATATATTTACTATTTGAGTAATGACTATTTACAATTAATGTATTGTGAATTATTACAAACTGTACATATATGCACCCGATTTATGTATATAACTGTCAAAATAATGTTAAATACCGAATAATTTTGATAGAAATGTATATAATGCAATATTAATCTAATTTTACCATATAGATAAGTAAATAACATAATTTGTTAAATCGGCTTTATTTAAATCTAAAATCGACATGAATACTAAACAAATGTCACTAGTTTTTTATCGTTTCAATAGTTGATTCAAATAATTTATTTTATAATAATTCTACTTTTAAATCGAAACATAAATACTAAGTACTCAAGTTTTCCTTATTTTAAAGATAATCGTATTCCTATAAAAAAACTGATCACATTTTTCAAATACCTAGTATCGTGTTATCTCTATATAATCTTGATACATAGACAAGAGACTAAATACCAATTGGCACGTGTTTAACATAAAAAACGCGGAACTTTCAAACAAACTTTGTTTCCTTATTAGACATTTTAAAATTGTTTATTTAAGGAGAAGAAACATAAAATAACATAAAAATAACATATATTCATTTCAAATGAAAACTCTTAATACGGAACTTATTTATATTAAGAAATCTCATAATTCCGTATAACAGCTTAGTATTCGTTCAAATAATTTCTAAATGTAATTTGTAGACTCCAAACAAACCAATTTCAATTATGATTGGATGATATGATGATTACTTTTCGACATAATATCATTATGTAGTTTACAAGCTGATACCCGACCACATCGGAGGTCTTTTTTTAAATAAAAAAAAAATGGCAAAGATCTAATGGAATTAAAAAAATACGTAGCTCAGAACTATGTACGAAAATTTCCACACAAAAAGGTTGTAATCCTTCGGTAGTTTTGACGTGATTGAACCTCAAACGAATTGTATCTTCATTATTCGTACAGATTATTCCAGAATATAAACTAATCATTAACACTTAACTGTACATTCGATTTCTATGTTCTATAATCTTATGTCATTGCAATTTCCATAGCAAACTTAAAATAAGTTAGTCTTCTTCCATTCCATTCCATTTTTGGCAACCAGTCTTCTAGTAGACTATTACTGCCATTGTCAAGTGAGTATCGATATTACAAGTTTCTTGATATAATTTCAATGAACTAACAAGATGGTGGCCATCTTGTTAGAACTTTCCATGGAGTTTTTGTGGCATCTCAGAATTCATGGTCCGTGGTATTATTTTCCATTCACTTCATTTATGCACAATAAACAAACTATATTACATAACGCACCACCAATTTTACACAATATATAGTCAAGTAACACAAGATTATGAATAAAAAATAAAATCCACTACATGACAGACCGAGATCCCGCCAAAAACTCCAAGTTAGACTTCAAATTACCGCTTCAATTTATTCGGATGCTTTTATAATCTGTAGTGTTCTGTAATCTGTATTATAATCTGTAGTTTTATAATAGTTATGGTTATTAAAGGAGTCATTGGGCGTTGTGATACGTGAGTATACTGCCCCGAAGATAGTCTGTTCTATGGGACAACATTCCTTCCTATTCAGATATTTATGTTAGGACGACCGCTGGCCCGTTACTTAAACACAATGATCATAATATCTGAATACAAGGGAGTTGCCGTATACGAGCTTACTATTTAACTTAGATGTGAACGCTTATTGCATTTTATCGGTTCTTTTCTATCCGTGTTTTAATGATATAGGACGCACTGGCTGTATTTTCTTTACTGTTAGTAGGAAGTGAACGCCCCCGGCGTAATATCTATTGACTTGCATTCGCAGCCATATATTGTATTCGAATACTTCATACAATATTTACGAGCGTCTGGTAGATAAGTATCCTTCTAGCAAATCATTATTTCCTATATCTATATGTATGAAAGGAGCGTATGTTATTTTATTCACAAATTCTCATCTAAATAAGTCTTCAAATGAGCTAAGTCGTTATGGACTTAAATTTGCCGGGGTTTTTTAAATATCCTTTCTTATTATTTTACATACCATCATGTAGATTATCTTGTGAAGTATATAAATTCAAAGGTCTGGAATTAATTATATGGTATCAAAGCTTTCAAATAAAAGTAAGTTTAATGGAAATTACAATTTCATTTTTCGGCAATGTTCCGAACTTTTAAAATATGTTTTTACTGAACAGTTATAAAGGTTTAATTGTTTTTGAATATTTGAGAATTATATATTAAACAGTTAAAAGATCAAATTACTAATTTATTTTATTTATTTAAAAGTAATTACCGAGAGTGACACGATATAATCTTATCGAAAATTACAGGTATTAGAACTATTGCGTTGCAAATTAATCACAGCTTCAATACAATAATTTAGTTACATAGTTTAAAAAGAAAAAAAGCAATAATAAATATAATCTGTAAGTAATTTTTTTAAAGAAACTAGATAAATTGTATTTAAAACAAACTGAATTCGAATAATTATTAATACACTGAAAATGTAAAAGACGAAAAAAAAACAAACTACGGTCCTTACATCTATAATCTATGCTACTCAATACACATTATAATATCTATATTTTAATAAACAAAGAAAAAAGTATTATCGTATTTCGACCAAGGTAAGAAAACTAAGTACATTAACTACAATAAAAATAAAGCAGATATGTGTTTCAACATAAATACCGTGTAAGCAAAATTAAGCATAGCCGCCATAACTCTATATTACAACAAAACCATAGGTTGCATGTAATGAATAATTCCATGAGATGAGTTTATAATAAGTGGTTCCTAGAATGTACTTGGCTTTTTATAGTTCATTGAGTCATATATAAAAATAGCAATAATAGGCGGACTACTCCTGTTTTTCTCGGGTAACAATATCGCTGGGAACTGGTTTTAACGTAAAAACGATAATAAAGAGCCCTAGACATGAAATATTTATACATCGTATTATCATATTACATGGCTTACATGAGAACTGTGGTTATTGCTTAGAAAATTATTATACTATTCATTTGGAAACCGTAGTCTAATAAAAAGTGTTTGAATATATATTACTTATAAGGGAAAATAGCATGTCTACATTATCTAAGGTGAAAAAAGTAAAGAACGTAAATTATACTTAAAGTAACTTCGAGTTAACGTGCCTATTTGCACCTGGAGTAGGGGTTTAATTTATTAAGTTTTTGAAAAGAAAAAGCAATTACGTATAAATTAACGACTTTCAACCTAATGTACCCCTTGTGCAGTATTTCTTTATAGTATATTTTATAATTCATCGATAATGTGCTTAAATTCTATAAGTTTATACGTCGATAGAAAATAATGAAAATATACATGGCTATTATATGGTTGAGCGTTACTATACCAAGATGCTACGAAATCGCAACAAGTAAGGTTTTGCTAATCGGTAGCAATGTGGCGGCCTCTAACACTTGAATGATAATAATAGAAAACCAAATTCAATCTGAAAAAATAAATGTCTGCGAAAGGATTTTTTTTTTTTAATTTGAAATCGTTATTTTATTATCTCTAAGAAACCCTTTAGGTAATTCTTAGTATAAATGTTCAAATTTTACGATTTTAATTTTGTACACAAAATCCATAATACCCCAGGCATCTCATAACACTTTCATACATAACCAGCGAGCCCGGAGGACGTTGTCCCTCCCTGATAATAAAAAAAACCTTAGTCAATTATATACCAATACCTCATGAATCACATTATCTATTGATGAAAACCGCGTGTAAATCCGTTCAGTAGTTTTTGAGTTTATCGCGAAGAGACGGGACAGACAGACAGAATTTTATCCGATTATTGAAATAAAATATATTAATCTAGTCTAATTTTGTAAAAATATGTACGTAAATATTATGAATTCATAAGACCTAATAATTCAAATTATTGCAATATGTTTAAATCGTTACTTGTTTCTTTAGTACATATTACATTTATTGTACAGCGACGTCCGCTGTTTAATAAAAAAAATGTCTAAGAAAATACACAATTGGTGAAGTAGCGTGCATACTGATACTAACTGAATATTTTTTTACAATATCTTGAGTTTTATTTCATGAACTGGTTCTTTTGATAACGAAGATAATCTTTCGACATGGCATTTATGGCTGAAAATAAAATATTTAAAAATATATTTATTATCGGTGGTTAAATGCTTTTAAAAATAATGTGTAATTAAAAAAAGTAATGGGAGAATGGCCTTCGTATTAAACTGCAATGATGCTTTAACGATTACTGCGTATTTACGATCACTCTAAATAAGCCCTAACTTCATTATCAGTGTTATAAAGCAATATGTATGAATACTAAATTTACAATCAAGTATTTTCTTAGAACTATAAAGTAACATAAATGGCTTTTCATGTTCGATAATAATTATATAGATTAAGTACGCAGCGATCTTTGCTCATAAACTTGAGAGTTATATAGCTTCAAGTAATTAAACTTAACATATATTGTTAACCGCAAAAGTTTCAATCTACTCTTTATTACGTAAAGTACATAAGCTATAACTTTTAAATATTAGAAAAACGAAAGTGTGATATTACAATATGAATACTTTTAAAAAAATGTGTGTGTGTACTTATGTACACGCGTTAGAAGTTATACTTCTTTGACGTAACAAGATAAAAATCTTTTGAAATTTTTTATATTTCAGCTTATTCTACGTTTGTAGAATAAACGACACTAAGAATAGAAAAAAGGTATTTAATACATTGAAAGTTTTAATACAAAGAAATACAAACAACAAATACAAAGAAACAAAATGTTGATTATAGCTAACTTCAGGGTGTCGGTTTTTCGTGAAGGTGTGCGCGCGCATCGTAAAAATTTACTCTCATAATTTTTCCCTAACGCGTCAAATGAGGCATAACTTCAAAATTACATTATTTTTTGTTAAATAGAACGAATTTCCTCAAAGCGTATCTGTATTGAAAGAAGAAAGTAAATGAATGAACTCTAGCGATTTTAAGGGTTTGTCATCCTTCAGTGATGTATAGTCGGGGTCAATTTATGTGTACCTCAACGACCTACATTTACAGGATCGCAAGTAGCTACCGAGAAAATTTACCGCTAACGTTGCCATATAAGCTGTATGAATTTTAGGTCGCTTTAAGCATTGCATGCTCTTGCGTCGACATCTGCGCAAATATTGATTTAGTTGTCGGAGGTACAATGGCGGAGCAGAGCGATGCGACGCGGCGCGGCGGTTGGGCCGCGTTTGCTATCCGTCCGCAGGTCGCGAGGACCGCTGACATCACCTCGAGATCACCTTTCTTTTGCTCAACCATAACGAAGACCAATATTGAGTAAATAATCATTTCTATTTTCCCACGGCTCTTCACTTTAAAACTTTACAAATACCCGTCTAGACAAATACACGTTTAAAAAATGTTTACCAAGTTACGAGCGTTTTCAGATGTTTTGTAATTTTTCTTATTGAATTAAGAAAAACAGATAACATGAAATATTCATTATATTTCTTCTAATATCGCAGCTCTTGTTTTTAACTAATTGTCTATTGATAAATTGATTTTTTGTTCCTATTTGGCTAGGGGTAACAAATCTACAACTTTTATAAGTTTTTAGAATAATTATATGTATTAATATGAAATTTAAAATACTTTTCAGCTAAGTATTACAATAAATTAAGCATTTCAAATGAGTAATAAAATATCTTGTATTGGTATATATTCCCCTAACATCGTCTTTCAAAACCTGTAGCTTTTATGGCGACTTGTCTGGTCACTAATAAACATAAAGTATCAAGCAGTTTCAAAACGTTTCAAGTTGAACGTGCAATGTAATATCCAATAATCATGAAAAGAGAGCCCGTAACCGGAAATTAGCTTGTTTTACTTATTCGTTGTGCAATATAAGTACGAACGTAATGGTGGTCAGATACAGTTATGGCGATCCCGCAGTTTTTAACAACCACTTATCGAAATGATGTGCATTTCAGAGAAATATTAAGTGCTACGTTCCACGCAAGTAAAAAACGGATTGCCAATTAAGTATTATTTGTTAATAGCTTCTAAATTTAGATTTTTAAAACTTTAATATACGTACGTGTAAAATTTATGAACATATAAACAATATTGGGAATATTGCCGATAAACATGTGATTTTTTGCTATTGCAATAATATAACAAAAAAGTGCGTGCGTACAAAGTACACATGTCAGAAGTGAAACTTCTTTGGCGAACTAATTTATAAGTCTTGTTTATATTTCTATCTAATCTAAAATCTATCTAATTTATACAAATCTAAAACTTTACATTCCCGAGACTTGAAAAATAGATGAAAAATCTGCGTTTACTGCAAATCACGTCACTTCCGTTGCATACCTGCGTGACGTTACATCTGTAAAAATTTTACCCTCATGCGCCTAAAGAAGTTTCACTTCAATAACAAATATGTGCGTCTCAATTTTTTCCGATACTTTTCTTGGAATGTTTAATATTATTTAACATAGCAATAGTATTAAACTATGCACAAACTTACACTATACTTAGTATTTTTGATTATATATTTAATATAATATAATAATTTGAAATTAAAGATAAATTTATATCATGTGTAAATTACATTAAGCCTATTATCGTTACGTCCAAGAGCTATGTTCTACATTGGTTATAAGAAAAGTTTAACAAAAGCCTATGATAAATATTAAAATATAAACTTAATTAAAGTAAGGAAGCGGAGAGAAGATTACGTCAGATTCATAGTTCCATAATCGCTATTCGACGTGATGTTTTTTCAAAGCCTTTACATAACAACGGCGATGGTCGTGATTAGCTCCATTAGATATTGAATGAATACTTCTAAATATTATCATTATTGGTATGGAAAAAATAGACATGAAAAAACCTATGATCTCTCAAGGTGAAGATGTCGGCACACGAACGTGTCTAAGCAGATTCAGGGAAGCGTCACGAAATAGGAAGTGTTCATAGCAAATTATAATGATTAAGCTTGTTATCACTGTTTACTGTCAAAGAACACTTAATATACGAGAAACACGAGACAAATAAATTAAGAAATTATAATCAAAAATTTACATAAAGACTTTGGTATATTTCTAAATTGGGATACAATGTATTATCAGTTTTATTTCATATTTTTCTTTCTGATCCTTTCTTTATATGAATTATTTATATAGAATCCCTTGACACAATACTTCCAGAACCCTCATAAGATTAAAGGGAAAAAAATATATGAAAAATGAAGTACTTTATTTGAATAGTAGGGGAGCTGTTTTGATCTCAAACATATTTGTGATTAATTATGCAATACTGCTTCCCTTAACGATAATTTGAAGTGTTTCGATACATTTAGATATTTTATTCAGTGATTTTAAAGAGATAAAATTTTAAGGCTGAAATTGAAGATGTTTTTGTAAATCTTCCTTTTCGTATTCTATATTTAAGAATAGTAAGAATCCAAACGTTTATTAATTTAAATACATACACAATAAAAAAAAAAGTTAATATAAAATAAGTAGTTTTACCTTTTTATAACAAAAATATTGTATTACGATAGTCTGTATTTAACTCAGTAAAAATAAGTTTCATGTAATACAAGTAGAGTTAACTTTTTATCAATATAAAAATGTATTACGGTAGTCTATATGATGTTGCTGTAACCTTGGTAACAAGATCTTTTTGGAATATAAAATCTTTTCGCAATATATACATCATGTGGACTCAAAACGCGATTCGACGCTGGTGGCGGCGAACCACAGCGAACCGAGAGAGGTGCATGTCTTACCTACTCGTAGGACAATGACATCGCACGTTCCGCACCATAAAATAACTTGGACATTATCAAGTTATGCTTCACCCTTTTTATTAACATAAAATAGACAGCGATTGTAGACAGCGCTTATAATTATGTGGGATTTTAAAAAATCTAGTTTGCGTTGCGAACTGCGCATTATTCAACAGTATCGAATCGGATTAAATACATCACAAAAAAATGGTTTATCCTTAACAACATTTATTGATTGAAATGCAATGAACAGTCATCGATGTCTTCATTTTTCCTAAATGTTCTTTATCAATGCCGCGAATGTAATTTACCTGGAGATGCACTTGGACTTTGTCCAAAAAATACAATGTCATTTGTTGCGTGTTAAATATTTCAATGAAAAATCAGTGGAAAGCTACAAATAATCAGCGTGTTTTTGGGCCTTTTCATTGTAGTTATTCTTTTATATGTGGAAGGGAATGTATTATAAATACGTAGGGTAAGTATTTGAAACAAAAATAGATGGAGCGCGGAGGATTAATTGGGGAATTTTTAGCTTTTGTAACCCATACTAGACCACTCGATTCAAAGTGGGATGTTTATTTTTTTTCTATTTTTATTTGCTACATAACAATACTAAATGTTTCTCAAACGATTTTTTATCGTCATTTCTATTAGTTAACATATTATTTTTTAATAAAAAAAATTAATTACACGTCTTTTATCTTTTCATAGTATATAGCTTTGGGTGATTTTAACCGGACATGTTATTAAATATTATTTTACACCGAACAGGTTCATAGCTAAAGCTAAGGTTACATAAAAGTTAACTGGTGCCAACACGAAAACCAAGAGTGACGCTAACATCATATACGTATCGGTAAAAATACTAATTGGTAAAAGGCCTATTCAAACATTACATGAAATTTTTACTCGGTAAATGGTAAAGTGGACATATCTATTTGTCTTGTTATTTAGAGTGTGGGTGCTATGAGCGTGGGCACGGAAAAGACTGCACGGAGGTAGTCGATGTATAAGCTCGCTTCGGTCAAGACTCTGTAATAATGTAAACCCATAAATATACGGATAGATATATAACACAATGCATTTTATATTTATCATGAGCCTGATCCTTGACGTAAGCCGGATTAAATTCTGTTATAAAAATTAATGTATAAAAAAAGAAATAGAAATAAATTTACTGCTACCTCTAAAGTTGGGTTCATTCTGTTACAATTTTTTCTAGCTTTTATAATATTTATATTCTTTGTGGTTCAGAGTATAGAAGCTGACATATTTGGAAAAGTAATATTGTAAGATTCTGTGTTTTTTATTATTATTTTAAAGTCAATAATTAAAGTTATCAGTTACGTCGAACTTAAACACCGAGGTGAATTTATAAGACCAAAGGCAGAGATTTAAATTTGAAATACGATATTATTCACAAGTCGGTTATAATGCCAACACTTTCACGTTTTATTTTAAATTAACTGGTATGAAATGCGATACAAGTGTCCATTGTCACTAATGAAAACTTTGTCTGGCAAAAAACGCGAGCTATATAACATCATAACCTACATTCCATTCGTAGTTGTCGAACAGAGGACGTTAATACAGAATGTGAATTTTAAGCAGTACTCGCGTAAGGCCATTTTCGTGTACCTATTCCTCTTTATCGGCCATTGTAAATGACATCGGAGTTTGACTTTACACCGATATTGATATTCAAAAAGCGATCCGTGACGAGGTTTCTCACACACTCACTGCCATACTTATGTACTTCGAAAACTATTAACTATCAATATTAAACGTATTCATTGCTTGCAGTCGTAATGTTTGATTTTATTTTCTTCTTTTTCCTAGGTACTTTATCCTAATAAATTTTGTTATATTTCATTTGTTAGTTTTTTACTTATTACACTGTTATAATAAATCGTTCTTAACGAACCGTTCCACAACATTATATAATACTTTATTTTTCGATATGTCGTTGATGTTATCAACTTTTATGTCTTCGCCTTGATTGACAAAATGCTTTGAAGTCTTCTAACTAGCATAATCAATCTCTTATTAGATCTCAAACAATGCATTTACTGTATACTGTATACTTTATCTTACTCTTGCTCATATGTTAATTGTCATATTACTATTCATTGTAATAAATAGCTAATTTATAACTAAATAGATAGCAAGAATATAATCTGTGTTTAAATATCCTAATTTTCATGAAGATTCTTTCACAGTACAAAAGTTGGCCACCTAATAAAGACCTTCACGATGAAACATTCAGGATTGTCGACTTAGATTGTACTCGATCAATCCGTTTTGACGTTTATCGATTACAGAACATCCGCTGAAACTTTAGACCTTAACTGTTTGTGAATATCGACTCAAAGCGAATAAATCATAACTTAATCGATAATCATATTGGCATAACTTAAACTTTGATTTGATTTAACAATAATGCAATTTAAATTACATTTGTTATGGTTAGGCTATTATATTTTTTTACATTCTATCCATAGACTATGAGCGGTAATTTCTAAAACGACCATTTTACGATATAGGATAGATTTATTTTAAATACGTTATAATAACAGATCTCGTTAACGTAAAAGATTTTTTTTTGTTGTAATTTTTGATACATTTATTGTACCCAGTGCATGAATTTCAACCACAATAAGGGGTACAACGTTTAACCTTCATATACGTATAGTAGACATTATTATCTGGTTTTTATAGTTTTTTTTTTTCTAAATGGAATAATATGTATTGAGTATTGTACAATTACTGTATGTTGTAGACGTAAGGAGCGTGAAGTATGACGAATAGAGACTTTATAAATACTTTGATTCAACGATGTTATGGAAAAAACCGATTTCCTATTTTTTTATTGATATACGATATATAAAATATACTGTCAATGGCTGCTAGTTGAAATAAAAAACGATTGACTAACAGAGAAAATGATACTGATTTTTTTTAAATCTCATCGTCTATTTATATAAATGTAAGTGTTCCTTATAATACCAAAAGTTCGTGCCCTCTTTTATATAAAGATACATACATAGACATAATATACCGAATAGAAATCATAGAGATCGTATCTATTCACACAGTACTGAAAAAGATTGACGACAGGTCAATTTGTACCTAATATTTACATTAATTTTACCATAACGTCAACTCTGTAATTGTTATTTGGAAATAATTATATCATGATACTACCTGATACCTGCACGCTGAACTAGGCTTTAAAAAAATTGGCCAAGGGTCAATTAATTAAAAAATAAGTAGCATAAAACCATCTACGAACAATTCTGCATCCAATAGTTCTATGCCAATACGTTCAATTGTTATGACGTGTTTGACCCTCAAAGGTACTGTCTGCATTTTCATTGTATTAATTATATTTACTAGTGGACGCCCAGCGGTCGACATTCGACCATAGTTCATTTATTTTTTTAAGTTTGAATTTTATTAGGGTTAATATCATTGTTGAATGTAGAATGAAAAAGGGTAATTGGAACGTAAGAGTAAAGTAATACATACAGTTGAGCATAGCAACCTCCTTCACAACCTTTTTTGAAGTCCTTAATTGACAGATGTCAAAATGTCTTTGTTATTTATTTACATGTGTGTGTATGTTGTGTAAAATTGAAGCATTAGTGTGAGTAATGCACATTTTAATTAATTGAATGTACTTTAATGCATTTTATATAGAATAAATAGTTTTCTGCACTTCTCCTCCATATAAACTTTAACTATGCCAAATTTCACGTTCATCCGTTCGCCCAATTCCGTTAAAAAGGGATACAAAGTTTAGGCTTCACGTATTAATATATAAGATTATGTAAATTTTACGCTTCGATGGTTACATAATTACAGTAGAAAATTTGATTGTTCTTAATAAAGCTCATCAGATATACCATGAAATCAAAGTCACGTCACGAAATGACAATGTAACAAGTGAAACAGAAACGGTTTACGAGGTTTTTTGCGACATTTTTGTGGTCCAATAACGGTTTTGGCTCCTACAACGTCGCGACGGAGCGCAATCCGCTTTCTCATCGGACAACCACTACCTATGTATAATAATTACATCTATATATACATAAAATGAGTCTTAGTATATCTGACGTTGACAGACTATAAAACCGTTTCAGCAATATCTATAAAGATTGGCACATTTAGGTATTTTTTGTACGGAAGATACTATTAATTTTACGCTAACTGGAGACTAGTTGGCGATGCATCATATAAACTTAAGAGAGTATGTGTAGATATTTGAATATTTACACAATATCCATTTTGCTACTTTTCAACTATTTATTATAACAAATGAAAAAAGCGCGAGAGAATCCGAGGGCAAAGATTATTTTACCTATTACATGTGCAAACATTAAAATTAAAAAAATATCCGTCAAACAATTTATCATCCACGTAATTAAGTATGCTTTCACTGAATACTTCTGTAAATATTTTCATTTAATATAAATTATTCATATTAGCAATTTTATAATTTAAAAACATCATTACCTTTCTCTTATTTCAGCTCATATAAATGTATTTTTGCCGACCCGCTACAATATTTCTTGTTATTTTTATTACTCTTGTCATAGTAGTGCAAAAGCAGAGAGTTTACCTGATATTATGTGGTTACAACAGCCCTGTCCGAAGGCAAGCATTGAACATAGATAACTACACCCTTTAAATAGAAATACAGTGTAGCGCGAGCATTGCCGCTTGGATGCTTCACGAGTTATACTGTTAAAATAATTACGTAAGAATCGTCTGATGCTTTACTATTATTTTCGGGAAATAAGTCATTCTTGGAATTGACTTGTTAAAAATTAGTATAGTTGAAGCTTGTGGGAAAATATTTTATGTATATAAAATGTGAATGGCAACACATGCGCGCAGAGTACTGTAAGTGTCGGAGGTCAACGGCACCTGTGAGCCCCAGATTCAGTTCCCCATAAGTTGCCATTTTCTCAGGAAGCGAAGTCGGCGGCGGCGCGTGGCACGCAGCGCGGCAGCGGTCCTCACGGCGGACGCGGACGCCGCGAATGCATTCTATCACGGCGCGATTGCGCGCGCGCATATTCAGGCGTACTTCCATTAATGCAGTGTCACTGGACACATTGCTTTTTAAATGCCGGTTAATTTTATTACCATCATTTATAGATTAATATTTACATCTATACACAAAATTACTTGCCATACATTTTATCTGTTAATTAAATTAAACGATTACCGGCATTGTCCGTTGCTGAATTATATGTAAGATGCGAATGATTGTTAAAATCCATTAACAAAAAGTACGATTTGTATTGTCTTTTTTTCTCACTTAAAATACGTAGGTAAGTAAATATCACGGTCTTTAGGTATATTTTGAGGAAGATCATCATCCAGCCATTTAACCACCGTCAACTATGCGTATTTCCGTGCGCTAAGTGCGAAACGTTTTAAACAAAAGATTCGGAAACTCCTTGACCTTGCAGTACAATAATCAATATATAATTATTGCCCCTTTAGCATTTTAGTGATGTGTTAGTGTTGTAATATCTTTATTTTGTACACTTTTAATTATTACTTCTAATACTCAAAGTTTTTATTGTAATTTAAGATACATTTTAATAAATATGAAATTCTGTTAGCAAAACTATATAACCTCTAAATCTTCTGGAATAAATATGTTAGCTTTAGTCAATATATAGTTGTTTCATCAATGTATATCTGTTTATTTTGATAAAATAATAATAATTAATCCAATCAATATTTCATTGTAACCAATATTTTGGTTCCAGGCATTATAATTTTAACGTCGCTTTTTAACGAATACATTAAAATACGCATGACATGTACTATATTCTCGCAATGCTTTTGACAGAGACTGAAAATTTAAGCGACTATAGGTAGCTCTATATAAACTTCGTTCAGTTACGAACGCTAGATTCGTAAAGACATTATTAAGTTTTGATTAACTTGAGTATAAGTCAGAATTAAATATATAACGTACTATAAAAGCATTGATTTAAGTTAACCACCAAGTTTAAACCTTTTCGTGCAAAATACATAAATATATCCTATTGCTCTTCTTAAATAGAGCTAATGCTCTTGTTTTAAAATTGAACACTAACTTGATGTGAATTTAGAACAATAATCACTGCTATTGATTTACCGAAACGATTATAAAGGTGTACTATGAATAAAACAATATTTAAATGGAACTATTTCGTGTTTAGGATTCTAACTCAATTACTATGACAATAGACAACTATTCTGTTATAAATACACAAAGGTTTTATTTTAAATAGAAATATATAATAATTTTGTGGAGCACTAAGCAACGAAATTGCCCATCCATGTAACGTTTATATAGTACTTACTTAATTTGAGTAAAAGCAAACTACGAAAATAAATATAATTTGAATCGAAAGAAATCCATTATTTACGTAAGAACAACTTCTATTTGGATGTTAGAGATAGCATGCACCCTTCAAATAGATTGTTCTCGCCTGGCCCCCAAGTAGCGGATGCGGACGCGGTGTCGGGCGCAGCGGCGGCGCGGCGGTAGCGTCGGCCATCCGCGAAGCCTTCACCCCTGCACTTGAACTCACAACCGCACCCAACGCTTACCGCCGCGTCGCCTCTCCACACCGCGCCGCCGAGCTTTGCGCAATCAACCGGACCGACAGACAGACGATTCGCACTCACAACCGTCAGCGTAATCTCAAGATATTTATCTTGTTCTATGATGTAATTGGGCTTTCAAGTTAATGTCAGGTTCGCTAAGTGATGCAACAAAACTATCGTCTTCAATTTATTGTTTAGTCCTAACGATCCTAACCGATAAGTTAAGTGGATTATTATCGCTATAACATAATGATTGAGATCAACAAAAAGTTAGTTCTATAGAGGAATTGTGTAGTTCGTTAAACGGGGACATGGTGCAGCGACTCTGAGCAATAAATTGTTTATTCACATAGAACCCAAGGGAATACTCAGTAAAGTTGAATAAAGACCGACACTTAATATAATAAAAAAAGGCAACGGGTAAGAAGCTAGGGCGATATATATGGGAACCGGAGATGGTAAATTTAGATCTAGTTAAGTTTAAATTTTGTTGGAACCACTAACGGAGTGAATATAGGATGGAAAATATTAAGATGAAATATTTTAAGATATTGACTCTGTTCAATATTATTTACCTCTCCATATATATTTATTGTTACCGAAGGCAATTAAGATAATTTGTTTAAAATAAAAAAGACGAGCGGAACGACCTCGTTTAAAAATTAAAATATATGTAATAATGACGGTATATGAGAGTTTATTTAGTTTATAAAACTAAATGTTAGTTACAGTTAGCCACCGAGATTCGAATGTAATGACGCGACAAATTTCTTTACAAAATAAAGAAAATACGTACGTGTTTGATATTGGGAACTCTGTTTAGTGTTTTTTACGTCTATAATACTAACGAATCATTATTTTTTTGTTCATATTTTCAAATAATGTATTTTAAATTTGATATACAAAATTGTAATTTAAGAATTGAAGTCCGGGATACTTTTTACACGGTTTAATAAATAATAATGAGAATATCAAATTTCAATCTACTTTGTAAGCACATGAATGATTAGTAGTGGTGACTGTGAAATATTGAATCCGCCACGCTTATTCACATGGCACGAGGCTGAATCGGATCCACTCACGCTATGTTATTTATTCCATATTTCATAAACTTCATGCGAATTCAATAATTAATTATCGATTAATAAAATTAAAAATTATATTTTATAATTAAATATTTTTAACATTGCATTCATTGCGACAGCATTCTCAGGTTATTTCATTAATATAGACAAATATTAATATTCCAATATCGAACACCGAAACAATCATAGAATGAGTACAATCTATATTAATCGCATGTGAAAGGTTGAAGTAATTGTTCCAAGGTATATTTTATAATTGAAGTTTTAGTCACCGGTAATATTTTGTTAATAAAACAAAATTTTAGTTATAATATTTTTTGTTGCATTAAATTAGTATCTCTGGAATTTATTGAGTTATTATGAACTTCAAATGCAACTGGAAACATAATTAAAAAAATACCCTTACACAAAACATGAAGTAATTTATAACATTTATAAGCTGATAAATAAAGTAAAAACTGTTTAAAGTTTTCTTCAAATCCGTTGAACGTTGTAAACAAATATAATTCCGTTCTGAACAGTTATGGCGGGAGGAAAAGCTCACGTAGTAGCTTTTCAGACGCTTCACCAGTGTTCAATTAAAAGATGCTGTGTATAAAAGGTTTGCTTTCGTTGCGTCGACGATATTTTTCTTTCTTTAATCAGCAAAATTATAACAATATGAGATATAAAAATAAAAAAAAATGAAACTCACCACTCTAAGAATGAATATACGCGATCACTTGTACGACAGGCAGTTTATATAAAAAAAAGTTATTGATACAATGTGTATCAGTGTCCAGCAGTTAACAGTTAGTCGAGTTCGTTGTTGGAGCGTTGTGCTTACGGCGCGGCCGGGCCGGCACTGACGCGAGGCGGGCGCTCGCGCGATGCCGCCACTTACGGAGGCTTCGTAGCGCGAGCTTTCAGCGACACACGACCCGCACGCACTGCACACTGCACTCGCCCTCGTATACGCTACTACCCACGCGTTGCGATTCTAATTCTCCCGATCGTCTACTGTTTCGAGCGGCCGACGCACGTTTGAACTCTTTGCGGTGCCCGCTTTAGCGTATAAATATGAAGTCCGGTGGCGGGGGCCGACGTCGGACCCCAACGCTTCGCAAATTCACATCGGCATAAATTAAAAATGCAGTCGGTGTACCTCTACATTGATTTTATTACTTATCTACAAGATACAGTCAATTAGCAAAATTCTCAGCTACGACGCCATGACTGTATCCGTAACGTAATGAATACGCGTGTTACGTTTAAATTGCACGATAACAGCTTCGTAGCACTAATGCCATAATGCATGCTATTGTTTTAATTTCACACGGTAATTAAACAAGTTGTTTAATTAGTTATTTAATTAGAAGAAAATTGTTTAAGCATTCAATCGATACAGTTGTTTAATTATTGTCGAATAAGAACCGGAAAAATCAATCAAAATATATTTTACGTCATTTAAGGTTTATCCCAAGAAACAAATATATGTACGAAAATAAACGTTTACGCAGAACGATTACTTTTATGCAGAATTATAATAAGTGTTAAATAAGTAGAATGTTTAAATATATGTTTAATAATTACTAAATTACCTACTATATATTCAACAGCTTGTAATGAGTAATCAATAGCTCTTTGTCTATACATTTCATGATAGTATTAAAAGAACATTCCTCGAGCTTTAAGATCTCCTTGAGATATTTTCTTTTACCGTCAAAATATAGCGCTATAAATTATGTTAGGTAAATAAATGTACCTACTCCGATTTCAAAGAATTTGTTGGTTGATTTTGAACCTACAGGTATCAGATACAATATATTGTATTCCACTTGTCTTAAACACTGTATTGCTTCAACTTTACGTAGATACTGCTAGCAGTAGTAATACAATTATCTCTCATATATAATGTAAAACATGTCAATGATGTTAAATATATGAAATATATTTATTGAAGTTATACTTCTTTTGGCGCGGTAGGGAAAAATGATGAGAGTAAATTTTTACGATGCGCGCGCACACCGTCACGGAAAACCGACACCCTGAAGTTAGCTATGTCAACATTTTGTTTCTTTGTATTTGTTGTTTGTATTTCTTTGTATTAAAACTTTTAATGTATTAAATTCCTTTTTTCTATTGTTAGTGCCGTTTTTCTACAAACGTAGAATAAGGCGAAAGATAATTTTTTTGAAAAGATTTCCATGTTGTCGCGCCATAGAAGTATAACTTCTAACGCGTGTACATAAGTACACACAAACTTTTTTTTCATTCCACACGAAATAATATATCAAATATATGTATTACAATTGAAAAAATGATATTTTGAGTTTTACCTAATTAAATGTAGTTTTTCAGAACAAATTGTTTTACTTATAATAATACCCTTTATATATACTATTTCAATTAAAATTCACGATTAAACTGCAATCGTCAAATGTGGTTTTGACGTGTACTAAGCAAAATTAATTAGTTCGCTTCATTCGATTATCTACGCTTCACTAGCTTTTAGGAAAACAGGATATTCATACAAAATAAAGCAAAAGTATTTATATCCAAGGCCCTATATCCAGTGTTTAACAATTCGCTATGGTAAGATCCTCTCCCATTACCAATTTTGTTTTAAAATTCATATATGGAATTTTTCTGTAAAGTTATTTTATATTTATAGAACGCAATAAGTTACTCAAACTCATGTTAAATTATTGTAGGAAATCGTGTAACTATTTATTTTATAAGTCAACCGCTAGATATCCTTTAAATAATGTTTACAGTAAACGCCCTCATTTATCTGTTTCTTGGCTTGCTTCAACATCTTACGTACCTATTTACTGTCTATCTGCTTGTATGAATTCGCACCACTGCTAAAGTACTGAATTCACAATAAATTCACAAAGAAAACCATAAAGCATATCCTCGAGTAACATTTAGGCTTTGTTTCATTAAAACCGGTTCACTTTATCAAAAGTTATTGTAATTTTAATGACAACACGATCTAAGTACGAGAGAACTGTAGATACATAAATGTACCTAATACATACAGATGATTTTATTAGTCATTATTTATTTACAATAGGTTCTAGGAGTTAAAGGAACATCTAGTGTATAATATATGTATAAATTTAAGTATAGGTATTATCTATTCATGAAATGAATATTTATTAATAAATTTACTGCTATTTCTGCTATTTAGGTAACCTCTAACCACCAAAAACTGGAGTAAATAGTAAAGAATTTTCTATATGAATTTACGAACCAGTAAAGTAAAGAAAATTATTTACAACAGTGTTTTAAAATAGAACTGTTAATTGTACTAAAATTAATAGGTTAACAATACATTTTGATTTCAATTAGTAAGCATCAAAGAAGAGTGAATGACTATTGACTAGACAAGTAGGTGTTAACCGTGTCCACCTTTTCGACACTTTCTATCGGCCGTAATCGAGGCCAAGTGTAGCCCATCTCAAAAAATAAAAATCAATTTCTTCCAACACGCTACTCAACGTACTGCATGTCTAGACTCTGTATATGTTTGATAAAAATACCACGAGTGTAACTAAACACTTTTAAAATGAAAGAAAGTATTGTTGGTGAATTTTTGGAACTGTGGCATGTTGAGAACTGAATTAAACAAACTGGCTTGGTAGTCAGTAGCAAAGTATGTCATTTTAAAAACTGACAAAGTTAATAAATAACTTAGTTTACTTATACAAGTATACTAAAAGATAAAATTTATATCATTGTACTAATGACTTCCTGTGTTCTATTAAGAATAGTTAATAACAAAGAAGGCTATAAACTAATTATTAATGCTTATAGAATCTATAACTACTTTTAATAATGCAATGGTTTGTTGCTTTCCAACATTCTCATCACATATATGAGGAACGAATTTGCTTATTGAAATATATACTTGGTTGATTGATATTGAATTGAACTTAGCAAACTAAGTCCGATATTTGATTTTTTTTTTTTTTTTTTTTTTAAAAATTTCCGACACAAAAATACACATAAGAGTTATTGAGACACGCATGCCTGGTACACATGCATGTTTCAATAACTCATATCTGTATGAATAGTTTAGCTTAACTTAGGTTAGCTAAGATAGATCGCGAATTGCATGCAACAGGTAACGGCCAAGCCGAGGTGTGCCGTGCACCCTTGAGCTAGTTACCAGAATAAAATCGGCTGAGTGCCTTAAGCGCTCGCCTTAGTAGTCCGGTGAAGCTGTAGAGGCCTCCAAAAAGGCCAATAGCGTAGTCAGTTCGAGAAAAAAAAAAAAAAAAAAAAAAAAAAAAAAAAAAAAAAAAAAAAAAAAAAAAAAAAAAAAAAAAAAAAAAAAAAAAAAAAAAAAAAAAAAAAAAAAAAAAAAAAAAAAAAAAAAAAAAAAAAAAAAAAAAAAAAAAAAAAAAAAAAAAAAAAAAAAAAAAAAAAAAAAAAAAAAAAAAAAAACATACATAGCCGTAAAAGGAACATTTGATCTCATTCTTTTCTTTATCCCTTCTCCTTATCGAGTATTGACTACGTAGGTCAATTACTCATTTTCCACGAGATCTCGGAAAAGAAACCGCCCGAAATCCTCTTCTAGGTTCCGTTACGGCAATTCATAGATTTCCAGCCATTCAAGACAGCCGTTCAAAATAAATAACTCATATAAGATAGAGTAAATCGCGTATTTACGTCTATCTTCCCCTAAAACGACCGTTCAATAAAAATAATTTTTGTTATGTCTATTTTTAGATTTCGGCGCCGTCACCGTTAAATAAATTTAAATTCGATCTTATTAAATGCGTGTTGCGCCC
>MU158701.1:470212-500464 GCA_015888305.1 Antheraea pernyi
CTCGTTGTTGCCGTTGAGCGGCGACAGGGGCGAATCTAATACCGCGAACGAGTTCGCGGTAGGCACGCGGGCCTCGTATGTTTCATCCTCCGAGGACGGGACTAATACCGAGCTAATGATAGCCGCGGCATCTACTGCGGGGTAGTTCGCGTTAAAGGATTCTATAATCCTGACTATTTGTTCTGGGGAAGCCATTTCGATGGCTTGGGGCCGCGAAACAAACCTCCCTGCCTTAGGGGCAGGGGGGCACGCCTGAACGGAAAGTTATGGGACTATCCCGAGTCCGGGCCAAGAGACCTGTGGGCAAAGTGCAATGCCGCACGGAAACTAACCTACAGAGCCTAGAGGGAAGCCCTAGCAATCCCGGGGCAGAGAACGCAGACCGGTAAACCGGGCTACGCCCAAACAGACACCCGAGGATGGAATGAGGGGATTAGGTAGGTGGGAGGGAGACACACTGGACTTAACTAGGTGATCACCACCAAGGCTAAGCTACCCAGGCCCGTCTGTCAGTGCAGTAGGCCGCGGGGCCTACGGCGAGCGGACAGGTCGCTCCAACTCACTTCGTTGGCTACACCGTTAGGTATCCATGAGCTGGCCAGACGACTGGACTTTAAAAATGAAATTAATCGCGGGTTCGCTCCGAGAGGAGCGGTTTGCTACGCTCTAAAATCGAGCGCCTACGATTGACACTATTGTTACTTCTTAGCAACAGAATAGCAATGAACGCGGCGGACTCGCTCAACTACGTAGCGTACGCGAAACGCGGCGACGAATCGGTGCGGGGCACGATGTAAACACGGCGCTTGTAGACTGGCGGAGACGCGGCGCACACAACGTAAACAACGGAGCGCGCGACGCGAAACACGAAGTACACAAACACTGCGATACGGCGCGCGAGACCGACTCGATGCGAGCGAAGCACGGACACTACTAAGTCGAGCGCGGTCGACACGAAAACGAGCGAGATAGCACGAGCGCGAGAGCGAGTCAGCGGGTCGGACGGACGAACGGAGAGCGCGGAGCGCAAACACGACTGTTCACCACGGCGGCCCGATCGGAACTCCCCGATATTTGAATGAGAGTCAACATTAATATATTTTATATACTACTGGCGGGCCCGGCAGACGTTGTCTCGCTCTGATTATAAAAAAATAACTTGACAAATATACCAAAATCTTCCTCGTGAATTACTGTATCTACTGGTGAAAACTGCATGAAAATCCATTCGGTAGTTTTTGAGTTTATCACGAACAGACAGACGCGATAGGGTACTTTATTTTATACTATGTAGTGATTGTCTATAAGACATATATCCTACGTTTTGTTTTACGGTATATCTCAGTACTTTAAATTACTTTTTACTTTAAATATTCCTTTCTTCTTAGACATGAGAATAATTGCATTCACATATTTTTTTAAAAAGCTTGAGAATCGAATGATAATAATGCAAAGAAGAGACATTCACCATGTTATTATATCGATAAGTTGCTGACCCAGCCACGCGTTGCTGTGGCCCAATTATTATACCATTACATATTTAAGAATTCATAATTGTTGTTGATAATATGGCCAATAAACATCACTTAACGATTTAAATTATTAAAAAAAAAACTACTTCTTGTGACTTAAATATAAAAGTTAGGCATATGCTGTCGATGCCTTTTTTCTAGGCATTATTAAGCTCTACAACTTTCCTCTACAACGCTTCCTTTCGACCGATATTTCTCCGACTTACTTTGCAAATCCGACTACCACAAAAAAGTTTTTTAATTTTTTGGGTTAATATATATAGCCTATGACACTTTTTGTCTTTGACTTTTTGTCAGACATGGCTTTCGATTGGTAAAAGAATTTTCAAAATCGGTTTACTAGATCCAGATATTACCCCCTAGAACCTCACAAACTTATAAACTTTACCTCTTTATAATATTAGTATAGACGATCGTCTATGATAAGGATAAAATCTCTCAAATAATATAATACAAATAAAAAAGACTATTAATTATAAAAATTCGTACATGTCGAATTAATATGAAGGACACAGATAAATTCATGTCCATAGAATATGCAAATTATTTCCTAAAAATTATATTAATTATAATGTGTTATTATTTTAATAGAATACTATATATAAACTAATTAAGCGATAAGTTGCTCAAACTGAAATCATTTTTAGACTGCACAGATAAATTTTTTCAATAATTCATTTCGTGTACCTTCTGCAATGTATTGTGACGAATATTCATAACAACTTTTTGAACTTCTAAATTCATATAGACTTTTGTGTCAATGATTTTTTTACGTGACGTCTCTAGAAGAAAAAGGTCTACGGCATAAAGTCTGGATATTTTATTGTTGCGTTTGTATCTATCCACTTTCTACCTATTCTTTCGAACTAATTGACCGCTTTCCGCCTGCCGGGCTTTCATAGCTTCTCAGGGTTTTTATGTGAGCGCTTAAGTCACTCAGCTGAATAGTAATTAGTTCAAGGGTGCCAAAGTCGTAGAACCTCGACTTGGGCTGATGCCTTGAATGCAACGACCCGGATTAAGCTAATTTATCCATACGAGCTAACTTAACCATAAATCAATGTATGCGTTACTGAAACACTTATATTTACTCTTATATGTGTCGCATGAACGCGTATATGTATTTCTTTGTCCTCTTCCTTGTCTCTTAACGTGGTTTTCGCCCTCAATACATTTTAAGGAAGTTATCTCCCACCACTATTTGACAAACCAGCTGAAAAGGCTCATCCTTACCCTATCCCTTGTCGTTTCTGATGAGCAGAGTGGTATTGCGATGGATGCCGTCTGCCAGGGTGTACACCCTGTCACGGTATTGGGTACCGACCCTTATGGGTGTTTATCGGCTCTCCAACCTAGATCAGTAGTGTTTTGCGAGAAAATTTAAATCGAATTGGATGTGGTTCTTCAGTACGTACTATGCTCTTGAAATAGCAGGCTAAGCCTCCATGATGTGAAGTATATTGTGGCGTACTTTCACTTCTACAGATCAAAGGTTATATTAGCAATTTAGAAGTTATGATATATTTTTTTATAAACTTCCATAATACTGCTAAATTAGCAATTTGTAGATCTTTTCTCGTACCACACATTGCATACTTTTGTAGTATTTATCTGCGCAATATCAGCTCATTACATAAGTGACATTATATTCGTTTTTCCAATTTTAAAAAAGCATTCAGTTTCAAATGTTGGCACTATACCTACTATCACTGGATCAGAACTAAATATTATAGAAAAATCACGTGGTGCTATTTTTATAATGCTAGATTTATGAATAAACATTGAGACATCTACCCTATTAATATTATAAACGAGGAAGTTTATGAGGGTGGGTGGGTTGGATGTGTTTTGTTACTCTCTCATGCAAAAACTATTAAGCGGTTTTTGATGAAACTTTAAAATAATTTTAATTATAACTTTATAATCTCATGCATCAGAATAACCTATAATTATATTATATTATTTCAATTGACCACAGTATAACGATAAGAGTCAAGTAAGTTGGAAAATACTCTGCCATCTGAGAGCTATTACGACGTGCGCTGCATAAACCGTTAGTGTTAAATTAAGTTGATGTATGGTGCCATCATTTATAAAAATACAAATGCAGTCGAAGTTGCGGGCAGTCGTTAGTAGCAATATATATTTCATATTAGATTACATGAAATTATTAATTATTACCCATCTTAATCTTTTTGAACATATAGATTTCTGTCGTAAATCTTGACAGACTTGGGATCAGACTGGGTCATCTATATTAATATCATAAAGAGGTAAAGTTTGTGAGTTTGTAACGTTGTAGGGGGTAATCTCTGGAACTAATAGCCCGATTTAAAAAATTCTTTCATTGTTATACAGCTCATTTATCGAGGATAGCTATAGATATATATCATCGCGCTAAGAATAATAGGAACGGAGCACCGATGAAGAATGTTTCAAAGTCGGGGTTTTTTTTCCCCTTGAGATCTTCTGCTGCGTGTTAATGTTAGCCCAAAGTAGCTATTCCACTCGGACGAAGTCGCGGGCTGAGGCTAGTCTCATATAATTCTATAGATTACCTTAAGTTAAGTGTTACCATAGTGTTAAGGTTTTTACTAAGTCCACTTGGCTAGCTACCACCCTCAAGTTTAAGAACTATAGCCAGGTGGATTAGGTGGTGGAGGACACGGCCGGTGTGTACCCGGCTATCTCCTAACAGGACGAGGCCCGGCGGCGGCGATACCGAGGGTGGGCTATGTCCGACTCGCACGGACTAAAACCCCACGGTGTACGTCTGCCGCTAAGTTGGGGCGGCACGAGATCTCTATAGACTTCATCGTGCCGCCCCAACTTAGCGGCAGACGTACACCGTGGGGTTTTAGTCCGTGCGAGTCGGACATAGCCCACCCTCTCCCCCGAGAGGGTGGTGTATCCATAAGGGATTTCCCCACGTAAAAAAAAGAAAAGAAAAGTGGATTAGTTGGTATAGGTGAATTCCAGCAGTTGCAATTCTCAATCAGTCTCTCCACTAGGCTTAGCGTGTGTAGCATCTTGAACCACATAGTCTTTAACAACAACATTTGTGATCAAACGTCTAAATCTATAAAATGTCTAGAATAAATAGGGGTGGCCCCAGACACAGGCAAGCACTGTTACTTCACGTCGGTTTTCTGTGAGAGGGTGGTACTACCCCGGTTGAGCCGACCCATTCATGCTGAAACTATTAATAGCTACAGCGTGGCTCTATCACCTACCATTGTATTTAATGTATTGTGTATATTATAAGAGAGATTAATATTATTGGCTGTTATAAATTAAAAGTATTAACAGAATTATACTTTGCATTATATTTTGCATTTGGAATGTTGAGTTACATGTAAATATAACAAGCTAGCTAGATTTCTTTATAAAGTAAATTTACATAGGCATTGTAAAACTGTAGGTATCTTTAGAGCTGAAATACATTGTAAAGTGACTGTTACCTAAAAGTATAATAATGTTCAGACAGTAATTTAACGAAATGTATTTTTTACATAATACTTACTTGAGAAATAAATTAATTAGCATTGTGCATTGTAGCCATCGTATTAATTCTTTGTTTTATAACCAGCATAATTTTAGTGCAAAAAATATTTAATCGTAGTTTTTGGTCTTTCATAATAGTTTGTAGTTTTAATTATATTCTATTCCGATGTCAGAAATTAGAAAAGTAAGATATAACGATGTGAAAGTGTTAAAACGAAATAACAATATAATTTTAATATCATACTATTTTTTTATGTTAATTAATTAATTCGTTTATCTATTACAACACTTTTAATAAGAAGTTAGTTTACTAAGTTTAATTTTTTTTTTTTTTTTTTCGAACTGACTATGCTATTGACCTGGCAAGGTCTTTACAGCTTCACCGGACTACTAAGGCCGAGCGCTTAGGGCACTCAGACGATTTTGGTTTTGGGTAACATACACAAGGGTGCACGCACACCTCGGCTTGGGCTGTTTCCTGGAAAAAGACACGTCTGTCCTAGCTAACTATTCTAAGCTATTCATACATATATACATTTGTGAACCATACAATCGAAATTGCATGATTCACAAATGAATACGTGTATATCGGATTGAAACGAACTTAAACTATTCGATTCAGTTCGATGAGGGAAAAAAAAAACAAAACCCTCCCACAATGTGTATATATGTGCACGTGTGTGCACGTGAGAGAGATGATCTCATATGTCTGTTCAAGTGATGTAGGTGAGTCACTGTATCGCGAAAATAATATCAAGAGGGCTCCGCGCGGGGACGACCTAGGCTCGAGATATTATTGAGAACCGCGAAGTGTGCGGGAGCTAATAGGGATCGATTACAAAAGCGTGGGCGCAACACGCATTTTATAAGATTGAATTTAAATTTACTAACGGTGACGGCACCGAAGTCTAAAAATAGACATAACAAAAATTATTATTATTGTTTGACGGTTATTTTTAGGGGAAGATAGACGTAAATACGCGATTTACTCTATCTTATTTAAGTTATTTATTTTTTAACAGCTGCGCGCGCGAGCCGTTGTAGTGTAGCCGCGATGGCTGGAAATCTATGGATTGCTGTGACGGCACCTAGTAGCGGATTACGAGAGCACTCTTCGTACGCCGAGACTACTAGACTACCGAGAGTACTAAGTTTAATAAGAAAGTAGGTTTCATGGTTAACACGAATTAGTCCATAAGAAATGTCTTACAAATATTTTTTTTTACATTGTGTACCTTTTTGGGTTTTGACAAAAAACTTACTTGATGTTAAATAAGGACGTGATTTAAACGTTAAACCGAGAAGAAAAATGGCTCTCAAATGTAGCTGCCAGAGCAGGCCTATATCTGCGCAATGTTAACTAAAAAAAACAAGCTCAACAATTATATTAATTTTACAATGCTAACTTTAAAAAAACTATTTTATTGTTATAGGTAATGTACAATCAAAACTAAATATATTAAATCGTTCAACTGTTTAATGAGACGCACATTTCTGAGACAATTTTACAATATAAAAGTAATGATAATATTCATAATTATATACCAGGTGAATGCTTAGACAGTAGCAATATTTTTGGAGGACACTCTGAACTCGATTCTCGTTCAAAATCAATAAAAAAATACGTGTTAATATTTGACCTAATTATCTAGAAGCATACAAAAATTATATTCAATCCTCTAAGCGTCAAGTGAAGTGAAAGTGAAGCCAACCGACTAACAAAGTATAATTTTTCGAAGTTTCAATAAACAAAACGGTTTATTGACCGTTTTATTATTTACAATTATTAACTCCGGGTTGCCACTCGCAAGTTTTATCACCGGTCATTCGATCTAGGTTTGTTTAAGTCATTATCCATACTTTTGATATTCTTATAACAAACTTTACCAAAATTTCTCTTTGTTGTCTATGAGTATTTGTTTTGATATTATTATTTAATGTCTTAAATATGACCATGTAGTGCCATATCCTAGAATACTGCGAGTGTCTAACTTTCTATCTGGTATAACATAATAATCACACTAAATAGAAGAGATTAGTAGTTGAACGGCATATAAGTAGCAAGGAACGACCAAAGGAATCAAAGAAAAATTGTTAGGTTAATTACAGATTTTTCAATTGAGCTAGGCTAGGCGGGCTTAGACAATTCTCAAATGTTAGAGTCCGTTTTACATCGGTATTATGAAACTCATCGAAAATTAATGAAAAGATCGACAGAATTCACTTCATTTATATTAATTTACACGCATATATTTGTACAGACTAAGTCAAATAATTAAATTCAATCTAGTTAACTGAAATCGACCCTAGAACGTAAATTTCCTTAGGTGTCCGTATTTTTGTAAAGTATTTTATCTGTCTTTCTGTTTTAATTAAGCAAAAAACAAAAAGCGATTTGACCGATTTTCTCAAGATTTTGTACATAAGAAGCTTATTTTTATATTATATCATTCTTTAATTGTTAGGGTACAAGAAAGGACAATAATACCTAAGGAACAGTAAAAAATGTTTAATTTGATGGAATTTTCTATACGAGTGGCATATGCCATTCAGAAACTGATAACTAATGATTAGCAAAAATGCATTTACACTTCATAAAAATATAAATCACTAAAAATTAAAATGTTATCTACTTCTCGATCGAAATTGATGGGTTATAACAAACATCAATAAAGATATCGAAAAAGGTAAGAAAATAATTTTACAAAAACCACAACCGATACTGATGAAATTTTGCAGATGCAGTGTATGCTACTTTGTATTTGCTAGACTATAAAGACTGCTCTTAAAGAAGTTTTATTCTTAATCTCTTCCTTAACGGCCGGTACACGCCTAGCACGACGATGTTCTAAAATTGGTAACCTATAAAAATGATCAGTAGGTAATAATTTTATAAATTATAAACTATGTTATTACTATATTATCTGTACTTTCTATAAATAGAATATATTTCATTTTTTGTTTGTAATAGATAAATAAAAAAAGTACTGAACTGATTTTTTTTTATTATTTCATTTAATATTTAATTAATCATTTTTTTTCCCATGGGATTCGGCCATCCCGCGTGATTTTAGAGGATGGATATTCACGAGTTGCACGGACTATAATCCCATGGTACCTTCTTACACCTTTTGGCTGGGGGAGCAGAGATTGTCTAATCGACACTACATCTGCTCCTCCGACAGGTGTTGTCTCTTCTTAGGGGTCCCAACTGTGGCCTGAAGGATCAAGATGACAGACCCCTCAAGGGGGAGTGGGTGATTTATTATTATTTCATCTACACCTTTATCACCTAAATTACCTATATTATGAGCAATTTTTGTTTCGAAATGAGGCTACTGGCTTGGCAAGGCATTTACAGCTTCACCGGACTGCTACATTATAAACGAGTTACGGGTGCGTTTTATTTTCAAAATCTACATTAATGCAAACGAAGCCGCTAGCAAAAGCTGGTAATAAAATAAAATATCTTCAAAACAATTCCTGCAGAAAAACGCACAAAAAGCTGTATGCCATTAGTAGGTATAAGTGCTCAAAAATCAGTTCTGCAAAACGATAACTTCATCACGAATCTACTACAATAAGGTCATATTTATATATTGAACAAGATTTGTTTTTAATAGCCTGTGTATTGTTATGAGCTAAAATCAATAAGAAAAAAAATGTTCTACCCTCGAAGCGCTGTGAGAATGAAACGAGAGCACACTGCAATCAAATTAAATCGACATCCGGTGTCCATGTCACTTAAAGTGTCCAATATAGTAAATTCGAGCACCGTTCCCCTCAATTCCCTACATGAACTAAGCAAGAATTGTTTAATGACGCATATGGGCACGAACTAAAAAGTTCGCAACGTCGTATCTTTGCCGTACTGTGAAGCTGTAGAACAATCTCCCGGCCAGTGTGTCCCTCCTTCCTATGACATGGGGTCCTTCAAGCGTGACGTGAAGAGATACTTACGCAGGCCGGCATGACAGCGGCGACCAACGATGGATAGTTTGTCTCTCGGTGGTGGCCATTGTTTTTTGATTGTACTATGCTTACCATTAGGCATAGAGCAGTCACTTTGCGTGCTACAATAAAAAGAGGTGTACTTCTATTTTTCTCATGAGGCACCTCCTTCGAAGGTTAATAATTAGTTCTTACAGTGGATACGTTTAATTTGGCCTAAGTTGGAAATCCATTTCAGTGATCTATTTCCGCTGTAACTCTCAATAATTTAATAGACATTAAACTTAAAGGCCTTTTTAATTTCTTTAAGTAATTTTGGTACTAAATATTTAATTTTAATTAGAAAATTAATAAACATCATGCCAAAATATATTTTACTAAATTATTGTAACTACTATTGCTTTTTAATATTGACGGTAGATCATCAACGGCACAGAAAAGTTTTAGTTTAATGTTCACGGGTTCAATATGAACAAGTATAAGAACATTTACATATTTATAATATCAGAACCGTGTACTGCTTTATCGAAAGTCGATAAACATAAATACGGATTTTATCACACACCGTGTAGTACGGAAATTCATACACTTATATTGAACATTGGGGGCAATATAGCATTATTTCGCGTTGCGTATAATAATACATTATTCTACAGGTAATATTTGGTAATTCACGAGTGATGCGCCCTATAATAATCAACAATTAAGTCTCCTAAAGCGTCAAATATAAAATTGGTACTATACGGTTTTTCATTTATGACATTCGTAGCTTTAATGTTTCTTACGTAATCAAATACTTATTTGATAGTATCAGTAATAAAATAAATACACAACAAAATTCCTAATAAATATTAATAAAATTTAATGATGAAAATATTAATTATTAGAAGTTTAATAATGCTCTTATAATTTTTTTGGACATTCTCATTCATTTTCTATCGTTGTAATTTTAAAAAAATATACATAATGCTTGCTTATGACTTATATACACCACAGTGAAAATCTATCTTCTATATAAAAATATATAATGTATTTTGAGGCTCAACCACGGCAAAACTACTGAGCGTACCGGCGTACAGCTATGACCATTCGTTGCGGAATTTCCTGTAGATGACTCTAGACTACTTATTTTTGGATTCCATAGGCTTCTAGATAAGCCAGTGTATATCTGTGTGCCGAGAGACAGCAATCTGGTATAACAGCGAAAGCAGATTGATGATGATCCTTATTGTTCTTGAACTATATTGTCTTACCACCAAGCACAGATCACCGCGCTCCTATAAAATAACAAAAGATAGCGTGTTTAGACACCGCGTCTGACATAGGCTCCAATCTTGTAACTGATTCGAGGTTTGCAGTGAAGGAAAACACTATGATCACGCGGTGATCAAAACCATGGTGGTAGGGTTTTTTCTAAGTCCGCCTGACTAATTGCTACTACCCTCAAATTGAAAATCTGATGGTGTATTCCGGCAGCTTCACTTGAGTGACACACATCATCGTTTCACTTTAAAATGGGAAACGTTCTCATTTCAGTATTTTTTTAATGTTTGTAACCTCATAGCTTTGCCATTTATAAGCCAATTCTATAAGAAATAGAGCACTTTCAAGAGGGTGTCAACTTAATTTCACTAGCATTGGACCTTGAATTTTGAGAATACACCAGAAATTATAGCAAAATCGAATAGCAAATGTATAATGATTCAGACACTGGTTTATCACAATTTAAGACTAGGTAGGTCAATTTAAAAAAATATACCTAGCTGTGATTAACGAAGCCCTGGTGTATTTTTTTAAAGTAGATGTTTTTGAAGTTGTTTTTTTTTAATTTTCTTCTCTGAAACGTTCATATTTAGATCTCATATTACACTTGGAATAATAACACTAATCTTATTTTCAAACATTAAAAATTAAAGTAGGTGTGTGTGTCTTACAGAAATACATCTTGCACACAGATAAGATAATACATTAAATATTTTTGTAAACGATGCTTCGAAACACGACACTAATTTCAGTTGTAGTGAAGGCAAGGAATTATTAAATATATCGACAAATTATCTTATATCGCAGTATCCAGAAAGTATTTAATATAGAGAAGAGTACTGCCCAGTATTAATTTTGTAATGTAGCGTCAGCAAAGTTTTCTATAGATTACGCATAAGTACTAGCGTCAACCAAATTATGTATGAATAAATGTCTTATGTTGGGTTACGACAAAGTCAGTTGGGAGACGTTGTGTTGTGTGTGTGTGTTGTGTATGACGATTTGGAAACGTTGGTGTTGGAAAAGTTTCCAACTACGTTCTTCAAAACGGAACACAACAACGTGAGCATAATCACTATAAGGCAGATAAAGTATAATGTTGGTGCTCTTGCCCTCGAATCTTGCATAAATTCTACTACTACTATAACACAAAATTGCTCACAACAAAACTGAACAATAACTACCTATTAAGTTTATAACATAATATCCAACAACAATACTAGGTAGTGCCATTGTCTAGCTTATCTTTAAAGTAATTAATAACCGATTATAGTTCATTTATATCACAGATAGAGATGGTAAAAACTATAAATAAAATTAAATATATGCCTGCTCCTGCTTGTTGTTTATATTAACGAAGAAAATGAGACCAAATCTTCCCTTTACAATACGACCATGTGATGAAAAAAATGACAACTGAACAAATGAAGGCCAATCTTTAAACATTTCGAAGGCCTCTATACTTTGAGTTGTTTTTAATCACTTTTTTTATTTTTCTATAAGATTTTTTAAACATTTACATATATAACTAGTCCTGACAAGTATATAATAATTAAAGTACATAATAATAATTTTATTTAATTTTAGTTAAATAATTAGTTAAGTTCGGCAACTGATTTTTATTTATATAGATAACTAGCGGGCCCGTCGGACGTTGTCCCGCCCTGATAATAAAAAAACTTTGAGAAATTATATACACAAACCTTCCTTAGGAATCTCTTAATCTACTGGTGAAATCCGTTCAGCAGTTTTTGAGTTTATCACGAACAGACAGACTGACAGGCAGACGTGGCAGAGGACTTTGTTTTATGATATTGAAGTGATATATTATTAAGCACATCTAACGTCTTAAACAGATTTGTTTTCATTACACATTTTTAAGGTACCTCTGCTAATTTTAAAATGTAGCAAATTATAGTCATAGGAATATACCTATAATTTTTATATTGTACTGAAGCTGCATCTTCGTTGTACAGATTTATAAAAACGTTACCTAAAATAAGTGTACACGATCTTTGTGGCAGGGATAAACAGGTTGATTAAGTAATTAATAAAACAAATACCATACATTATCTTTTTTGTCTATACAATGATATGAAAAACAACAAAAAACATAAAGAAAATCATATGATGTGCAAAGTCACTGTACATACTGAAATATCAATCTTTGTACATATTAAAGATTTTTTATTGTCTAAAAACGATTTGTCAAAAAAAAAATAGTGGAAATAAATCCTTCGATTAAATAATTAATAAAAAACACCACTTCAGTGTTTTTTACGGGTCAAAATATCTGATCAAAAAAAGGATATAAAATATATTACGCCTAAAAATAATAAAGAATTGAAATATGAGTATGATTAAAGACAATCAAAAAACTTATTAGAAGATATTTCAAAATGTTTGCAGCGTTCTCCGGAAAACATTGTAGATTAGGCACGAATTCATTTGAGTATGATATATAGCTAACGAATTCAATTTAAATAACTAGTTTTCACTACAGAATTTTATTCATTTATAGAATTAATTTATCATCAGAGATCTTCCGATTTCATTATTATAAGCAAGGCCCTACCTACAAAGAAGGTTTTTATCAAATATTATACTGTAATTTATGATTAAACGCATCTAATTTTCTCGTCGTAAACTTCTATCTTTGGATCTCACTTTTCATTTTCATATAAATGACAAATTTATTCAAAATTCCCACATAACATTACGATTTTGAAACTGTTTCGCTAATACTCACATTTTGATGATATACGAAATCAGATTGTGCGATGGTATCAATAATCATAGGCAACAATTGAATTAAATGACATAAAGGTCGGTATTCACGACTCCAGGTAATGGATATCTTTGTTTATATATAAAAATCAATGTTTGTATATTTGTCCTCTATACATGCCGAAACTACTGATTAGATTATGATAATAATTTAAGAGCGTGTTCTGGGGACGTCCGAGAGGGTTCCTGGCCCAAAAAATCTAAATATATAAATGTTTTTTTAAATATATTAAAGAAATTGTTTGCCTTAAAGAAAGAATTGATTTTTGTTCTTATTGGAACTCTTGACACTACATTTCAATATAATTATGACATAATTGACATTTTTTTTAAATGTCATAGATGGCAAACGAACATGTGGGTCACCTGATGTTAAGTGAGCACCACCGTCCATGGACACTTGCAACACTAGATGAGTTGTAAGTACGTTGCCACCCTGTGTTTGAGGGATGGGGAGTGGGGAAGGGAGGAGGTGGGTTATCCGGCGCTCTCACTGCCCGAACGAAACGCGACAATGCAAGCACTGTTACTTAACGTCGGTTTTCTATGAGTACTACCCCGGGCGAGCGGACCCATTCATGCTAAAACCAGTAATAGTTTCAGCGTGGCTCTACCACCATTAAACACATATTTCAATTAAACATAAGCTATTTAAGAGTATAATAGTAGCGCCTATGATTATACTGTATACTACCCGTGGCATAGTCTGAAGCGAATTGATACAGCTACGAGGCTATTAATACTGTATTTTTTTCTTTCACTCTTAATTTACCTCAGATTTATTACCAAAAATACATCAACGTTTAACGTTCAAGATAGTCGTACGATGTTTTAAATATGTTATACAAATTAAATTCTAAATGTAAACAAAAAATTACTTGAGCAATTAAAAAGTGTTATTAAACTTTTATGTTTTTCGATACTTTAATGAGTTATTTATCCTTTTCACATTGGCAGAGGCCAGTGACACTGGCCTGCCAGGCGCCGCTTTTTTATATTAATTAAAGTGGTCTCAATCCTCACATAACGGCTTGGACATAACTATGCTAATTTATTATTAGGGTATTTTCTTGGCATCCGTAATGCGACATACATTTTTTAAGACGTAACTGTAGCGGAAATATGATTGATAGTTGACCGTTTAAGCATGCTTCAACTGTCCTTACTTACGTACGGTTCGCATGGCAAATATGATTTAAAAAAAAACAATCTCTTGTGTACTCTGACAATCTAATGGACAAGTAAATTAAGTATATAAGAAATTACAACTTTTTTTTTCCCATACTCATCAAAATCTGTTGTTCAATAAATCTATACTAATATTATAAAGATGGAGGGTTTGTTTGTTTGGTTGATTGGAAGTACTTCTGGTCCGATTTGAAAAATCAGAAAAATTATTTCAGTGTTAACTAAGTCATTTATCGAGGAATGTTATAAGTGTATATATCATCACGCTAATACCAATAGGAGCGGAGCACCAATGAATAATGTTTCAAAATCGTTTTTTTTTCCTTTTGAGAGCTTCAATTGCGTGTTATCGTTAGCCCAAAGTAACTATTCCACGTGGACGAAGTCGCGGGCATAAGTTAGTAACATAATATATGTGCAATACCTATACATGCAGTTATGAACATATTTCGCACCGCGGGCACAAGCTAGTTTTTGATAAGAAGACAAGTGATAGTATCGCTTATACGTATATATTTTTCTGTACTGCAGTCAGTGAAAAAATAATTCATTATAATTAATAATAGTCATTGCTCTCATATTAGTCGTCTACAATTCTTAAAATACCGTTCTTTTATTATAATACGATAGTAGAACAACAAACTTGAACATAGTTTCATGATATGGCAAAAACAAGAGGTCGTTAGGTATAAGCATTTTCTACTATCAACTGTCGTATAGATAATGCATGAAATTCCTGTACGTTTCCCAAATTTGTTGTTAATTGTTGTTTTGTTGTTATTAATATCATTTGATGTTATACATATTAACAGATCTATTATTTATTTTTGCTCAGGTATGATTTTAATTTTGTTCAGAATGCGGTATTTTCTTTAACACAATTTCTTCATGTTAAATATTACATCAATTAAAATGTTACTACTAATTTTAATTCAACAGCCTAGCGAACTATCATGCTGTAATCAAGTAACAGCATGGAAATCTTGGTTCTTACTAAAATCGAAAATGCGCTCTCTTTCGCTTTAATTAGATATTTGTTCCACTAAATCTATAATATTATTAGCAGAATTTAGTATGAGCACGAAGGCACATGTCATTATAATAATTATCTTGTAACTTCTTCTGTTAACTGTACATCGTTGGATTTTATGCAAATCTTAATCTGCAAGTTTAATCACACGCTTCAAATTTACGGGACAGAATCGCTATTTTATCAGTGCACACGAAATCTCAGATTATGAAAATGTTAGATGACCAAAAATTCTGTCTGTCTCACTAAAGATATAAATACTTTTTTTTACTCTTTTTGCATAATTTGTTACTAAGGACGTGGATGTTAGAGTATCATAATTAATGTAGACGTATCAAGAACATTTACAAGATCCACAGTATTGTAAAATATATACAGTCTCGGAACTTATTTTTACGTACACTTCGTAATCTTGTAAAACGAGAAGAATTCTGTGACCTCATAAAACACTCGCCCTACGCTATATTAAATTTATATACCTATACGTAAGTATATCAATTGCGAGCGCCACCTGCTTCTTAGACAATAGTATTGGGTAAACGAGGGCTGATATAAGCCGAAAAAAGAATCGCGATGTGTGCAGAATCCCGGCCGGAGCAACAGCTATTCATAGGTACCGACTATTGATTTTGTCCACCCCAGACCACACGCCCGCCGAACTGCATCGTGTTATGTTGCCTACCTCTTCATATCCGGTCTATTATTATCAATTTATCCAACGATATTTGTTAAATTTTGGCACTCCATTTAGAATAGGATGCATTTTACTTTATATGGGAAAATATAAAATATGTTATAATACGAAATTAGTAAATGTAATTTATTTAATTTTTTATGTAATTATATGATTTTATTGGTTAGTAAAGTAGGAGAACGATGTAACATTTCACAATGAATACTTTATTTCACTTTTTGGTTTGTACATTGGTTAACTTAAGGTCACATGAGTTAACTTAAGTATTGCTGACAAACATATTCATAGGCTTGGTTATATTGTGATACATCAAACGGTTCCAAAGTTATTAAGATACGAGGTATAAGGAAATCATTGTAAAATGACATAAAATTAGGCGACAATGATGAAATAACTTAAGAATAATTAGAAGATGATGCTACAATGAAAGTACATAATTAGCCATTTAGTAAAGATAGTATTTTTCCGTTTATAAAGCAAGTGTAACGAAATAGGATTCTTGTCCCTGGTAATTGTCAGAATGTATATCACGTCGACGATGTATTTCATATGAAAGTGATTTAAAATTTACTATAGTTAAAATTTCCTTGCAACCAACCAAATACGGTATATTGGGTGTATAAGAGAAGTCGACAACGGCGTTCAAGCGGGTCGCGACACTCGCGGCGATCCTTCCACGAATTTCCCGATTATAAAACCGGTCAAGCCTGGGAATCGTTTACCGATGTCTCGATTGAACGTGATAGGAACTGGGCCCTTATATCTGAAAAATAATTCACATGTATTCACATATTTGTATGTACGTTTTCTTTTGTTACTTGATTACCGTGGGAAATACACGCAGTTAAATAACAGTTGAACTCAAAGATACCAACTTTATGTTGTCGCGGATCTCCGTACGCAGCGCACGGGGGCTATGAATTCGCGTACCGTTCCGTTAATGCAAAATTAAGTCTCATTTACCTACTCTTATCCAATTCTGTGAGCGACTAACCGTAAATAATTGTGTTATTACATCGTTATTATAATATACAAATAAGTCTTAGTGATTTGTTAATATTTGTTTTTATTATGTAACTAGTTTTGGTTATCACAAGCAATAACCTAAAATGTTGTCCATTTTCTCTTTATAATAATAATACATATAGACCACAGTTGATTTTATTTTGTGAAAAAAATTATTCATAAATATTGGATAACAATGGGACGATTAAAAATACATCTCATCGTCGATATATTCTCCATAAATTAGACTTTAATAATCATTTGATTAATGTTGATTTCTTTAATCGTAACTAATACCATAAAGGCGATTGTGAGTTTGTTTCTGTCTTTGTTACGCTTTCACACATTTAATACTGAACCGATCGTTTTGGCATTTTGCATACATTATGTCAAGGGTACAGAAGTGTACATAGAGTACCATTCATCCAGAAAAAAAGGTCTGCTCCCGAGGGAATGGTCATATTTATATTAACGTGTTCGAAGCCCTGAACAGAAGCTAGTGTTGTCACAAAAAGTATCTTATAACACAACACAGCCGATCGCATAATCGGAAAACATTAAATTCCGTCCAGCCGTTTCGCGTTGATGGACAAACATTCAATCAAACGTAGTTTCGTATTTATAATACGAAGTAAATTTTAATATTTGTCTTCCTCTATACTTGCACATAGCGTGTATACGTGCGCTGCGTCACCTGCCATTACATTTACCTATATAACTAAACTTCTATTTCAATTACGTATCTATTCAAGGAAATAATGTGGTAAATATAATATTTCATCATTCTTCTAGTTATCTTAATATACGGAAATAGGTAATTTAATGGAATCACATAGAATCGTGCCTATTTTATCGTATGATGAAGCTTCTAAACGCGAGAAGCACCAGTTTATAACGGAAAATGAATGAAACCAATACTTTACATAAATAAAACATTTGTTAGTCATGATAACATGCTAACGAATAATGTTTTATAGGAAACAATTAATAACAGGATTCTTTTTGCAGTGTTTTTTATACGATCTTCTACCACCCTACACATACACGAAATAAACATTAAAGTCTACGAATATGTAATCAAACGTTTGACCTCTGTAACGGAGTTGTATTTATTATATAGTTATTCGATTTGTAATAATTTATAATTATATCTTAATGTTTTGTAATACTTTCTATGCCTTTTTTTATATCAAAAGACAGCAAACAGGCAGACGGCTTCCTTGTGGTAAATAATTATGGCCGCCTTTGGACAAAGGTAACACCAGGGACACAAGGGGCATTATTGTGGCGTTGCGACCTTAAGGAGCTTCTTTCCCTCTTTCAAGACTCTCAGATCCATGGTTCAGAAGGAAAACAGTGCTGGATAACCCATTCCACAACACTCGCTTCTACGCTTACTAGAGAACCTTATGGTTGTCACAACCATTATAAAAGTTTTCCTTCAGCCTGTCTGAGTAAATATTATTGCGCGTATAACAATAAAAACTCTTAAGCCGTCAAACTAGAGTGTATTTGCACCAGACGCGCTTGTCGTGTGCACTCGACGATGAGGGTGATAATGTTCAAATACACCAAAAGCAAATAAATTAGCGGTTGGAGCGGTATTGCATTATTATTTCAGTAATAATCTATCGATCACAAATATAATTCATATCATATGTTACAATGTAAATATTGTTATTTACTTTTAAGACACAACTGGCAACCCTAATTGTCGTACCGAGGACAGTGGGCAATTTTATCAACTCCATAAGTTTTAAATGCAAATTGCGCAGATTAGAGAACAATATTTTATTTATCTCGCATGCAAAACCTTTACCTGATGAGATTATCAATGAACTTTATTGATCCTTGCGAGAATCGAAGCTGCCTGTACTTTAATATAAACGAGTCTTTGAATCACCATTAGTTTATAGAAGTTTAATTTAACAACATAAAATATTTGCAAAACTTAGACTTAATTCCATTTCTTAGTAATTATATTTCATAAAATATTCTGTTTGTTAAGGACTATGAACGCATAGCGTGTCCATTATAACAATATTTTTAGAATGTTATTAGGATTACCACGATTTTGTAGCGCTTCTGGGATGTTTGTAAATGCCAGGGTTGATGATTTTTATGGTAACATCCGTATGAGAATAGCATCCACCCTGGATAGACTTGGCGATAGTCCCAATAAGATAATGAGAACAATGGTAGACATATACGACAGTCCTTTCTTGAAGCACTGGATATCGATTGTTATATAATAGTGTGATGTTCATCTTTTCATCCTATTTCATATAACTTTGTATAAAAACACATATGAATACTTAATTTTATTTTTACTTGGTAGTAAACCAAGTTATGTTTTAATAATTTAATCTGTGTTTGTGGACCCTTGCGGTGTTATTACAAAAAAGTTAAATACGTATTAAACCCTGGCTATAAAAAGGTCGCGTATTAAATGCACCGCGGTCGCTGAATGTTCGCCATCTTGCTCCTTTGTCTCGCTTTGGTTACGTTAGGTAAGACTTGCACGAACTTGCCTTGGGCGAGCGCGGTGCATTTATTACAAAACGTTTTTAAACCAAGTATTTAATACGTATTTAAATTTTTGTAATAACACGGTTGTTGTCTTATAAAAAATATGAATAGTTTATTTGAATATTTTATGGGAATATTTAAAAGAGACAAGAATAAACATAAATCATAATATATAACAGGTTAAATTAGAATATAATACTATAAAAACCAAAGTAAACCGAGGTCCATAACATACGAACGTCATTATAACGGGTTTCCTTATTTCCGAAATAGAAGTTATCATATATATTCCAGTTCGAAGAATATTCTCACACTTTGCATAAACGACACAGCTGGTTGAACTGGAATAGTTTTTAATATGACTCATTCGGTTTACCTTAAGTATTGGAAAGACTATAAGAAATTGAATGTATGATTATTTGGGGTGTAATTATTATTCTTCCAGAGATTAAGAAAGTTTAATCCACAGATAATGAACAACTTATAATTTCCTTTCCAATCCCTATTTTGCTGGAAATATTAGAATAAAATATTGGACATTCTTTTTTTACATCTTTCCATCTTGAACATTTTATTTTTTACCTGGTGAAGACTTATTTATTATATAGTTCATGACGTAGTAAGTTAGAGAGCCAAGATATCTATTTATATTCTATGTACAAATTATTTATAAACGTACTTGGAAAAGCATTGATATGCATAAACTGCTGCGACCGTTCACAGTGAAGATTGAAATTAAAGTTATGAGTATAATGACTAAGTGTTAAATAAATAAAGACATTACCTGAATTAACGTACACATACTAACATGCACTAAATGCATGTACAGTTATTCACTTTTCTAAAACAAACAATTCAGTACGTTGAGGGAAACCTATAGCTTAAAATTATTTTAAGGTTTATAATTAGAAAATACATAGTGACCATTAGATTTTACACGTAATCATTTTTGGAACTTGTATCAAACCGTCTCTCCAAAATAGGTCAGAAATCAATGACTTACATTACAGTACAATTATATTAAAGTTAGAGAAGTCGTAATGCATCATTTCAGTTTTAAATCTCACAATTTCCCATTATCTATACATATTATTTATGCCTTAAAAAGCGGTGTGTTGTTTACAATTTTGAAATAGATTAGGATTCATACCCGAATTTAGAATTTTTACGACTAAATTTTGTTCAAGTGTTACGTGTACTCATAGGCACGTGAGCTCTGTCACGTTCGTAGAGTGTGAGGGAAACCTTACCTTAATTTATAATTTTTCAGGATATATACTTTTATATTATTATTATTTATAAATACAAATTTATACGTTAAACTAATTTTAACGCATATCTACGCAATGAGAGTAATATTTTAAATCATATAAGTAAATTTGTATGAACATTTAAATTAAAAAAATACTTGTATCATCAATATCAAAATAAATCGTATGACATTTACTCAGCGAAAATAACACAAAAAATAAAGCGATACACAGGATGTTCAACATAGAATAAAATTTCCGTTATACAATTTATAAAGTAAGTTCAACAATCCGAATCGAATATATCAACATCATAATGTCTTCACACTTACTGTACCGTTATAAGGATAAGCAGAAATATTTAATAGCCAAACATTTCTTACCTATGACACTTTCTTAGGTATCGTGGTAAGTGTTCTCTGTTTCCATTTCAGAGAACAAAACCTTTTTCGTGGATGATAATCGTATGCGTTGCATCTATCTGAAATCTTTTAATCTACGTATATAATAGGTTTAATAAAATATAACCAATATGGAAAACAGTATATTTACGAAACAATGGAAGCTATAGTATATAATAATAAAAATGGTGACAATCATTTTTGTTTATTAAATATCTATCTTTATATATAAATTTATTATTGTTGCGTTTCGTTCGGTCAGTGAGATCGCCGGAGACCCACCTCCCCTCCCCTTCCGCTTCCCTTCTCTTCCTCTTCCAAAAACACAGGCTGGCAACGCACTTGCGACTCCCCTGGTGTTGCAAGTGTCTATGGACGGTGGTGATCACTTACATCAAGTGTGACCCACCTCATCGTTTGTCTCCTATGATATAAAAAAAAAATCTGTACGTGTGAATGTCACTGAACTCTTACTAAACGGTTTGACCGATTTTGATGAAATTTTGTGTACGTGTAGATCCGAGTAGATCCGAGAATGGTTTAGATTCACAATTGGACCCGGTAGAAGTATAAGTATATATAAGTATAGAAAATATATAAGTATAAGACAAGACAGTTTTATTTAGTAGATATTCACGAGTTTTAGTGTTATTAATAAAACAATTGGAGACAGTTACTTTTTTCTTACCATCATTTTAATTTAAATCTTTATTTATAAGTTTCAATTCATCATACTGAACGATCTTTACGTCTATTAATCTACAACTATACTCTTTGGCAAAAGACCTCAATAGGACTAAAACTTTAAAAATGAATGAATTATGGTCGAATTTCGACTATTGATCGACAACTAGTTATTATAAATCATAAATATACAGTTAAAGGAGCCGGCCGACTGTACAAGGCGCGACGTCAGTAACAATTCAGGTTTGCGCGATGGCTATCAGAAGCAATCCCCTATTCCTCGCAGTGCTAATCAATGAATAATTACTCTGTTTAAGGGGCACCTCTATAAATAGCTGGCTGGAGCGCTGACCTGGAGCGACGGGTTAGTCCGGCCTGACAGCCGCGGACACTCGCAGCAACCTCGCTCTTTCACCCCCCTGCACTATACCACCGCCTCCGCCATCGCTGCTGGTCCTTCAGGGCTGTCAAACACGTTCTTCCTAAACAGAAAGACATGTTTGAATTTACGAAAACAATTTTAAATAACTAGCAACCACCCGCGGGTCCGCATGCGTTTATTTATCCAGTATGTGTCATTTTTTTTTTTAAGTATTACTGATAATATTTATACTTTTGAAATGACGAATACTGCGGAGGTACTTTCCGTGTAGAGCATTTTATAAAAGATTGACTTAAAAACGTACATACATATAGACAAACAGTAATAATTACAGATTATTTCATATTAATAAGAACGTTTTTAAAGAAAGAGAGTAGATTAAAAAATTGATTCACGTTGACGTCAGTTCAAACTTCATCACATACTGAATACAATTGCATAAACGTGTAACCACCCTATAAAGAAGCTCTGTAAAATAACCCGTATAAGTATCACGTTGCTTATTCAAGTATCCCGAAGGAAATTATTCGGCATATTCTCGCATGAACAAGGAATTTATACATATTGTAAGATAGAATATTATTGATTGATTAATTATGTAATATTATCTTTGTAAAATTTATTACATTAAAATTATCAAAACACTGATGAAGTTTATTCACATAATAAAAAAATATGTAGGTCCAATAATATGAATACTATGTAATGTATATTACATATTTGGTTATTATGCATAATTGTTGTTATATCTTTATATATAAATTTCTTCTGTACGTGTGTGTCACTGAACTCCTAAACGGCTGGACCTATTTTGATGAAATTTTGTGTGCGTGTTCCAGTGGGTCCGAGAATGGTTTATTCACAATTGGACCTCGTAGGCGGCGCTGCGGTTAACTTTTAGGTTTTTTTTTATTATCAAGTCAGGACAAAGTCCGCCCGGCCCGCTAGTATATTTATAAAATGAACTAATAATAAAAGTAGTAATACTAGGATATAGCAACAAAACTTTATTTCTTACATAATCCATGTTATACTCTTCTAAGGTGCAAACATACCTTTCCTTGAGAAGCTTTTAAAGTTGAGTGTTACGGAAATCGTGACGGCCTGTTGTCACCTGAGCTGTTTACGAGCACTTTATAGGATAACATTTGAGGAGTTGAAAGTTTCACGAGATAGCAGATGACGAACAACAATTCTCTTACGATACGTAATGGTTTAAGCCAAGGCTTAAAAGAATTTCCTTTCGAAGTTTTATATGACATCATTGCAACAACCATAAAAACTTACTCATCAAGAAGTGTGAAAAGTTATATAGATTATTAAATAAAAGGAACGGTTTTGTAAAGGACCGGCATGAATAAATACTAGAAACTAACAAACTGGTCGTCCCATGTTTCAGACTTAACAAAACCAGTAATAGTTTCTTAGGTAATAGTGTTAGGTTTTACAATAAAGTCCCAAAACATATTACCGATTTGCCGGTCTGTAAATTTAAGCACCATGTCAAGCAGGTTTTAGTGTTGAAAGGCTTATAGAGTGGATCAATATGTGAATGATGGTGATGTCTGGAATTGACTCCTCTCTGTACAGCCACTAAAAACGATATTGTAACGTATAATGTATTCGAAATATATATATATATGTTAAAAATATGTACCCGATCGAGTTTCTTGTCAGTTCTTCTCGATAACTGGGTTGTTTTCCCAACCGGTGGTAGTTTTGACGTTCATAAGCGTCTTATTAGGGCCTAAACTGAATACAGTATTTTTGATCGGATTTAATTTGAAAAAAAGAGAGAGAAAAGAGGTTGCAAATTGGTTTATTAGCGAGTGCGTAAAGACTTTTTTGTAAGGAAGCTCAAGACTTATATGATCTGTGGATAAAAAGTAATAAAATAGACATACTTAGTTTTCTTGATTAAACTCATTCTATAATAATCCTATATACAAGACATCATATTAAGATGCACAATACAAATATACGGTATTTTATTCAATCCGTAAATAACTCTAGAAAATGAGCCAAGTAGTAGAAAAAATAAATATCTAAGTATTTATAGTGTTAAGAATTGTTCGTTCTGGTTACGCTTGTTAGCAACAGAATATACGTACTTGTACATACATAACAAAATGTTTGGACTATTATCTAGTTCGCTCGGAGCATGTTAACAACACTGAAGAACACTTTAGATTCAGGCGGCAACCCTACTCTACAGCTGCATTACCCGACACGCCTCCAACTTCGCATCCTGCTGTTTTTTGCAAAATTAACTACAAAGGGATCTTTAAAGACAAAATGAGTACACTGTACCACCGAAGTGTTCCGTCTAAATTATTATTTTCTAAATATTCGTAGTATCATGGCAATTGAGTCTAGTTTCATTTAAACTCACGAAGGTATAAAATTAGAAACATACGTTGATGTACTCGATAAGTACCTAGTAGTCGTTACAGTACATTGCGAGGAAGATTTTCTGATTTTATATGTAAAAGTAATTTTAGTCGTAACCATCGAACGAGGTGTGCATTGTTGAGGTTATCTGATCTCAATCTTCGAATTTAAGTATCACATAAGAATTTATTGGTAAATTGAACTAAAAAGATAATCTTGACTTTATATTTTGGTATCCCTTACGTTGTTATCGCACTATTTATTTGCGATATTAACGACATACGGAAACAGGATAATCGTTTGAATAATAATCAAGCAAATATGACTCGTACAATAAGTATTTCATACAAAATAAATAATTTGCCTACAAAACGAATTACATCGACCGAAAACTTGATGCCCAAAACATCGGGCACGTAGGAAAGCTTTTTTACCGTTTATACATAAAAAGTTGACGTTTTGTTTAGTAATCAAATAGTTACCGCGAAGCAAATGACAATGACATAGACATTGGTGGTGACATGACAAGGCTGAATGTGGCGCGATGTGCGACCGACGCGACGACCGAAGAACGAGGCGCGCGCTCACTTGGAACAAATGCGGAGACAACGCCAATTTGCCACTCAACGTGACAGACATTCGCCACCATATTTGTATAACGTTATCATGCTCCACTAGATCTATATTTGTTTTTGTGCTCAATACATATTATAAGCGAAATACCTACCATTTATTATCCACTGACATCAGTTGTCATGTACATAATGTTATGAATGGAACAAGCGAAACCTATAATTATCTTTATAAACACTTTGTATTAGCAGCGTTCCTAGATGATAACTTCATTCCTCATTAGGAAAAACGTTCCAATTACATTATATGAAATTGCGAATGTAAATGTCAATTACTTGAATATTTTAAATTAGAATACTTATGTATTTTTAAACTCTTAAATATACTTAAAAAATACAAGTATCTACACATTTTTAATTTATACATCTTAATTATTTACTTTTAGAAATACTTCACAGATAAATAAAATTTGTAGAAAAATATTTCTAAAATGATTTTTTTAGAATTGGTTAACTTATTTTTATAATAATGCGATTTGTTAATTCGAATGTATACATAGTACTATTTATTATACATGCCATTAAGCCACGGAAATAAAAAAAACAACATTCTAAATCACAACACGTTCATGTTACCGATAAAAACATTAATTAGATCAGTTTAGTACCTAACATAAAATTATCTTGGGTCTTATGAATAAATTGGTTCAAAAGCAGGTAAGCAGGGTGGGTAAGTTAAATTATTTATTTACCAATGCTAAGATTTTAATTTGAAACATAAATCTAGATATAAATAGATATACATGTAGGTCACTACTAGATAGTTTACAACTACTTTGATGACTAAATTGTTTAACCACCTCATTATACTTATATGACAATAACGACTATATATCAACAATGAATTACTTTGTGTTGCTCTACAATAATTGTTATTAACTGTTGTCAGTTATTCTGCTGTCGGGTAATTTGCTGTTTTGTACCGTTATGCAATTTGTAACAATGTTATTATAATTAAATGAATATTCATTTTTTGTATTAAAACTTTAAGTGTGAGCAAAGCGTGCTATCAAAGCTATTGGTTGTTGCGTACTGTCTGTTTATTCCTACGTTGCCACTGTTGATACTAATAAAAGATGACAGATAACCAACAGCAGAATAATGACATCCTCGGTTGATATAATAATGGCCACTTCTACATTCTACTTCTACTTCTACATACTACTTCTACTACTTTTACTTCTACATTCACACAAACAATGTTATTAAAGGAGTTATTTTTATTTTGGAAAGTAATCCGTTTGTTTATTAACCCGCCTTAACTATCAATCGATGAAAACTTACTTCTTATATCAACATATGTCTGATGGTAAAATGGTTGTTACTCCATTGTAAGCCCCAATAGACTATGACGATGAATTGAAAACTGACGATTGTATCATTCCACCTCACTACGCTTGCATTTCTTGAACAAACAGTACGGAGCAAAACGATCACTAAATGACACAAAAAAGCATAGGCAAACAATACACAGCAAACTGTCACCCACAATAAATTAATTATACTTTATATAATGTATACAAATATTGAAGTTATACTTCTTTAGGCGAGTTAGGGAAAAATGATGAGAGTAAATTTTTACGATGCGCGCGCACACCGTTACGAAAAACCGACACCCTGAAGTTAGCTATAGTCAACATTTTGTTTCTCTGTATTTGTTGTTTATATTTCTTTGTATTAAAACGTTCAATGTATTAAATACCTTTTTTCTATAATATTGTTAGCGTCGTTTTTTCTACAAACGTTGAATAAGGCGAAAGTTAAAAAATTTGATAAGATTTTTATCTTGTTACGCCAAAGAAGTATAACTTCTAACGCGTGTACATAAGTACACACACACTTTTTTTAATTTCAAGCACGAAACACGGCTATTATAGAATATCCTACCATTATGTTAATTTTACTTACATATAACATGGTAGTTTATGTAGTTTAAGATTGCGTAAGCACCTAATAGCTGATTTTTTGCAGTAGATCTGTATATAAAAATTCTTTGTTATAAGAAAAAAACTTGATATGTTATTCATTGCCATCATTTTCTCATTCCTTTTACTTTTTAGCATTCTTCGACGGTGTATGATATTTTTGTATATAAAGATATGAGTGAGTGCAGTCCATAATTCATGAGCTTACTGCATATTAATGTATTTTCATATTACACAGCCGTTTTGAGACAATCTCACATGATATTAAATGGATTGATGGTAATTACACGGTGGTAACAGTGACGCATGTTAATATCAGCACCTCCAGATATCAGTATATTTATCATTTTTTTGTAACTTTTTACAAAAATATACATTTATTTCTAATTTACACTATTCTTAATCCAAATTTATTAAATTTTATTTTCTGTTTTTTAGTTGGATTTTTTATGAAAGCGTGTTTTTTGTTTTTTTTTAACTATTATTTATTTTTCATTTTTTAGTTAATTTTTTTTACTTTTTTTTTTCGGATTATTGTATTATTGCATCGACCTTTGACAGGTGTACAAAGTTTGAATTAAATCTAATCGTTTAATGTAGGACAAATCGAGCTCAAAGGGGTTGGTTACAAACATACATACATACAGGTGAATCTAATAAAAGCGTGATAAAAAGACTAAAGATAAAGGATCTGTTGTAGCTGCCGATACAAAGCGATGGGTTTTTTTATTTGAATATAGTACATATCCTCACGCACAATAGAAAATGTACCACCGTTATACTGTGCTTGCGTTATGATGTTATCTTCACAAAAACCTGATGTTCATACATAAAAACACTAAAAATCATTCTTTACCTTCATAATATGCTTACCTGGCAAATCTTTTGTCGAGCAGATAGCAAATTTACAAGATATACTAAATCAACTACTATGCATACAGTCTAATCTAGACTGAATCGAACATACGATCTCCATGGGATTAGTTACATAATGGAAAACTGACCAAGGAGACAGTTTTAAGCCATAAAATATTATGACCAGCAGTAACCTATATAACCTTGGAATCTATAGCAAGTATTGTGGGTGACGGAAATTATTTTAGGATCTATGAGTTCTTGTTTTGTATATTTACTAGTTGTAACTTGATTCCTTTGATGTGGATATCTAAAAAAATTAGCAAGAAGTCAAAGGAACCCAAAAAATATGTAGCCTAAAACTATCTACGAAAAATTCCACATATATATATATATATATAAATTCACACTAGCTAATTTCAAGTACGTACTAACGCATGTAATATAATACCTTTATAATTAAAATTGATTTAATCGTTCGAGTCCTTGCCAGCAAGGTACTAACCAGGCCATCAGCAATTATCAACGTCGAACTGGCCTTGGGTGTAACACACGATGTATCCTGAAGTCAAAAATGATTAAAATGACTTCACAACGATGAAACTCGTTGTTATGAATTACGGCATTGCAAGGACGCAGTAAAGTTGAATATTGCATCAGAATGATTGCGAACCTCTGAAGGCAATGTTCGCGTGGAATGTTGGTCCGCGGCCGCAGACTGCTCCGGCGCAGGACACGCTCGCTCGGGTGAGCGCCGCGCCGCCCGCTCCGCACACGGTCCTGCGTCCGCCGGCGCCCGTGACTCATCTCTTTCGGACATCTCACCACACGCAGATTGGGGAAATACGTTCACAATTATACCCGATTATTTCTTGCAATCATATCGTTGACCGCTTACTTTGACGTCACAAATTTACGGCATAGAATTTTTCCTATCAAATATGAATCATTATAGAAATAATCCCCGTGACGACATTTTAATCTCATTAATATTTGATTTGTCACAGATATGATGATTATAACTTACAATTTTTATATAGGGAAAATGTTAAAGCACAATTGATTATATATGTCTTTTAATTTTATTTACCAGGTATAATCGAATTTTAGAACGATAACGTAAATTAATAATGTCTACGTGATTTAATACATTACAGTCCGTAGTCTGAAAAAATATAAACGGTAATGTCAAGTTATAACAAAAATTATAATACTCTTATCTTATCAGAGAAACTGATATAGAATAACATTATCGTAGAAGGGAGATCTTGCTATTCTTGTACTTATATTGTTAGTTCATGTAGTGAGACAATATGATTGTCCCCTAATAATGGGCTAACGTCGACACGCAGTGGAAGCCCTCAAGAGGGAAAAAGCCCCGATTTTGAAATATTCTTCATTGGTGCTCCGCTCCTATTGATCTTAGCGTGATGATATATAACCTATAACCTTCCTCGATAAATAAGCTCTATAGCACTGAAAGAATTTTTCAAATCGGGCCAGTAGTTCCTGAGATTACCCCCTACAACGTCACAAACTCACAAATTCACAAACTTTACCTCTTTATAATATTAGTATAGATTTCATAATTTGCAAATTGAAATTATTAATATGAGTCTAATTGTCACATGTATGGGGAACTTCGAGCAATAATTAGGTATAGGTATACAATTTAATAACTAATCAAACATATGAGGGGCACAAGCTCAATAGAAAATATTGCTAGAAAATAGCTCAATATCACGAGCATGTCGAGATCATCGGTGACGCGAACCGACAAGTCTTTCTTCTCCCGGATTTTTGTTGCTTTATTTAAATCGCCCTACACGTCCTAAAAAAGTTTTCACTTCAATAATAGAAATCAATATTGAAATCGTTTCAGTCGTAAATGTATGCATAATTTCAAGTCAAATAACAAACATGCTATAGAATTGTAGCAAAATAAATAATATGTTCTCTATTCTTCAATATGGTTTAATGTCAGTTTATGCATAATTATGCCAGAATAAATATAACCGTAATAAACAAGCTAAGGATTTCGCTACGAGAAAAGTTCAAAGCCAGTGTTCCGAACATAACAGAGCGGAAGCACGTGCCTAATATCACCCCGTTACTAAATAATATCGATTTTATGGCGCGGCAGATGGCCGGGCCTGGATCCCGAGTCCGCCGTCTGTGAACCTCCCTCGCGCTCCACAACCAACCGCGCCTCACCCCCTATTAAGATTTATCCAAAACAGCCCCTACAC
>MU158701.1:500520-570203 GCA_015888305.1 Antheraea pernyi
CCTACACGAGAATGGATTATTCGATTTATATTAAGTTTCCGCAATTTCTATTTCGAGGGATTCAAAAACACAGCACTTGCACCGTAGGTTTGGGCTTCTTTTGTAAATATTTCGAAGGGCATGTCAGCGCTCAGCGACCCTCATTAATAATGACAATGCGTAATATTATTCTCTGAATTTTCTATCGCTGTATTAACCATCTGTTGATTTTAGAAGACACGGTTAATTTTGGAATATTCCTTTTTTCTAAAAACGAAAAGTCAATTTACAAATTCGTATGTAATTAACTCTTTGCCCTTTCAATTCATATTAAATCACATTAAAACAACAGTCACGAAAACAAAGCATAGTTTTAATATTTGAATAAAAGACCAGAAACATGGACTAACTATTACTTAATTTAATGAATAGATGTATTTAGAATTTATATATTAATATAATTACAAGCGGTACTAAAGTTATATCAGTATCAAGAATCCTAACAAAGAGATAGAATAACGTGGAACGCATAAATTTGATAGAACCATGTAGTAAATTAAAAATAGATAGGACATTAAAGGGCGTAATACCTTTTTATTACAACAAAACGATACGAAACGTATAAGCTTATATTCCATTTTGCATAATCTCTGTCTAGACGAAGGTGACCGGTGCAGTTGGTTTACTTTTATTATTGGGTATGGTTTCTGATTATAGTACATTTTGCTTTCAGAAACCGAGGGAAACACCGGATTTGCAGCCTACGCGTTGTCTGTGCACCAGGGATGAGTTATGAGCCATTTCCACAACTTCATAACTCCCAGGTGGTTCGCCAAATCCCCTATAGGATATTTAATCTTATGTTTATGGTTTGCAAAAGTATGCGTCAAATACCTCAATGCAAAAAAATAGCATGTAAAGCCACCGCTTTTTTGTCGGTGTCAAATATCGGCTGAGTCAATGGATGCCTGTTCATTTCTCATTTATTCTAATTACGTTCAAATGTTAACAGTTCCGCAGTGATGCTGATGTGAATGTTTTATTATTATGTGTTTTAAAAACATATTGTTTGTATTTGTTAATTAGTATATATTCTCATTTCACACGAATAAATGTATAGGAAACTTACTTACTTTTGCTTTTTGATTTTTGCTTTTGTAGACGTGCACCTTATATAATGCATATTGAATAAGGATTATAAGAATTAACTAAAACTAACTTTTGCCTGTGGCTTCGCTTTTGACATATCCCTAGGGAACAGTTTTATTTCTGGATTTAATTTAAAAAAGGTCTTGGTTGATTTCTATAAACGTTTGTACACAAGAAGTATTATTTAATATTAATTTATAAAAATACCACAAATTAATATATATATTTTTTTTAATTATATTTCTGCAAAATGACTGCACCTTGCCTGATGGTATTTTCATGACACTTTGTACACGAGATGCATGTCATTACAAAACTAAAAGTCAAAATAACATATTATCTATTTATATTATAATGTCAAAATAACATATTTTACTGCGTGGATTTGGATATGATATATAGTAGTATGTACGGTACTTGATAACAAAAAAAAAACAATTTTTTAAATATTGTCTGTTTGTCTATTGGCTTCGGCTAATCTGCGATACGATTGGACCGATTTTGACGGAACTTCTGATGTTATAAAGGGTAATTTGGACTACTCTTGCTTTAGATGCACAAATTAGGGTTCCGTACAGAACCAAGCGCGCTCCTGGCGCACCATTACACAGAACAAAGATTTATTTGTTAAATTCCATATGTGCGAAGCCGCGAAAAATCGTTAGTACACTATCATACATTTATGATTCAATAATCAATAAGTCATCGAATCTCACTATTAACTTAATTTATAAGATAAAAATAATATTAACTTAAAGTTTGCCTAACAACAATGTTCGTGAGTTTTTAATAGATTTGTAATCAGAAATTGCCCCAGCCCGTATATGAAGGGAACTCGTCAGCTAAAGATGGCAATAATCCTTTAACGAGGTCTTGGCGACACATACGGTCACAATTGAGTTTATCTGAACGAAAAGTCGTTAAAATCGAAAACAGTGTATTGGACTTAAAAATGTTTTCTATTTTAATTATCCTATTAAACTTATCCGTATATAAAGAATAAAATAACAAGTGACATATTCTTAATCATGATACAATACAATATGATAATTACGCTTTTATTTATGCATACAATAAAGTCGAACATATTCCAAGTTTGTACATTGAATATAATGGACAAAATTTATTATGTCACGAAAGTGTCAGAATACATTAAGACTATTTTGAGATCCTTTGAAAGCTGCCAGTTTCCCAGTTTATCAGTGTCTATAAAAACTATTCTATCAAGTTGATTTTCGATTTCAGATTTACTTTAAAGGCCGACAACGCACTCCCATAGTGTTGTTAGTGTCTATGGACGGCGGTGATCAGTCACCAGCAGGTGATCCGCCTGTTCGTTTGCCCTCTATAATAAAAAAAAACCTTATATATTGACTCCAACCAACATTATGGCTACGCTCATAAAACCTAAAAAAAATAATACGAATCGAGACCTATCAATTATTAGATGCACACTACTAGTTCAGGCTACAACAATAATACGTGTTTTGTAACATTACTAGCATTTGCTCGCAACTTCGTTCGCAAACTAGATTTCACTTATCCCTTTGGGAACAGTACATTGTTTCTGTACGAAAGGTGCCGCGTGTCTTTCTCTATATCCTGGATAAAGCGTGTCCAAAATTTCATGATGATCGGTTGAATAGTGAAGGCGTGAAAGCGTAACGAACAAACTCACATTCGTATTCATAATATTCTTATAGAAAGGATGATTTTTTTTTTCTCGAACTGGCTACGCTATTGACCTAGCAAGGTCTTTACAGCTTCACCGGACAACCAGAAGGGGTGTATACCGTTGCTAAGACTAAATAGTATTCAAAACTGGATATTTTAGAAAAAAAAAATTTATGTCATAGGTGGCAAACGAACAGGTGGGTCACCTGATGTTAAGTGATCACCACCGTCCATGGACACTAACAACATCAGAGGAGTTGCTAGTGCGTTGCCACCCTATGGGGGGAAGGGTTAGGTGAGGGAGAGGAGGGGAGGTGGGCCTCCGTCGCTCTCACTGACCGAACGAAACGCAACAATGCAAGCACTGTGACCTCACGTCGGTTTTCTATGGGAGGATGGTACTACCCTGGATGAGCCGACCGATTCATGTTGAAACCATTAATAGCTTCAGCGTGGCTCTACCACCATTAAAATGTTGAATCAATATATGAAGTCCGAGAAATGATATAAGATATATCGAATCTTAATCATAACATAGTGGTTGGGCTTTGTCTACTGACTACCTATCGTCCTTAAGTTGAAAATCTGTTAACAAACTAGTATTGGTGTGTTTCGGCACACCATCATTTACTATCAGGTGAGACTAGACAAATACTACAATTAACAGGTCCATCCGTTTCAGGCATGCTACTACGGACAAAATCGCGGGTAACAGCTAGTCTAAGATAAAATAGCCTATGTCACTCCCTATAATTTTAGCTATCTGCCAGTGAAATTGCCGTCAAAATGGGTCCAGACGTTTCGGAGGTTACCCTGAACGGACAGAGAGACAGAATAATTTAAAAAAATGGTTCTTGCTATAAGTAGCGTGTATACTTTTATATGCATTCGTTAAAAAAAAATTATTTTGATATTACATAGAGATACTTCGTTTTTATTATACGTATAGATGAAGATATCGTGATATTTTTTTAGATAAGGGGCAAGTATTTTAGAAGTAAAGCTAAAAAATATCGAAATAAACTAATACGCGCTGTTCGCAGAACCAACATACATCTATAACTTTATATATATATAGAGAAATACATATATATAGAGAAATAAATAATTAAAGTAGGATAATATTCTTATGATTTAACGTTATATACATAGGGCGTAAAGTTTAGAAAACTGTTAGTAAAAACAAATTATATCATACTGGTAATTTCATTTGGCTAAATTGACCGAAAATATAAAAAAATATATATTGCAAAATTGTGAGAGCTATACAATGTACTATTTCGTATTCTAAACTCATAAGATTGGTTTAAAAAGATGAAACATTTTAATTCAATAAACTAAGAACGCATTTTCAGAGCTCTTGAACTCTCATACCAGAGTGTATACATAAATAGGCTAAGGACCAGTTCAGTACCTTTTTCTTCTCTGTTCCTCAATCGATTTTTTAACTTAACACATATTGACAGGCGTTGATATTATCAATTTAAAACATGTGAATTGTTTTTTTACTCATATCGTCCAAAAGTAGAAGCCTTTATATGAGTGCCTATTGGTCATACTACGCTCATTACGTTCATATTCTACAATATTTTTATGATACAAATACATATATTAAGAAAAAAAAGTTAACATTCACTTTGAATTTCGATCACTGGGTGACATTAGTTTTAATAAATCTGTGATTACAAATAATAAAAACAACTTCCTTATAGAAATACTTATTAAGAAAAATCACATAAAATGTTAAACGCAACGGAATAAATCATGTTTCTCGGAACCATGTGTCTCACATATGGTAGTGGTTCGTATTTCCGTTCGTTCTCATACTGTTTTTACCGAGAGCCCATCCATGCTCGCCACTGTGAGTTCAACGAATTCATTTAGGAGTCGAAAATCCTGTCGCTCTGACACGGGTAGCAAAGAACGTGTCTCTTTGTGCAGAAAGTTTTAAAGTCCAATTAAATCTCAACTATTATAAATATACAGTAAGCAGTACAGTAAATTTAATGACATTTAATATACTCATTTTATTTACAACTAGCTGTGTGCCCGCGACTTCGTCCACGTGGTACCTGATGTACAAAACAATGACTAATAAAGTTATCTGAACGTATTTAGTCCATTTGCTTATCTACTTTTCTCTCATACTTAAGTCATGGCGCCACTAAAATTAAAATAACTTTTAATAGAGTAGGCCGATTTTAATTAAACATAGACTAAGTTACTCCCGATGATATGCTTTATGATTCTCTTCTATGAGGTTTTATTGTGAACCCAGTACTTTAGCAGCGATGCGTGTTCATACAAAAAGACAGATACACAAACAGACAGACAGACATTTCTAAAAATGATTGAAATGTATTCTATTACTTATTCTTAGACACTTGCAACGATTTTCACGAAAATCGAAAAGGTACAGACATTACATTACATATACATTGTTATTATATGTATGTATAGATAATATTTTTATATGAAAAAAGGCTAAGTGCCGTTATAGAATAAATCGTCCAAAAATAAAGGAAAATCACTTTATACTTATTTACAACACTAGCTTCTGCCCGCGACTTCGTCCGCGTGGAAAGTTACTTTGGATTAACGCTAACTTTAACTCGCGAATACGTTTACGTAGAAGGTGAAGCTATTTCTCAATAATACGTACGTTAACCCCGACTTTAAAACATTCTTCATTGGTTCTCCGCTCCTGTTGGTCTTAGTGTGATGATAAGCTATTCTCGATAAATGAGCTATCTAGCACTGGAGAATTTTTCAAATCGGAACAGTAGTTCCTGAGATTAACGCGTTCAAGCAAACAAACTCTTCCAGGTTTATAATACTAGTGTAGAAGTATAGATTAATATAGTTACATTGGTATGTGTGTAGATTTCTCCATTGTGAAACAATAACGAAAACGATGGAAAAAGAAGTATCCGATGACCATAAAAAATGTTATAGAGTATATAATATACTGTATATACTGTATAATTCCTTAACTTTTATTGAAGTTGTGTATAGCAAGCAGGAGATTAATATGATTTTTCTTTTCTGATACATTTTTTACTGGACTTATTGCATTACTAGCTGTGCCCGCGACTCCGTCCGCGTGGAATATATAAAAAAACAATGACTAATAAAATCATTTGAATATTAAGTCCATTTACTTACCTACTTTCCTCTCGTACTTTTTTGATAGAGTGAACCGATTTTAATGAACTAAGATTTTATTCGAGGGTATGTTTTATTTTCTTGGTGTGGTTTTATCATGAACGCAACACTTAGCAGTGATGCGTGTTCAAACAAACAGACAGACAGACAGGCATTAATAAAAATTATTAAAATGTATCTGTAAAGTTCACATACGTTAGATATATGTATAGAATAGATAAAAGGATAGAAGAAGATATAGGTGTATAGATTAATTTCTCGGGTTTTCATTATCTGAACCAAAAATAAGTAAATAAATCACATATCGTTCTGATTTATCACAAATATTGAAGTTTCAGGTTATCTAACAATATAATCTGTATTATTATTTAAAATTAAAACGATATTGACATCAAATTAATTGAATTAAAATAAAATAAAAACATTGTAACAATGATTATAAAAATGTTTAAAACATACATGATTACCTATATGTAGCCACTTACCTACCTAGGAGTTGTCATAATGACATGATATTAATTATGTACACGCTAAATAAAGTGTCCGCTTATCTAAATAGCATTTTGCACGTTGAAAATGTATAGTGAAATAACATGGCCGTGCTCTGGCATTTGAGAGTCAGGTCTTTTTCGAGGCTTATGTTATAATTTTCGACAATTACATCAGGTGGAACACAATCAGGTCGTACAACATCTAATATGATTGTAGTAGAAGAACATCTTCCTTGAGTAACTAAATTTCAACACCAATTTTAAATATCGATGTCCGACATTTTATTCATAAAATTACTTCAATTACATACTTCAATTCAACTGTACATATGACTCGATTGTAGAGTGAGTTCGCCTCCAAACATCCCATAAGACATATTTGACCATCAAGCGTTTAATCAAACACATTTTACATCCATGACTGCACAGCCAGTAAACGATATGTCAAGTAATTTATATTTCAATATTCTGGATTATATTCGTTTTTTTTTCGAACTACACTATTCACCTAGCAAGGTCTTAACAGCTTCACCGGACTACTAATTCGAGCGCTTAAGGCTCTCAGCCTCTCTTTTATTTTGACAACTAGCTCGAGGGTGCACTCCACATCTCGGCTTGGGCTGTTGCCTGATTCATGCAATTCGCGACCTATGTGAGCTAACCTAAGCTTAGCTACATATTCATACTTATATGAGTTATTGAAAGATATATATGTACCAAGCACACACACCTCAACAACTCTTATATGTATTTTGTCTTGGATGATTTTTCTAAACTGTTTCAATTCAATAAGGGAATAACAAAAATAAAAACCCTCCAGTTTCATGTGTAAGCATGTGTGCGTGCACGTGTGTGGAGGTGATATGTGTAATGTTGTTGCAGTGATGTAAGATTTTGTGTCACTGTGTAAGTAGTCCGGTAAAGCTGTTAAGACCTTGCTTGGTAAATAGCGTAGTCAGTTCGAAAAAAAAATAGTGTCACTGTATCGCGCGAGCAGCGTACTCAAGGGCTCCACGCCGAGGGAACGGACCTAGGCTTGAGCCTTGCCGAGGGGGCCTAGTCTGGTAAGGATTATATTCGCCAATTTCTTTTCTTTTCCATAGTTTAAATTAAGTTTTTCTAACTGAATTCATTTTCATTTTTTTATTTGTATTTTCTCAAATATCAATATACAATGTTCTATATTTATATATTTGATATTCTTAGTAGTCAAGCTTTATCAGTGTGTTAACGCGTTTTGGTTTACATTTTCGTATGTTCCTTCTTATTGTTATTTTATTACTCATCGGAGTGTTAACTGTTGTATTCATAATTGTTAAGAAATAAATAAATGGAAATAATAAATACGATTTTTTACATTCTCTATCGTAATAATTTTACTAACGTAGAACTTAGTAATACAAATAACATAATAAGTTTACAGAAACTAATGTTTTTAAAGTTATAATTAAAGTGCTTACTAATTTTCAATCATATTAACCTTGCTTGAGACTTCACAAGATTTTACCACAGAAATCAGAAATTGAATATCTGGTATTATTATTGAATGACAGAAAGACTGCATTGTACCTGATGCTAAGTAACCACCGAGATCTATGATCAAATCATGATCATATTTCCACTATCTATATGACCCATCACTAGTCATCGCTGTCATATTGGCTCGAAGCTCTCGGTTTCTAGATATAGACAGGCTAATATCGAAATGTAATACGCCCAAGCTTAACATTGTGTCACGTGTTATATTTGGTATATGGTGGTCCATATTCATTCGATCGCTATATCCGCAATATTTATGCTGGTAGACAGTTATGGTATGCTGAGCTTATCGTATCGCATTTCTTGTCTAGCAACCTGTAAAAATGGCAGATTTTTATCTATGATAATTTCACAATTACTTGTTAATGGAGCCATATAATGTTAATGTTATATAAACTGTTTGTATTTAAGCACCCATGAAAAAAGTGGCATTGAAAAATACCTATACAACTAAATTAGATTTTTAAAGGTTACTTACTACGTACTTCTATCAGTTGAAGCACGAAATAATAATAATTGAAAGTATTAGCGTATCTTGTCGTACGAGTAGTATTTAGCAGGGGTGTTCCAACGGTCGATCATTATCCACAGGTCGCCTACGAGTATTTTTGAGTCGATCGCGAGAAAAATTTGCCGATATAGGAATATTCACAGATTTTGATTTAGTAGGTTTTGCTAAAACAAAATTTAATTAATGAACAACTAAAAATTTTAGATCCACAATTAGGCCAGAATAATCCCTACATCACTTTCTTATATCGTTTGTAACGGGACCTACACCTAGCTAGACGACAATGCTGCATCACACAAACTTGCAACCTTTCAGAGTCGATCGATCGTAGTCTAACAATATTGAAGCGGATCGCCAGCGGTTTAAGTTTGAGTACATCTGGTATTTAGTATAGTTCTAGTAGTTTATGTGTGGTAGTATTTAGTCAGTAGTACAAATTCTTGATTGTAGAAAAAAAAAAATTGAAAAACCAATCGACGTGAATTTTGGATAGGATATGATAGAATAGAAAAGAGAAAGTGGCAAGGTGTGTTGTTATGTAAATTTATTAATACAGTTGTATAATAATAGTTGAGGCTAGTATTTAGGGGATTATTGGCATTAGCTGCTCCACAACGACGACGCATAGACCTTAAAAGAGCAAGGAATGTTACAAATAAAATTCATTTAAGAACTCTAAAAGTGGGTCGTAATGGTCACTTAAATAACTGACGTATTAAGACATACAAAATTACTATTTGCATTTCGCCAAAAGATTTATTTTTAACTGATTTAGCGGTATATTTTGTGGCATAAATGTGTTAAAACTCGTGTTTGGTAACAATTGGTAAAAACTTTTTCAAATAAGGATGCATAGATTGTTTTAAGTATCCGTGAATATACGGACAACGAAAACTTTTACATTCAAAGGTTTAGGAGGTATTATAAAAAAAGTTTCTGAAAACCAACTCAAAGTATCGTCAAGTATATTTCGAAACTTTTATTACAATTATTTCGACGAATAAACAGTTCGCAAAGTGCCATACGTTGGACAGACAACAGAAAGATATATAAATTAGATGGCAATTTACATTATTCGTGTACACGCGGGTGGCCTTCGAGCTTAGAGCGGTCGTTTTCAGGCAACATTTTAAGAGACATCAAATTCTTGTGTGTATGTGTGTAAGAAATTTAAGTCAATCAAAAACCTTTTCGTACCAAAGATCCTTCACTACGCTGCCTCTTTTCATAGAATTGACTTAAATTTCCTGCCTGCTACTCTCAATTTATACATATAATAAAAATGTAAATCGAACGTGTCTGTACATTTACGATTCTCGTGAAAAAAATTGTTGCAGGTGTCTAGGAATAAGCAATAGAATACATTACAATCATTTTTAGAAATGTCTATCTGACGGTTTGTATGAACAGGCATCACTGCTAAAGTACTGGGTTCACAATAAAACCTCATATAAGAAAATAATAATATAAATAAAGCATAATAAAGCATATCCTAAGGAGTAACTTAGTCTTTGTTTCATTAAAATCGGTTCACTCTATCAAAAGTTATTGTAATTTTAATGGCGCCGCGACTTAAGTATGAGAGAAAAGTAAATAAGCAAATGGACTAAACACGTTCAGATAACTTTATTAGTCATTGTTTTGTACATCAAGTTCCACGTGGACGAAGTCGCGGGCACAGCTAGTTGTATAATATAATAAATCACTTGCTGTCCAACTTGTATGGCTATGGAACTCTGGAACGGTATATCTGTAACTATATTTAAACTATCTTCATCAGTACTACTTCTATTTATCAATCAATACAAACTGTTTTTCTGTTTAAAGATAACGGTGTAAAACATTGTGTTTCGAATGTAATATAAATAGTACGCTTTATTTTATAAACACATACCTAGGTGGTAGAGCCACGGTGAAGCTATTACTGGTTTCAGCATGAATGGGTCGGCTCGCTCGAGGTAGTACCACCCTCTCATAAAAAACCAACGTGAAGTAGCAGTGTTTGCAATGTTGCGTTTCGTTCAGTCAGTGAGAGCGTCGGAGGCCCACTTCCCTTTCCCCCTTCCCCGTCCCCTCTCCCCTCTTCTCCCAAACACAGACTGATAACGCACTTGCGACTCTCCTGATGTTGCAAGTGTCTATGGACGGTGGTGATCACTAAACATTAGGTGACCCGCATGTTCATTTGTATCCTATGATATATTAAAAAATAAAAATACGGTCTTATTACAAAAACAAAATTGAACAGGAGTATAACACGAGTTTTACTAAGCAGTGCCTAGAATTTAAATGTATTATGTATAGTATGTATTTACTATAAAAATTCTTTTGCCGGCAAATATAGATACAGTTAATTACAACAATGGAATAAGAACTGTCAAGTTAGACCAGTGTTACAGAATATTTAAATTAAAATAGTGCGCATCTGTAAACAAAGATAATCTTTTGTGATCAAACTTTTTTTAAGTAATAGTTCAATGCGTATTTAACTTTTTTGTAATAACACAGATAACCTTCATAACTAATTTAATACTTATTATGTGGTGTATGTGCTTTTAATTGACATGATTGTGGAACATTAATTCGCTTTTATATTAGTAGCATTTTATATTGTCAGTAGTTATATTTATTGTCTGTCTGTATCTCAGAATTGTCACCAGAAAGCTATTTAAAAGAATTTGATATCTCTTAAAATGTTGCCTGAAAGCGACCGCTCTAAGCTTGAATGCCACCTATGTACTTGTACACGAATAATATAAATTGCTGTCTAATTTATATATTTCTATAGTGTATCTGTCCAACGTATGGTAATTTGTGAACTATTCATCGAAATAATTGTAATAAAAGTTTCGAAATATACTTGAGGATACTTTGAGTTGGTCTTTAGAAACTTCTTTGATAATACCTTTGAATGTAAAAGTTTTCGCTGTCCGTATGTTCACAGACTCTTATCGAGTTATGGATTTAGGACTCTTCGGGCTTTTAAATAAATTACTTATTTCATATTTTTTAATGGTTCACTGCGTTAGACACTTTATTGTGGATCATAATTTAAATTAGTGTCGCCCAAATGCAAAACCAAGACGAGACTTGGCTTGGTCTTTGTATAGGTATTGCGTCAGTCATCTGGTCTTGGTATTGCATCCTCAGTCTTGGTCTTGATCTTATAGGTCTTGCAAATCTTGCAATTATCTATAACTAGCGGGCCGGGCAGACGTTGTTACGCCCTGATTATGAAAAAATACTTAACAAATTATATACTAAAACGTTCCTCGTGAATCAATCTATCCGCTGGTGAAAACCACATGAAAATCCTTTCGGTTGTTTTTGAGTTTATCGCGAACAGACAGACAGACAGACGCGGTAGGGGACTTTGTTTTATACTATGTAATGATAATGTTTCTATTGCCATACATTAAATACGTTAGGTTAAACCTTAGAACAATGTAAAATATAGGTACATTTTGAGCTTATATTTACTTAGACGTAGTGAAGTCCAATCAAATTAACTAAATTCATAATGAACAAGTTTTTAAATGAATATATACAGGAATAAAAATATGCAAATACTTTTCGTGGAAAGATAGCAGATGCTTGCTTCCTTAAGCCTGAAGTGTTTGTATCTTAAAAATATTTTTAATACTAATTTCATTTTTTATAAAATATACAGGTACAGATATACAGGTTTTGCATTACGTTCCACCTTTTTGCTGAAATTAATGTATATAAATTATTAGATTAAACTGATCTATATTGCTGCTGTATTTATGTATTTACTAGCTACATAGTGTATTTGCGATAGAAGTGGATACATAGTAAATGTTTGCATAGTTTGAGATAATAAAGGTATGGTAATAATTCATATTATATTAAGGTATAGTAATACTACCTTTTGCTCGCTGCTTCTCCTCAATAATACTACTTTTTCCTTGATAAAAGGTATCTTCTGTCTTTTTCTGTATTCAATAAAACCTATAGGCAAAATTTCATGATGATAGGCTTAGTAGTTATGCCGAGCAATCATAACAAACAAACTATTTAGCATTAATAATATTAGTTAGGATCTTCACAACTACTTATTATAATAACTACCTATTCTTACGACTATTATATTATTTGTGGGGACAACACAATATGTATTCGTATCATTCATGAGCACCTGTAAAATTTATTTTATTCTTTGGAACATTGGCGAATTTTCAGCGGCGACAGTCAATGCTGTGATACACTTGTCGCAAAGTATATCAATAAAGCGGCGTCTTTGTCAGTAAATTATCAAGTAAACAATCAGAATCAGGACGACCGGAATACCGGACGATTGTCAATCAAAATCTCGCATGTCTTTCTTTTAAACTTTGTTAAATAAACTATACTCTTTGAGATAGATATACTTTTTATGGGTGGTAAAGCCACACTGAAGCTTGGTTTTAGTATGAATGGGTCGGCTCGCCCGGGGTAGTACCATCCTCTCACAGAAAACCGACGTGAAGTAACAGTGCTTGCATAGTTGCGTTTCGTTCGGTCAGTGAGAGCGCCAGAGGCCCACTTTCCCTCTTCCCCCTCCTATCCCCTCCCATCCCCTCCCAATCCTTCCCTCCCTCTCCCCCCCCCAAGGCTGGCAATGCACTTGCGACTCCCCAGGAGTTGTAAGTGTCTATGGACGGCGGTGATCACTTACCATAAGGTGACCCGCCTGATCGTTTGCCTCCTATGATATAAAAGATATAAATGCATTTGGTTGTATAAATTTATTAGTTAAAATTGTTTGTTGTTACATGGAAAGAGTCGTGATTTTGATACTGATACTAGAGAATATGTATCAATTATACTTATGATCGGTATTAAAACCAAATACTCAATTGTGTTCAAATTTGACTTAACTGCAAGACCACGAGAGGCTTGCAGGCTCTGTCTTGTCTTGCGCAAGTCTTGGAAGGGTTAGTCTTGGTCTTGCATAAACGCAAGAATAAGACCGAGATCGATTTTGAACAACACTAATTTAAATGCATCGTAACATTTTTATGTGATCGAATTTGTTAATTACCTAGGATAAGTTATAGGTCTTCTTGTTGAGAGATTACACTATTCTCATTTACCTACTTTTATAGAATTGGAACAAGGTAAATAAATGTTATCAAGTGAAAGCAGATAATAAACGTCATCAAATTAGGCAAGATCAGAATCATTACATAGTGTAAGATAAATTTCACCACCGTGTCTTTTCTCACTGATAGGACTTTCCGCTTTAGAGTGGATGGGGGAATATTCCTGCCCCACCCGATACGCTCAGGTGTGCCACAGGGCTCCATACTCGCGCCCTCGCTTTTCAATCTGTTCATCAGTGACCTACCTCGGTCTAAACGGGTCGAGGTAGGTTGCTATGCTGACGACACTGTTATTTACACTTCCAGCTTGCGGTCAGACTTTCTTAGGAAGCGCATCGAAAAGGCCGTTTGCACACTCGGTGAATGGTTTCGTCGATGGCGCATAGAAGTTAATCCTGATAAGAGCGCCGCGATACTCTTCGATCCTTTACGACGTAATAATAACCTCGAGCCCATCAGGCTATACGGAACCGATATACCTTGGGCCGACGAGGTCAAATATCTCGGCGTTACATTAGATAAACATTTAAATTTCGAGTCACATATAGATAGAGTACGAAACAAAGCCGCTATGGTTTTGGGTCGCCTCCATCCGTTGCTTTGTCATAGGAGTAAGATGTCCCTCAGACACAAGCTCACTTTGTATAAGACGTGTATCCGTCCCGTGATGACATATAGCAGTCCCGTTTTTGCGCATATGTCGAAAGATAATTTTCATAAGTTGCAGGTTCTTCAAAACCGCGTTTTACGTAAAGTGACCGGTGCCCCGTGGTACGTCCGGAGAGTTGATCTACATAGGGACCTAGAGATGCCTTCTATCTGGGCGTACGTAAAATCACTTACGATTAGTTATTTTGAAAAAGCCGCGAATCATCCCAGTCCGTTAGTGGTATCCGCCGCAAAATACGAACCCGTACCAAACGCTGCGCGTAGTAAAAGACGTCCGCGACATATTTTTACCGACCCTCCCGATGAAATAACGGCAGTGAACGATCAGTACCAGCCTGTCTCTCTAAACAGAGCGTGCTCACGCCCACGCCCGCGTAACCACAGATCACGCCGCCGTGGTCTGGGGGTAAATTTCGCTCCCGCACACCAGACTAGGCCCCCCTCGGCAGCAGCTCAAGCCTAGGTCCGTTCCCTCGGCGTGGAGCCCTTGAGTACGCTGCTCGCGCGATACAGTGACACAAAATCTTACATCACTGCGACAACATTACACATATCACCTCCACACACGTGCACGCATACACGCTTACACATAAAGTGGATGGGTTTTTCTTTTCTTTCCCGTATCGAACTGTAATAGTTTAGAATCTTTTCCGATACAAAATACACATAGGAGTTGTTGAGATATGTATGCTTGGTACACATATATGTTTCAGCAACTCTTATTGGTATGAATAGTTTAGCTTTAACTTAGGTTAGCTTTGATAGGTCGCGAATTGCATGAACAGGCAACAGCCAAGCCGAGGTGTGCCGCGCACCCTTGAGCTGGTTGCCAAAACAAAAATCGGCTGAGTGCCTTAAGCGCTCGCCTTAGTAGTCCGGTGAAGCTGTTAAGACCTTGCCAGGTCAATAGCATAGTCAGTTCGAGAAAAAAAAAAAAAAAAACCACCGTGTCTGTCTGTCTGTCTGTTTGCGGTAAACTCAAACAAAACTACTGAACGGGTTTTCATTTACACCAGTAGATAATGTGATTCATGAGGTATGTCTTAGTATATAGGATTTTTTTATAATCAGGGCGGGACAACGTCTGCCGTGTCCGCTAGTATATTATAAGTTTTTCTAGGATTTTAATTTAGAATCAGAAGAAAATTTGTTCTTCATTATTAATATTAGTAGTATGTAACTCTGTAAATGAATTTTATTGTATTTTGGATTTTATTTTAATAGAAATAATTTTTAAGGTTTAATTAAGTAAAGTTATAAATTTGAACACTAACAATTTTATATGGACACGTTATTATCTAAAATAAAGTTATATTATTATTATTATAAATATGATATTTATGCATGTACAAACGTTACCTATAACTGTTTATGACGAAAATAATAAAAAATTAGACATTTGTTTTGTAGTACTAATCGTTGTTAATTGAATAAACACAATTGTATCTTTTGCACACATATTTATTTTTTATTCACGATTATTTTATAGCATATTTTGAATAAATAAAATAATAATCTGTTGATAGATATAATAAGTCAAAAAGAACACTATTAAACTCATTATAAAAGTTGATTATGAGTAAGTGGAAGCAAAACTTTTTTATTATACCTTGAAATTAGAGGTTATCTTCATACAATGATATCATAGTAGAAAAAGGGTACGTTGAATCATGATAAATACAGATCAACTTATTTACAATTCTGTTCCGTTGTAAAATATGTCTTTATACGTGAATGCATAGTAATAAGAATAGAATCTACTGCGTAATCATGTATTTTATAGCAAATAAATTGAAATAAATTTAAATTAAAAATGAGGTTATAAAAAATTGTCTCGTCTCATACTTTATCTACAGATTTGGCTGTAAAATCACCCGTCTACGGATATCTACCATAAAAAATTATTTACTTGTATAAAATTATACACAATAAATACATTTTATGTAAAATAAAAAAGTCATATATGAGCAATAATAGCTTCAGATCAATGGGCGGAAAAAATTAAAATATACAAACAGAACAATAGATCTATTAATATAGAGGGACAGACAAAGGAGAAGTAATATATATTTGTATTAATTAATTATGAAACGAAAAGTTCTTCAAGTTTTAGAACTGTGCGCTTTCTGTTTCGCCAACGTCGTTCGTAAGAATTCTAAGGCAATTTACATAGCCGGCTTAAGATTCAAATCTGCTGAATAAGTTAAACCAGTGAATGCAAATAAGGTAACCAGGCACCCGATCTCTTATTTATATTTTTAAGTGTCTAGGTATTACGTTTACTGACTTTAAAGTTGTCACCAAAGACGCGACTAACTGTACTAACTCGACACGAATCAATCCAATGAGATAAAATTATATACGTAATGTAATTAAATGTTAAATTCACAATTTATACGGACATAAATATTTCAGTCATCTTAAATGGAATGGTAATGAACATATATAAACATAAATTTAAATATTACAACCTTTGTTACAGAATTACAAGTATATATCACAGGTTACAAATGCAACGGATAAATTTCACTAATCGTATTCCATTAATTAGCGTGACATATAAGTGTTCTAAAGGTTCTTTGATCTGTAATCTATATATCTGCTTCTATAAAAAATAGACACGGTCGCTATGAAAAGCGAGTCATATTTTAAAATGCGACATAGTCATTCTATTATTTATTTTCATATTGTAAAAATTATCTATACATATATAAAATAAAAAACAAAAAATACATATAAATATAAAATAAAATATATTATTGTAATCTGTACTTTTTCGATTTTCATGAAAAAATTGTTGTAGGTGTCTAGGAATAAATAATGAAATACATTTCAATCATTTTTAGAAATGTCTGTCTGGCTGTCTCTCTGTTTGTATAAACAGGTATCACTGCTTAAGTACTAGGTTCACAAGAAAATCATAAAGCATATCTTCGAGCATGACTTAGTCTTTGTTTCATTAAAATCGGTCCACTCTACAAAAAGTTATTGTAATTTGAACGACGGCTCAGGTTGGGATCGTGAAAAAAGTAGATGGAATTGATACATTCGGATGATTTTATTTATCACAATTTTTATACACAAGGTTCCACGCGAATGAAGTCGCGGGCACAGCTAGTATATAATATTACAATTAAATACTTGCATTTAAACTACATTTTGTTAAACGTCCTATACAATTACAATATATCTTTATTTTAGGCTGTCACCTAAAAACACAAAACCTACAAGTGAGACTAGGCCCCCCTCGGCAGCGGCTCAAGCCTAGGTCCGTTCCCGCGGTGTGGAACCCTTGAGTATGCTGCCCGCGCGATACAGTGACATAAATTCTTACATCACTGCAACAACATTACACATTTCACCTCCACACACGTGCACGCACACATGCTTACACATGAAAGTGCAAGGGTTTTATTTTTATCCCTTATCGAACTGAAATAGTTTAGAAAAAAATATCCGACACAAAATACATATAAGAGTTGTTGAGGTATGTATGCTTGGTACATGTATATGTTTCAATAACTCACATAAGTATGAATATGTAGCTTAAATTAGGTCGGATAGGTTGCCAAGTTCTGGCCGGCTGCCTTCCCTGGGAGTTAGAGGCTTCCCTAGTGTAGTGCCTAGGCTACTACTTGCCGCCGTATATATATATCCCAGAGAAATAGAGGAAAGAAGGAGAATGAGGGAGGAGATGCTCGAGAAGTGTAGACAAGACCTGGCGGACGCGCGTTACGGTCGATGCACGATCGACGCCGTCCGTCCGGTCCTGCCGGAATGGTACCAGAGGAAGTGAGGCTCCCTGACGTTCTATCTGGTGCAGGAGTTGACAGGGCACGAGTGCTTCGATTGGTACCTACACCGGATAGCACGTAGGGAGCCGACCGCCGTATGCCATCAGTGCGGCGTTGACCCGGACACCGCGCAGCACACTCTCTCTGAGTGTGCTGCGTGGGAGGACCAACGTCGCACTCTGGCTGCCACGGTAGGACAGCATGTCTCGCTGCCGTGCGTGGTTGCGGCCATGCTCTGCTCTGCGACTTCCTCGCTGACGGAGGCAGCGGAGAGTATCCATGAGGAGGACCCTCAAAGTGACCGTCTCCGCCAACGGGGGACAGACAGGAAGAGGCGGCAGTTTGTTCACCTCCTCCCACCGTAACTGGACTAGGGAAGATGGGTCGGAGGCCCATCTGCCCATTGCACAGGTCCGACGGACGAAGGAGCGTCTCCGTCGCCAGTACGTACACGGTTGTATTCTAACAAAACGGGGCCCGGCGACGGCGCTTTTGCTGCTGGGTCAACCGCTGGGATGGCACGATGAAGTCTATAGAGATCTCGTGTCGCTCCAACTATAGCGGCAGACGTACACCGTAGGGTTTTAGTCCGTGCGAGTCGGACATAACCCACTCTCTCCCACGAAGGGATGGTGTATACAGAAGAGATTTCTCCACGTAAAAAAAAAAAGAAAAAAAGAGATAGGTCGCGAATTGCATGAGTCAGGCAACAGCCCAAGCCGAGGTGTGGCCGTGCCCCCCTTGAGCTAGTTGTCAAATAAAATCGGCTGAGTGTTTTTAACGCTCGCCTTAGTAGCCCGATGAAGTTATTAAGATCGTGCTAGGTCAATACCGTAATAAATTTGAGAAAAAAATACAGCGTACACGTTGTTTGTCTCTCTCTATACATTCTATTTTCTCCTTTCGGATTTACCATTCTTTTGTCGTCATTTGCCATCTACTGTTTTTTGTCCGAACTTGTGATCTGTCTATTTTCATTTTAATATTTTTATCCGAAAGACAGCGTAGTTGGCTATAATCATTTTCTGAGGTCATTTACTCTTTTTTTGTCTATTATGAAGAATAGTTATACTCCGTTGTTTTCCTCTTTGACACGTTGTTTTTTTATGAAGGCCTTTTGTTAACGCTCATGTTTGATAATCGTGTGAGTGTAGAAGTTTTAGAACTCTATAAATGTTGATGACTCTAAGATATTGCATGGTTTTCCCGATTTCTTAATATGATTTTCTTATTGTTGCTACAGGCTGACTTTCTCAATATTTTCTTGCATTTGGTTCCTAAATGAAATTAGTGCACCAAAACTGATGCATAAGTTTATACTTTTTAGATGAATGTTTATTATATATGTATGCATATTATATTATAGTTTATTATAAATACTAAAAACCTGCATTGATCAGAATGTTATTACAATATAACTTTTAATGTTGTATGTTTGTCATCAACCGGAACCAAGTCGTCTACAAATGACAAGAGATTTATCAAAGAACCCTTATTTTGCCAATCTAATTGGTATTGGTTTTAAATTATGAACATTGGAGTAGTCTAAATAAGTATACAAAAACTAACAAAATATTCAGTAATAAAATCCTAGATATTATTGTTTAAGTAAGTAAATATACAAGTGTAACTAAATCAGACTATGTTATGCAACGATGTATATCAGCAACTAAAATTTAAACTAACAGTTATATGTATATAGAAACATATATGTATATTAAAAAAAAAAACATGTACTTAGTAATGTCATGATTGTTAACACTAACCTTAATACTACGATTTTGTTACGTCATATTGTATGTACACCCTTTATAGGCTGCAACTTCAATAGGTACAGCCCAACCAAATAAGAGCAAAGAAACCCACGCCGTTACTCTTCCCCACGCCACAAAATGTCTCTGACCTGTGTCAGAGGAATTAAAGCAGGGAAAACAATAAAAAAAATAAATAAAAAAACTAACAGTTATCTGATTAATCCCATCACTACATTATTACTCCTATATTACTGTATCAACACACGTCTACACGTAAGTAACGTTTACTGATTACAATTACAATGAGTTAATAATTATATTTACTTACTAGCTGACCCGTGCGACTTCGTCTGCACCAAATCAGTTATTACCGGTTTCGATTGTACTTTTAAACGCGAAAAATCTAAATACATCTCAAAACCCGATTGCAGCGATGCCTACTGTTTCAAATTGTGAATCCCAACTATCCAGGGACTCACTCAAACATATACCCAGTTGGTATGTGAGAAATATTTTAAAATATGCTTTGAACCCGTTCGCAGCATCACCTACCAGGTCCAATTAAGATAACAAATAACCTACATATATTGCCGATAAATGTCTTCCCAGTACGTTGTCCCAGTAACTTCTGTCCCAATAAGCCTACAACCCGTTCGTAACATCATCTACCGGGTTCAATTAAAATAAAAACTAACCTACGTATATTGGCAGTAATGTAAAAAAAGCTTGAGAGGTCCATGGACCTCCAGTTGGAACGTAGTTCCTTTCCCTTTTTTGTAGGCGTTTACTATACGCTCAGTATAGTTTACATTATAAAATATCAAGTTGATAGAGTTAAATTGTAATTTAAACGTTAAAATATATTCATAAAATAAATAATGATAAATTAAACACTGAATGACATCATAACTATTTTCAACTTGTATTAAAACTTTTTCACACTACATTGTATTAAAGAAAAACATAAATATTAAAAAGATATGAGCAACATGTGTCATCTATCACTTGCCTGTGACTATTTGTCTAAGAGCTAGGCAACGGTTTCGACAGCGAATTGGCTGCCGGTAAACCTTTACAGGCAAAAATATTGAACTTTATATAATTTTAGAATGTTTTGTTTTTCACTAACTTTTAAACGCTACTAAAACGTGAATTTATTATTGCCAGACATTTTTGATATTAACAATAATGTGCCCGATGCAATTTTTTGTAAATAAAGAAGTATGTTCAAACCATGTTAAGATATCTGTAATTTTATTGAAGTTATATTTCTTTTGGCGCGTTAGGGAAAAATGATGAGAGTAAATTTTTACGATGAACGCGCACACCGTAACAAAAAAATGATGAGAGTAAATTTTTACGTTGCGCGCACACACCGTCACGAAAAACCGACACCCTGAAGTTAGCTATAGTCAACATTTTGTTTCTTTGTATTTGTTGTTTGTATTTCTTTATATTAAAACTTTCATTGTATTAAATACCTTTTTTTTATTGTTAGTGTCGTTTTTTCTACAAACGTAGAATAAGGCGCAAGATAAAATTTTTGAAAAGATTTTTACTTGTTACGCCAAAGAAGTATAACTTCTAATGCGTGTACATAAGTACACACACATACTTTTTTTTAATATTATTTTATTTCAACATAAAAAAGGGTAAATTAAAAATATAATGTATTTTTTTATGTCATAGGAGGCAAACGGACAGGTGGGTCACCTGGTGTTAAGTAATAACTACCGTCCATAGACACTTGCAACACCAGGAGAGTCGTAAGTGCCTTGCCAACCTGTGTTGGAGGGGGAGGAAGCGGAAGGGGAGAGGAGGAAGGGGAAGAGAGGTGGGCCTCTCCGGTGCTCTCACTAATCGAACGAAACGCACTAATGCAAGCATTGTTACTTCCCGTCGGCTTTTTGTTAGAGGGTGGTACTACCCCGGGCGAGCCGACCCATTCATCCTGAAACCAGTAATAGCTTCAGCGTGGCTCTACCCCCTACCAAAACCTATGTATAGAATAACTTAGTTATAACTCTAGCTTAGCGCAACACTGGCTGTATAATAAAGATAGCCATAATTGTGGAAGAGCCTGGTTAACAAAATGAAATATGTTCTTTGCAAGGGAAAAAATAAAATGGTTTGAAATGAATTATTTTGTTTATAAAGAATATCACCAGGCACATTATTGTCAATAACAAAATTGTCTGGCAGTGAAAAATTCATGTTTTTAATAACGTATAAACGTTAAACTTATAAAAGTTACTGACAAAAAATGTTCCTTAAATTATTTATAAATCAAAATGTTGATCTGTAAAGGTGTAATTCGCATTAAAAAATACAACGTTAACCGGCTACCAGGTATCCTGAATCGTGTTTGGAAGGGCATAATATATCTTCATATTAAAGAACCAACTTTTCTCAAATTCTCGTTCTTCCAACGTTGCTGGCTCTTATACTAAGGTGTCGCAAAAAAGTCTAGTTACATTAACTAATTTCTTTTCTTTCGTTATCCTGGAGAACCCCTTGCGTTTTATGGGTCAAAAAGTATCCTAAATGTAACCTTGTAATGTACAGATTTGGCTTTGTTACAGTTTTATTATAGTATAGATAAATAAATAAATCTTGTCACCTTTGTTTAGCAAACATTTTTTTATACAATGAAATAAATGTAACAACATAAGTGACAGTTTCGTCTACATAAATGTTTCATACGTGGTCGATAATTACGTACAGAAATGTCATGTAGGCGTAGCTCAGTTGTAACGTACGGGGCTTTATATGTTTCGACGGAGCCGACGGTTCGAATCACGGTGGTCGTTTTTTTTTGGTATTTTTTTTTAAGTAGCATATGGAAATATAGCTTAATTTTTTAGCTAATCTGTCTGCTATATATAGCACAAAGAAAATTTACCAAAATTCGTCAAGAATATCATGAACTACATTTTTTTTACTTTCGTCCGTTATCCTGGAGAATCCCTTGCGTTTTATGAGATAAAAAGTATCCTAGATGTAACCTTGTAATATTGGTTATTACTGTGCCAAATTTCGTCTAAATTGGTTCAGTACTTTCAGAGTAATACGTGTTTAAAGGGACAGACAAACAGGCAGATCCTGGAGAATCCCTTGCGTTTTATGAGAAAAAAAATATCCTAAATGTAATCTCGTAACATTAGTTATCACTGTGCCAAGTTTCGTCAAAATCGGTTCAGTACTTTCAGAGTGATGCGCGTTCACAGGGACAGACAGACAGACAGACAGACAGACAGACAGACAAAAATTTTAAAAGGGTTATTTTTGGCTTCTATATCGACAACAAAGCCTACCCCCATCAAAATTTTCAAAAAATATTTAATGTACAGATTTGACCCTGCTACAGTTTTATTATAATATAGATATCATTGTTATCCTTGTATTTGTTTAATTCTAAACTTTTTACATGTTTTGTGTATAAGTTGTTTAATAACAATTTGAAATGCTAAATACTAATGATTTCCAGTATTAATCTCAATATATAACGTAATAACTGTATTGAGTGATATCAACTCACAGCCCAAATCATTGGGGCAACGACCGTAAATATTTGCATGCAGATTCCTTCTATACTGTAGGAGAGCACTAAGGAAGGATTTTGGGAATTTAATCCCTAAGGTAATAAAGTGAAGACAGTTTGTATATAAAAAAGATGAGTTTCATAGTTTTTTTCAAATTATATAAATATGTTATACTAGCTTCTGCTCGCGACTTCGTCCGCGTGAAATAGTGACTTTGGGTATTTTACACCCTTGAGGGTAAAACTTTTACAAACTTTGAATGTCATATTAATTTATATCGATTCAACAGCCTAAAAAATAAGTATCAAGCTTTTAACTCAAAAAATTACGACACTTCAATACAACTTTTCATGCCCCTTTTCAACCCTTTTTTCGCATTGAAAAGTAGCCTACGTCCTTTTTCAGGCTCTAGACTATTTGTGTACTACTAATTTCATTAACATCGGTTCAGTAGTTCTGGCGTGAAAGCGCGACAGCCAGACAGACACTGCACTAGACATAGAATATATTGTTAATATAATAAACGACGCAGACGAAATCGCGGCTATTCAGTTACTTTTGAATGTTAAACTGTAATGTAAGTCACGCTTCGGAAGCAAGCTGTGTTTTAAAACTACCTAGGTGCAATTTATCTATATCCAGTAGACAAAACCGGCTATGAGGATACCCCTATATTTCGGCAGTCATCACTGATTTTGACCCGAAGAAGGAAAGAAAAAAGAAAGAAGGAGGTTATATGTCTTCTTCTTACCCTTATCCCACATAAGTAGGGTCGGTACAACATGTTTGTCTTATACCACAATATGATTTGGCTTAATTTTTACGATCGGCCGCCTGCCTGATCAACCCTTCTTGGGATTATTTTGTTGTACCACTGTATTTATGATTATTATTATATAGTTACGAAGTCTGACGGGATCTTTTATCCTTACAATCTTTCTGTAGGCTTTAGCTTTAGTAGGCTATTTATAGTTTCTGGTTGAGCGGCACTAGCGTTCCGGTTAAAAACAAGTTCTTCAAATTTATGGTTTACTTGCCATATTGGCATTTTTATGTAAAAGAAAACTAGCCAACTATTCCCGAGGATTGCATTTTCGGGCCTTTTTCAAGATTCGTGGTTTCAGAGTTTTCTCAGTACTTCCACGTTACTTCTAACGCATAATATTGTACCACTGTTTTTGTACAAACTTCGTTAGGTTAATTACTCACTGATTTTTGTTTGTTTGTTTTGTTTGTTTTTGTTCAAATAAATTAAATTTGGCATAAATTCAAACGCCAAGCTCAACTATGGACATTCTATTGAGGCTAAGGCTAAAATGGCTGCAAAAAAATTGGGGGTCCTTTTCAGGGTGAGGCGATACTTTACGCCGGAGCAACTTCTTAATCTGTATAAGTCCCAGATAAGGCCGTGTGTGGAGTATTGCTGCCACCTTTGGGACGGGTCTGCCAAATACCAGTTGACCTTGCTGGACTTTGTCGATCACAGAGCTCGAAGACTTATCGGTAACGACCCACTGATAACAGCCAAACTGCAACCATTTGAACATCGACGTAGAGTCGCCTGTCTTGTGGTATTTTATCGGCTACACTTTGGGGAATGTGCACAAGATCTCCACCAACTAATACCACCGTCTCCATTTCATCTACTACCAGACGCCGTAAAGACCTCCATTCATTCGCGGTTGACATACCCTTCATCCAGACGAAGTGCTTCGCTTCGTCATTTATTATGCGAACCGCGAGGGAGTGGAATGCGCTGCCTGTGTCTGTTTTTCCTGAAGCATATGATGTAGCAATCTTCAAAAGAAGAGTGAATGTGCATTTACTGCGTGAACGCGTTATATCCTAGGCCTCGTCTTCACTTTACATCAGGTGTGACAGAGGTCAAGCGTCGCACAGTTAATTATAAAAAAAAAACATTGATAGATTCATAGTACAATTCGCCGGCGCGGCTTCAGGATTTTGTATCACGTAAACCGGTGTATATTGACTTAAATTAATAAACTTGGTATCTTTCGGGGTATTAATATAAAATTAGATACAAATAAACCATTATAATAATGTAAAATATTAAAACTATAATAGAAAATTGAATGCAAATAAAAAATATATATATAGTATTTTTTACGTATGTATCTTCGTCAATAGTGAACCGATTTTAGTAATTCGTTTTTGGTTCGAACGGACTTCAAACAGATCATTAGGTAATAATATAATAGGTAAGATATATTGACAAAACTTACATATTAATAATATAAATGAATCATAACCTTACGTATGTACATAAGTAAATTAATCGATAATTTTAATACACGGCCTACGTGCTAAACCGACGTGAAGTAACAGTGTTTGCATTGTGCGTTTCGTTCGGTCAGTGAAAGTGCCGGAGGCCCACCTCCCCTCCCCTCCTCTCTCCGCACCCTCGGCCTCCCCTAACCCTTCCACCCTCGCACTTGCGACTCCTCTGGTGTTGTTAGTGTCCATGGACAGTGGTGATCACTTAACATCAGGTGACCCACCTGTTCGTTTGCCACCTATGAAATAAAAAAATCGTATGGAATACTAACATTTTTTAAATTTGCTCATTTTTATCTTTTACGTTTAGGTAATAATTTTGTTATTTTTCCTATTTTTCTTTTTTAATAATACTTTATATTGAAGTCTGATTGTTTTTTTAAATATTTTGCTATAATTATATTTGTATTATACTTACCATAAAAAGAAACGCGACAATTTCATCGAAGTTAAATAATAACGAGTTCAAACTTACTTCCATACAATTTTAAGATGAAGAAGTATATTGTTATAATAACTATTTTTGTAAGACATACATTTTTATTATCTAGAAATATTTGTTTATATCATCTAGCCGAATAACTAGGAAAGTAAGTACATATCGAATCCACACATTTACCTAGAAAGTACCGTAAGCAACTATGGGTCATTGGCTCATGAAGATGTGAAGAAAGTAATAAAATATATCTTATCAATGCTGCAGCACATTTTGATTTTATAATAAAATGTATAAGAGAATATGTCGATACATAAATAATACACGATACCTATAAAATTAATCTACTGGAATAAATGATTGCAAATTATGAAGGTAATCCTCTTATAATGAACATACTTTACATTCTTGCATTTAAATTATAATTTTCCATATCGAATATGACAATAGTTTTTCAGGTTTTTTAAATACATTATTATTAAAATTTCTATAATTAAATCATAATTTATATTATTATACCTATGTATATTTTGCAGTTAATTTTTTTTTTTCATTTAATAAAAGGGACAATATTTTCTTCATTTGATTAAATAATGCAATGATTGTTTACTTCTTTATGACAGGTCTTATAAGGTATCTATGTAAATATATTATTATACATATTTATTTATATTATATTACTGTACCGTGAAGCAGTGGAACAATCTCCCGGCTAGAGTGTGTTTAGTCCTTCCTATGACATGGGGTCCTTCAAGCGCAACATGAAGAGACACTTACGCAGGCCAGCAGGACAGCGGCGACCAGGGATGGATAATGTATCTCTCGGTGGTCGCCATTGTTTTTGGACTGTAATGTGCTTACCATCAGCCATAGTACGTACAGTCATGTTGCCGGGCTACAATATAAAAAAAATGTACTCCAAGCAACTACGAAATTTTTGAAAAGTATTATTTATTTTTATTATTATGTATTGTAGTATATTTCCGATTTAATTACAAAAGTTTCATAAGCTTTTTTAAATTGTGTTATATTTATTTATTTATTGTGGATATAGCAACAGTCAACAGTCAAGAACGATAATACAATAACAATAATTAAAAAAAAATAAACTAAACTAAAGACCTAAAACGCTTTATCACATAGAAACTTAACTTAAGTTACACTATTAATAATAATAATAAATAATTAAATTATATAATAGTAAATACTGCAAAATATGAAACTTAGAGAGAAAAAAAATAGAATAAGAATAAACGAACAAAAGTGAAAATGAACTAATTCATGAAAACTAAAATTAAGATATTGGAAAAAGACAAGATAGCAAACATAATTGAAAATATTTAAATATGATATACTTACTAGCTGCAGTTGAAATGGTCATGGATATAAAATTTGTTTAATTGTCTTTTTGAATTTGAATGCCCGATGGTCAAATATGTCTAATGAAATGTGCTTGGATGAGATCTCATTATATAAACGAGTCATACGTACAATTGGGTTATAGTAAGATGTATTATTCTTATAAGTTTTAAGGATGAATGTTTTAGGAAAACGAAAATCAAAATTGGTGTTAAAATTTAGAGACTCTAGCAAGGAGGGAGATGAGATATAATTGTGCAGTAATTTGTGAAGAAATACTAAATCATGTTGTTTTCTACGAGCATGTAATGGTATAATATTATATTTATTTAATCTGTCATAGTATGAAGAGACACTACGACCATGACCATGTCTGTAAAATAGAATTTTTGAAAATTTTCTTTGAACTGCTTCAATAGATTTAGAATGTATTGTGTAACAGGGTGACCAAACTACAGATGCATACTCGATGATACTACGAACTAAACTATTAAATAAGAAGATAAGACTATTAGGGTTTTTAAAAGATAAGGAAGATCTAGTTATAAAACCTAGGATCCTAAAAGCTCTACTAGTGATGTCATGGTAGTGGTCTCTAAATGATAATTTATCGTCAAATAAGATAACTAAATCTTTCGCCAAAGATTTTCTTGCTAGTAATTTATTGCCAATTTATATACCTGAGAGTAGAGGTTATTTTTATTTATTTAACGAAGAAGAGTAAAAAGAGGGAGCTGCTGTTGATAAATAATCTAGACTTTTTAGTCTTATCATAAATTTAATTATTTGATTTATACAGGCTGAAAGTTTAGACAGAAGCAATATTTATGGGGGCTACTCGGCACTCGATTCTCGTTCTAAATTAATTTAAAAAAATAGGTGCTTAATATTTGAGTTTTGGCCTAAGTATCTAGAAAAATACAAAAATCATACGAAATCTTATACGTTTCTATTTTAAAACACAGTGTCAATGACTGTCTGGTGACATCACTTTCATTTGAAAGTGAACGTGGAAACGCCATAATCAAAACAAAAGGGTTTATTGACCGTTTTATTATCGAAGGCTATTAACTGCGAGTTGCCCCTTACAGCTTTCGGCATAGATCATTGCACCTAGGTTTATTACGATTGTGTTTATACTTTTGAAAGTCTTACAACTAACTTTAAATTAGATTCTCGTTGTTGCTTATTAGTATTTGTTTTGATATTATTATTTTATATGTTAAATGTGACCATGATATATCATCTCTTAGAATACTGTATGCCACTAACCTAACACCTGGTATACTTATTTAATATGGGATTTGAAGAAACGCTGGACCAGTGATCAGCGTGATCAGAAAACGCGTCTGTCAATGTGCGTCCAAATCCTTGCAAATGAACTGGGGTATTAGTGAAGGGAATATCGTGATAAGACAATATCTGATGATAGTGCTTTTTCAAAGTCCACCTGGTTAGCTACCCTCTAGTTGAATATATGTCACCAAACACCTATAAGTATCGTCTTTTTTTTTTTTTCTCGAACTGACTATGCTATTGACCTGGCAGGGTCTTCACAGCTTCACCGGACTAAGAAGTATCGTCGCTGCACTGCAAAGCCAGTTTAACGCGCTTACCACCGTCCAGTTTAGACCACGTCATTTAAAATCAGGTTAGATTGTGGTCAGGCGCTAAAACCTGTAAAGTATTTGAAAAAACTTTAAACATATTACTGGTTGAAAACATGTAATTTTCTAAGCGATTATATCGTCAGTTTCAGACTTCATTTTTCAAACGGTTGATGAAGAGCTCTGCGTTTTTTTTTAAATAATTTACACGTATAATTATGTTCGGAATGCTTAACACATGCATTTTAACTTTGGTCATGTTAAAGTAATTACAAGTGTGCAGAGACTGCTATAATGCATAATGGTATAAGTTAGTTATATAAACTATTCGATTGTTGAATAATATTTTAAAAAGTAGTGTTTGCGACCTTTCAAACGTATTTCACATATTGACATTACTGTTACTTACAACACGACTCAAAGTTTACCGCATGACGCTGCGGTGTCGACATATTGCAAAAAGTAAGATTTTCATAAACAACAAAATAGTTACATACCCAAGTATAGAATGCAATTTTATGTAATATCAAGATACACTGATTGTACTTTATGTAAAGATCAAATACAAGACACTACTTATTGTACTGTATCTTCTACGTCTAGGCCCTTTCAATAAATAGATAGTCATTATTTGACTGCATATCAAACGCGAGGTTTATCATCTTTATTTCTAGGCAATCCTTTACGATAAACTACAATCATTTTACACTTTATATCCAAATACCTATAAACTACACGACATAGGTATAAAGTATTACATTTTACAGCCAAAACCTTTTTTGGATACAAACTGCTGGCAATACATATATCCAAAGCGGTAAATCCTTACATTCGTTTATGCTGTACTGCATGTATTTTTGCAGTTTGACGATTTAACTTGTCACCTTCTGTGACTATGAATAAATCTCCAAGTCTATACAATACAAATTGTTTAATTCTATTCAATATTTATAGCTTATACTACGAACAAATAATCAAAACAACTATTGAACTGTATGAATATGCGTTAAAGTACATAATATGTAGGCTTATAAGTTACAAGCAACTACTCGCGACAACATGCGCGTTTTTATACAGTAATTAATTCCAAGTCATTATTTTATTTTACTATATTGAAATATGAATACATTTCATGATTCATAGAGTTATTACCAATTACTTTTTTAGACTATAAATTTTGGAATTACGTACTTCCCGCGCACACAATTTACCAGAATTTTTTACTGTTTCTAAGTGTATTATCGATTCGATTTTTATCGATCTATATCGATTTCTGGATGACTCATCTTTCCGCGTACAAAATTTTATCGAATAGAATTCAAAAATAAATATACATTATAGGTCTTTAAAACAGTCTGTCGCCGTAGCCGTCACCGATCATAAGATTTGTAAAAGAAATTTATGTCTAGACAGAACTACAGATTCAGAGACTACACAATACAGACGTAACTACTATACATATACATGTGGGGGTTAGTAATGTACTAGGAAATATTAATTAAATAGTATTGAAAAATTTGTCATCAATTCATTTATAATATTACGCCTATCTATCTTTAGATAACTACTCATCATTCTTTATGAAGTTCGTTAATTAAACAAAAAATCAGTGATATCATTTCTCAGTATTAAACATCTCATTTAAATACATATTTCCGTGATTTTAAAATTATGATCTCACGTATTTTCAGATTCTAATCGATCTTTTTAAAAAGAACCAATAACTTGTACCTTCGTAAGTTCGTGACCGAACTCGCAAGGATTTTGCTTCGTAAATTACATTTAAATAAAGTTAACGTAATTTTATTTTACATATTGTTTAAAATGTAGTCATATTAATTAATTATAGAAGCTTCCTTTGTATAAGAATCGGACGACGGATTATAATGTAATTATAGTTTCTATTCAATAAGTATAAAAGAACATTCTCAATTCACGTTATATTCATGAATTGATTTAATGTTTATCCAAATACTATACGGCGGGTTAACATTAAAAATGATGACGTAATTAACTTTCAATAATTCTTACTTAACACAAGATCGTGGCGCGACGGTAATAAGCTCTACTACTTAAGGTCACAGGTTCGATCTCCACGCATTACTGACTTTTGTATGATGAGTATAATTGTCAAGTGTTTTATAGATGAGTATAATTGTCATCAATTGTTAAGTTATCCTAAATTAAATTTGGCTTCATTAGTGTTATTCGTGCTTTTAGTTTTTTGTTCATTCGTTAATGTTTTTCGACCTTTAATGTTATCTTTATTAATATATTGGTAAATGCTATAATTTAAAAACTATTCGGTATTAATATTTTATAAGCTATCAATTTTAGAATGACATATATATCGAGTGTATCAAATTTCGTCAAAATGTGTTGAGATTAAATAAGAATTATTATTTTTATTGTTGAAAATATGGGTCACCTTTTATTTTCGGACTGATGTTAGACGTTATGTTAGTGTATTTATTATACACAGATGGACCGATTTTGATTCGAGGTTTTTTTTTATTTCCGAAGCAGGATAAGGTCTGCCGAGCCCAATAGTAATAAATAATAGTACGTATATACTTAAAAGTTTTTTTTATTGGTCACAACTTGGCCACTTTATTTATATTTATTAGTTTTACAAACGATATGTGATTGATATAATTATTTTCTATTTCTTCATTATATAAATAGAATGTTGGCATATTAAGATACATAAACTTTAATACAGTTTAACTAATCACTATAAAACTTGACCTTTCTTCATAGATTTTTTTTATGTTAACCTTTTTACTATGATCAGTCACTAGATGGCTCTGTAACAAATTAACTCTCAAATAATTGGTTGACCCTTATAAGTAAATTTAATAGTTGCGTTCCGGATAATGAGATGTTATCAAATACTGAGTATGCAGACGCTCTTTATAATAAACTACACGGACTTCATTATGACAAAAAATAAGAATTTTGTTTTTGATTTTGACATCATAAAATTTCTTTCCACCCGCATCCTAATATCGCTACAAATAACACCTATTCCTTGCAGCCATATATGTATGCAAATTAAAACGCTAGGATTGTATATGAAAACAAACTTCATATAGTTTTACCCGCATTGTATAATATATCTCGACTTTCATACAACTAACAAGAGGACGAGATACTACTTTACGAACTTGGAGATGGAGCTACTTGGTACGAGGTGCCGAGTTGCAGATTAGTTTAGGTCCATTATTTGTCTTTGTTATTTTATCCATATACCCCTCCACGCTCATTTTTACGCCCCTTTTTTATCTTCACCGCATCCACCTGGTGATACAAGTTTACACGGTTCCACCAGCTTCATTAATACTTAAACAGATTGCGATAAAAATTAATATATGTGGATATCTAAACATATAACCAAATAATAACAGCGAAAATAATATAAAATGTGTACGTTTATACATTTAGAAACCTATAAATTTCAAACAGTCACCTTTACCAAACATCTACTATAATGTGGCAGTTACGAAGATAATAAAATTCGTCATCGATGATACGATATATCTTAGGTGCAAAATTATGCTAATGTCATGCAAATTTTAACCAGTGTCGTCTCTATATGGTAAGTAAACAAACACAAGAGTGCCAAACCGATGTTCACTTGACCATCAACGGTATATTATATAATTTGTGAATATACAATTGTTGGTTATAGGTAATTAGCGATATGATTATTTATTTAATACCTAACTAGTTTGCTATGATTGTTTTGATGTTTGCATACAACACTAGTGGCCAGCTACTGTTGAATTTTAATACTTGGATTATTAGTTTTTCTTAATTAGGTATATTATTTTGTATATTACGTACGTACGTATATTATTTTGTATATCTCTAGCATTTATCTGCTGTATAAATAAAATGATTGAGGTCAGCAGACAACAGTAGTTGTACTTACGTCATACAAAATTTTACGGTATTTATTTCGGATGTTTTTTTCAGTTTAATATTTTAGACAGTTTAACAGTCATAATCTAATAAAGTAAATTTTCAAAAAAAAGTATTAACCGACTTCAATATCAATCAAAAACCCATAAGGCACTAAAAAGCGGAAAATAAATAGTTTATCAAATTAACCAAATTAAATAAAACATATGAATATGTGTGCTACCTAGAGATGTACTGGAAGTCGGTACCAACCAAAATTTTTGTATTACAGAGACGCGAAGGTGGACTTAAACTTTGTATCTGTACATGATATGATTTTCGGTTTGGTTGGCACCGACTTCCAATACATCTCTAGGTAGCACACATATTCATATGTTTTATTTAATTTGGTTAATTTGATAAACTATCTATTTTCCGCTTTTTAGTGCCTTATGGGTTTTTGATTGATATTGAAGTCGATTAATACTTTTTTTTGAAAATTTACTTTATTTTTCCATTTTTAGTGTACATAGATATATTTTACTAGCAGTGCCCGCGAACTCCGTTCCGCCTTAAGTATATTAAAATATGCGCATTTTTGCGGTATGGTATCTATCGGTATGGTATGCGATATGGTTTCAATTGGTTGTACAATAAGTAACGTTTGGTACGAACGCAACCTTTTCAATAATCAGCGATAGTTTCTACCACCAACTCGGCTACCATCGCTTCACACATTATACACCTTAAGTAATGTAATTACAATGCTTGCGTCATGTTGCAACACAGCAACGAACATAAGCACAATAGGCTCCTAAGAATTGAAGAGTTTTTTTTTATAATATTGGTGGCAAACGAACATAAGGGTCACCTGATGGTAAGTGATCACGGCCGCCCATGTACAATTGCGACACGAGAGGAAACACAGATGCGTTGCCAGCCCTTAAGAAAGGAGTAGGCTCGTTTCTTGAAAGTTTTCTTACTTTGTCACGGATCCCATAATCAGAACCTAACCAAACTCTCATCAAACTACCCTTGAAGTACATCCTTTTCAATAAAAAATGAATCATCGAAATCGGTTAGCGTAATATTGAGTTATTCGTCTATTTGTCGTGTACATACTTAATGCAAATTTAAAACTTATACCGTTTTGCACTGGATGCCGTTGTTGGAACTGTACCAAATTGAAATGGGACCACACTGGAAGTACCAGCTTTCAAATAAAAAAAGAATAATCATAATCGGTTCACCCAGTCCAAAGTTATGAGGTAAAGTCGGTTAAAAATAAAATATAACGATTTTTTTATCGTAACGCGAAAAAGTGACTACAATATGCCTGATGGTAAACACAGTACAATCCAAAAATAGTGGCAACCACCGAGAGACAAACTATCGATTTTGATAAGCTCTACCGGGTTCAGCGATGTTTAAAGTGGGGCATGTGGTATAGTGCGTATGTGTAGGAGACGGAAAGTAAATTGATGACATTATTTACAAAATATTTTATAAGAATAAGATTTTATAAGAGAAAGAATTTTATTGTGCTTATGTTTTCTCCTCTGCACATATAAGATACATTGTTAGCACAAAAGTCACTGCAAACGTAGTCGCGAATATAAACTAGTCCTTAATAATAATTACCTACGCTAATTATGAAATGTAAGTACTATGTATTTTTTCTTACTATCCTACGAAAACCTGATCACGATTTGACGAATTTGTAAGAAATTTTAATTCCGAGTATCCTGTTATTAAGTGAGCGAATTATGATGAAACAAAAACTAAACGTTGGTCCCAAGTTAAGTACTATGGACAAAAAAACTTGATCCGAATCGGATCGATCATAAAGAATCTGACAAAGTTACAATATTATTTAAATTTTAAATTATCCTTCATCCTCTAACATTTAGGTATTTGATCAGTATTTCCAATATAACATACAGGGAAAATATAAAGATTTTTTGTCAAATGAGACAGACAGAGAATACACAACATATTACGACATATTTTAAATAATAATGTAATAGTTTCAAATTTAATATAATTGTACTAAATTTCAACATGTAAATGTCCCACTCTTGGGCAAACAACTTGATTAGAAGGAAGGCACAGATTCAATTATCGCTTTAGTTATCCTACATTTTTTCACTCTTTATTGTTATTTTATAGAAACCATTTCCTTGCAACGTTTTTCCTCCCTGTTATTAATTCATTTTACCACTACTAAATAAGGATCAACCACTTTTATTTGTGATATAAGTGTTTTTTTCGTCTTTATTTTCGTTGGTGACTTTTATAATTTTTGACATGTCAGTCTCATCGTAACTTATACTACAACTAAAACTCTTAAATCTAAAAAAACAAAATCAACTACCTACTAAATCTAAATATACTAGACAGCTTTTTGCAACAATCCGATATCGGTTCTGCCAGAATGCTGTGATACACACCCACAATTACCCACATCCCCTATATTAATATTGGACTCCTTAGTAAAACGCATCCTCTCAGTTTGATATTTTTTGCACTCTTTCAAAAAATGATAAATTTCGTCAACCTTACCACACTAGTTGCAAATTGGTGAATTTATAATCTTCATATAAAGATGTTTAAATTTCCCTGATGGAATGTGTCCAGACCGTAATCTAAAAGTAGAAGTAAATAATGTAATTGTGTAATATAAGATATGAACATTAACAAATTAACAAGTAAAACATTAGATAATTTAAAATTTCGAATATAATGCTATATATGTAAGTATATATTCTACATTACTGCTTGTGTATATATTACAAAACTATGAAGTAAAATTAAATAAATTTAATAATTCCATCTTAAATTATAAATGATGATATAAATATCATCATTACATAGTATAAAACAAAGTCTTCTACAACGTCTGTCTGTCTGTCTGTTCCCAATAAACTCAAAAAATACTGAACAGATTTTCATGCACTTTTCACCAGTAGATAAAGTGATTCATGAGAAAGGTTTTGGTATATCATTTGTCAAAGTTCTCTTAAATTATTATAAGGGCTGGACAACGTCCGTCTCTCCTGCTAGTTACGATATAAAATAAATTAAAATAAACAATAACAAGCTCTTTGACACATGTCCTAAAAATATATTTCAACATGAACTATCTCCGAGTACAGTTAAGAGATTAAGGTATTCACTCACGTACAAGAATCTCATATTTACCCTCGATGATTATTTACATAAAAGTTCTCGGGAGGCCAGTGTTGTATTGGTACTCATCTACCTACACTCATGCGAGTATGGTCAAGTGAACGGAGGTCTGTCTTAGCCGCCGGAACGTATATTTGTCTTAACGCAGTACCTGTCAATAGCCGTCCTAAGTTCATTGGCATTCTCGCTTTGGCACATCCATCCATTGCGTAGATTTGTGCAGCGCGCTTGCGTCTGTGCTCCGGCATTTGTACATCAGGGACCTACCAAACGGGTACCCAGGCTCGTAACATAATCTTTGGTATGCCCATTAGCTTGTTTACTGATTAAATAATAAATAATCATACTTAACATGAGCCTTACAACATTCAAGTTTGTTAAACGCTTACGTTATAAGTACCTACTAACGTTATCATTTAATAAACGTAATTAGAAAATTATAACCTAATCTTTAAATTTATTGATGAACTATTATACATATTCCATATCTCAAGTAATATTATAAATACGAATATCAATTTGTTTGTTACACTTTCACACTATAAATAGTCTTTCGGTCATCAATAAATTTTGCATACAAATCGCCAGGAGTACAGAAAAAGACATAAGGTACCATTATCTAAAAAAAACTATTTTCATGGGATAGGAAAAATCTAAAGGTTTATATGCGCGTGAAACTGTTGACAGAAGCCAGTTATCTATAAAATGTTAATGTACGGAATACAGCAAATGCTGTAGATTAAGCAGAGGAAGAAGAGGAGAGCAGAGGAAAAATGAAATAAATATTGTAATTCAAAGAAATTAATGAATAGTTTATTACACTTTTGAGTTTGTACATAGGCGATCTTAATGCCACAAGACATTTTCTTCCAGCTAACCAGCTGTATTGTTGTCAATCAAAAAGTTCTGTATGTAGTGCATATATAGAATTAAGAAAAGAAAAATGAATAAATAATTATATATAGGAGATAGATAGATATAGTAGGTGATTCTTAATATTAATATGAATTTAAATAAAGTAAAAACATTTTCAAAGTGTATCAGGTGGTATCACACTGTTAAATTACGCACGTGGCTAACCCATTCGTACCTCTACATATGAATCACTTTGTAACATTTCGTAACCCTTTTTAGCTATATATGAAACCGCTTCGTCCGTCACCATACGCTATCTACCTAATTTGAAAGTTAGTGTTAAATAAAACGGTGTTCAATATTTTGTAACAAAACAAGGAACACAAAGGGCGTTACACTCTGTAGGCAAACATAGGTGGAGACCAATAAGTACGGACGGACGCGACCGCAACGACACGTGTCTCACACCGACCATCGAATTATGACAATTACATGAATTGCGAAAGAATCAAACGAAAGTGTTAACCAATACACTTAAATTATAACCGAAATTCACTTTAAATAAAAATTAACACAATTAGACGTTACGATTCAGTAAAATATTAATATATAATAAATATTTAAGCAAAACACATGAATTCGCTTGTTGTAATTATAAAAATATTCATCTTTTGGTTTTTGAACAAAAATCACTAATTCTTCTAAACTCTGCGGACTCATACTTCCTTAATAGACTTGTTCTTCAGCTATTCAAAAGTGGATATTACGTTATACCTATAGCTTTTTTGTTTCTTTAGGGAGACTGAAGCAAATTGCTATTAATATTAGTCATCTACAGTTTATGAATTTGATTCGTTATATCTCACATTCAAGAAGGAACTATGATTAATCATTCTAACTAACCCTTTGTAATATATTTAATAAAATATATTGCTCCTCCCTAGCTAATAATTTTTTCCTTGGTTAAAAGAAAACAAAAAAAAAGTGTGTGTGTACTTATCTACACGCGTTAGAAGTTATACTTCTTTGACGTAACAAGTAAAAATATATTTTTTTTTATCTTTCGACTTATTCTACGTTTGTAGAAACAACGACACTAACAATAGAAAAAAGGTATTTAATACACTGAAAGTTTTAATATAAAGAAATACAAAGAAACAAAATGTTGACTATGGCTAACTTCAGGGTGTTAGTTTTTCGTGACGGTGTGCGCGCGCATCGTAATAACTTCAGGGTGTCGGTTTTTTTTTTAATTTACTTTTTTCCCTAACGCGCTAAAGAAGTATAACTTCAAAAAAAGCTATTAATATATAATACACTACTTATGGCCGCAGTTTCGCCCACGTTTGTTATTGTTAATGATTTGTGGGATATTTCCTATTATCGACTATTGGCGAGTTTTAGCAAAATTAATAGAAAATGTGCTCAAAGGTAAAGGTAAACCGTACCATCTATAAATTGAACGGTATAAAAGTTGATGAACTGCGATATGGTGGTAAAGTTTTGTCAAATTTCATTAAGTTGCAAAAACACATTGTAGATATGTTTGGCAACTGAATTTGAGAGACAGGTCTCTCTAGACTTAGTCACCATCATCGTCGTCGCCACTTAATATCAGATAAGATTGTAACCAACTTACAAATTAGACGAAAAATCTAGTGACAACTTATTAATATTTTCCACGAAAAATCAGATGTGCCAACTTTATAGTAATGAGTTTGCAGAGAAACTAAATGAACTTAATACCACTTGTCATTAAGTACATTTTATTTGCTCTCTCGTGTATGTACATTTTATGTGTAATGTTGCCAATAACTTCAAGTACCGTAATTTTTTTTACTGTTATTTTGGATATTTGTAGGAAGGAGTTTACGGTAAGAAATCATAATTATTATTTCTATCACGAGTTGATGGCGTAGTTTTAAACGATTTTTTTTTGTAAATAACCTGTCTTCAAGTAAAATTACATAATACATACATAAACTTTCCTACTTTATGTAAACATCAATTTAAAACCCAGAGTCTTATTCTATTACACAGAGAACTTCCCATTTTAAGATTACAATTAAGTAAAAATTTATAACCTGAATAGTACTATTTTTTTATATTCATTGTACAATGAATATGCTTTTGACATTAATACTCAAATATGTAACTACAACAACGCAATACTTATTTTTTAAACTGATTAACTGCTTACTATTTTGTACACCTTAATTATAAGACCCAGTAACGTTATACATTAACTTATTTTACTCAGAATGAACGCAGATTCCTGTTAATAAATTAATATTTAGAAACGAGAAGTTTTAAAAATTACTTTGTATATAATTACATACAAACTTTACCTTTTTATTATAATAATTTTATTTACGTTCGATTATAAAATCTAAAATGTAATCATAAATAAATTAATAATATTTTTAAAATAATTAAATATGCTTTTTGTTTTCATTCATTACATTAACTATATCGGAATTATTATAAGAGCCTTAATATGACGTAAATAAACATATATTCGATTAAATATTTACCAAATATATTGTTATATGACATTTTGTACGTTATTTTTCTTATTATTTTACACAGATTTGCTTGCAAGGGGCCAAATCTTTTTGAGCCAATATTTCTCAAGAATTAGCCTATTACAATCATAGACCAGATCTTTATTTAACATCAGTTGATATTATGGGCAGCCGCTAAAACCTAGGAAGTATACAAAAGCTATATAAACATGTGAAAATTTGACCATTGACCCAAAATTATCTGAATCACAATTTTTTGTTCCTTGACTTATTTATCATAGGAGGCAAACGAACAGGCATATATAATGTTAAGTGATCACCGCCGTCCATAGACAATAGCAACACCAGGGGAGCCGCAAGTGAGTTGCCAGCCTGTGTTTGGGGGAAGAGGAGGAGAGGTGGGCCTCCGGCGCTCTCACTTACCGAACGAAACGCAACAATGCAAGCACTGTTACTTCACGTCGGTGTTTCTGTAAGGGGGTGATACTACCCCGAGCGAGCCGATCCATTCATGCTGAAACCAGTAATAGCTTCAGCGTGGCCCAGTGAAGCTGTTAAGACCATGCTTGGTCAATAGCGTAGGCAGTTCGAAAAAAAAAAAATTAGCGTGGCTCTACCACCTACAAACTTTGATTAAATTGTTCTAATGAATTACAGTTTTTGAAAACTCGAAATGGATTTTTTAAAACTAACTACAAAACGTATACATATACACTAAATATATAATAGATTTTTAATTGTAATATAATGGAAATTTACTCAACTAAGAAACTTTTTATCGCCCCTTTATTTTACGTCGTAGACATCTTCATAATTTTAGGACTGGTACAGCTCGTACACCTTAAGTGATTGATACCTAAAGCCTTTTATCGTTAATTACACGAAGTCATAAAATACACTTCGCAAAAAAACATCACAGATAAAATTTCATACAGCTTTATTAAGTTTGCATTAAAATACTTCAACGCTTATTCTTATTTACATTTAGAAAATTGCGACGCGGATGTGGCGGGCCAATTAATTGGATACCTGGCCCACAGCCCAGGCATCATTTAGGTGGTTGAGTGTGACGAAGCGCAATCTAAAGCTGCGGTCAATGATCGCACCCACCATTTGGAAGGTCGCCTCGCGGCCTTCTTTCGTCGAAACGTCGTCTAATGTATCTACCTGCGTGGGACACTGTATTTATTTCGATACACTTACAGTTATGAGTGCTCTCGCATGTGTACATGTAGGTTATTTTTCTGTGTCTTCGTGAATTCTCGTTATAACACATATGACTTTAATAAAACTAATTGAATTCAAATGAACGCTATGAATATTTTAAATTGGAGTTATTATAGCGTGACAAGATTTAAAGCATTCATCGTTTTAGATATTCACTTGTTTGAAGATCTTCAAAGGTATTATCATAAAGTTTAAATAATCCTTTCCTGCGAATACCTTACGGAGGACGTCAGGGATCGCGGGCTGAGTCACGAGACACACGTAACATGCGAATCCTTTATGTTTACGAATAACAAAGTTATGTGACCGTGTGAATAGCATATTCATTAGGTCTTTTTACATTGACACAATATTGTGAAAAAATATATTTTATATAATAACGAGTAAGAGGTGAAGGTGCCACGCGAGAATAGGTCAACTGAAGCTTTGAATTGTTGTCATCTATTCTATCCTCACCCTTGACTACGTCAACCCATATTACTTAAGAAATGACTTTTAAATTTAATTATGTACTTAATTAAGACTTATTCATGTAGAAAATAATGCATATTGCAACAAACCATTCACAACAGAAAATAAGCAGCGTCAATTTGATTCTCATAAAAAAGATATTCAAAGCATGATTCGCCTAAAAAGCATGTAACATGCTTCACAAAGAAATATACTGACCTCGAAATGAAAATCATGCAGCACTCGTAACCGTTATAATAACGAGGTCATTTATCAACTTTGTATTTGTTTGTATCTGTACGCAGTTATTAAGAATGAGTAGATTATAGCGTTCGAATCATGGGACGCGTTGTATTGGAATTTAGATAATTGATACGTTCACTTTATTTATACCACTTAGTTAATTAACTTATTGTCATATATCATAACGTTTCATCATTTCATAAACACAGATTATACTATAATTAATCGTGAACAACCACGTCGATATGGTTAATAGATAATTAATACATTTTATAAAATACTAGGTACAATAAACATGATAAGGATAACTTTAATAGAAAATGAAAATTAAAAAGTTACATTATCATTATTTACATAGTATAAAACAAAGTCCCCCACCGCGTCTGTCTGTCTGTTCGCGATAAATTCAAAAATTACTGGATGGATTTTCATGCGGTTTTTACCAGTGGATACAGTGATACATGAGGAAGGTTTTAGTATATAATTTGTCAAGATTTTTTTATAGCCAGGGCGGGACAATGTATGCCTGGCCCGCTAGTATTATATTAAATATAAGTATTTTTAACATAAAAGTATATTTTATTACGACATTATCTTGTTTTATAACATAAACTATGCTAATTCGTTCGATACATGAAGCCAAATTTAATATAGCGTAGAATAACCCATTTACAATTTTTTTTCCTAATTTCTAATCCTCTTGAAAATATGTATTTTTTTTTAGAAATTAAGTATATTAGTAATAATATATTCGTAGGGATTATTATGTGTCTTTTGGTTTATATTGGTTCATAAATATACTAATGGATTTTAGGAAAACTTAAAATTCGATCAAAATCGTTGGGGTGTAAAGGATGTAGAATAACATCATAAGACTTGAGACACCCAAGCCAACCTCACCTTTTTTTCCACCTGCACGTGGTGCACCCTGCTGAATAACGAACGAGGCGATGGCGAAAGCGGGGTGTTACGGTTTTACAGCCTGACTGGGTCGCAACCACCATGTATGTGAAAAAGCCCGGCATAGTGATTCGCTTCTGCGGGGCGCGCTTCGGGATCAGCTTGTGCATATCCAGCTTTTTGCAGGCCGGCATGCTAATGGCGACCGGCGATGGATAGTGTGTCACCCGGTAGTCCATGCTATTTTATGCTTATGTATGCTAATTTTCGAATGATTCAACTCCATAATTTTTATTTAAGAAATAAAAATAATTTGTATCTCGAAAAGTGCAAAGATGTACACCTTGTTATTGGGGCACTTGCGGCATATAATAGTAAGATACTGTTCTAAAAATATCAAAACGAAAACCAACTTATGGCAAGTAATCGGCATTTTCGATATTTTCAGTGACTTTAAGGGCACTGCGTTCCCCACGTGCCTCCACAAAAACTTACTTACTTGAACGTCTCTTATGTTAAATTAGTTGTAACTATTATTACGCTTCATAATTTGATTGTAACCAGCGGTCAATAGTTTCATAAAGTATGACAGTTTTGTAGACTCCATACTCTTTATCTTATAAAACATATATACTCACATAATCTAATCTCCATACGTTAGTCTCAGTCTATTTATGAACAGTTACCCAGAGTTTACACGTTTAATTACATAGCCGTTGTAATTATTGCTAGCGGGTAAAGACCTCACTAATGTCCGATTCTAATTTTATTTATGTACGTTTTATAATTCATTCACAAACTACTGTTACTTTGGATTATGATTTATTTATGAAGTTCTATCGTAATTTACGTCATACTATGAACCATAGAAACGAAAACAATCGGGCATTCTGTAGGAAGTCGATGTTTCTTGTCATAAAGTATAAGATGAGATTTACGATGAAATGGGTAATAGGATACTGCTAACTTACCTTTTAAATCTTGTACAACGATTACGATGTAATTATTATTGTATATGGAATTTGAATCCGTTATTAGTGAATATACTCAATTATGAAGAACAGAGTTTAAGGCTAAGAGAATTTCCATGCTGCGTTAGCTTGCATACAAAATTTCAATTATTAATTTTTTTTTTCATAAAATATTACTTCGCAAAGTGTGTTTGTAGAACAGACCAATCTGTTCTCAGTGTAGTGTGAACGAATTGTTTAAAAACACTACACGTATTTATCGTTCATTTAAAGTTGAGGTTTGTATAATATTTTAAATTTTTAGACTTATTTTTACTTATGTATTTTTATTTCTTACCCAGAAAAAAATAAAAAAATCACATCGCCCATTCACCTCTTTAGAGAGAATACATTTTACACACAGTTGACACACAACGGTAATCGTGATATTTTTAAAGGTCTGTGGATATTTAAATATTCGAGTAATTTCATTTTTTTTTTAAGATATAAATAAGTAAATAACCTATTAAAAATGAAATATCACTGTCAGCTTCAGTTAATTTGCTTATTCTAGGTTATCCGTATCCTGTCTGGATGGGCGCTGGCGGTTTGAGTCCCAGTTTGAGGGGCTCAGACCGCGAATTGTGGTCCGGCGGCAGCACTCGGCCGGCTGCTCCCCAACATAGGGGGGCCGATGCCCTCGGTGCCACTAGTGTGCGAGCGTTACGCGCTGCGCAGCGCATGATGGCACTGAGAGCAATGAGGGGGTACCACAATGTTGCCTCCGCGGCGGCCTTTGCGCTCGTCGGCTCCCTGCCCTGGGAGCTGGAGGTGGGAGTTCTTGCCGCCGTGAACTCGTACACGGCGGCAAGAACAGCAACAGCAAGAAGAGAATTGCGGAGCCTCCAGCCCCCAGGGAGATTGAGGCCAAGAGGTGGGTAGGCCAGGAGGAGGCGCTAAGGCGATGGAGACAGGACCTGGTGGACAAGCGTTCGGGCGTTTTACTATTGACGCTGTCCACCAGGTTCTGCCGGAGTGGATAGAGAAAAGTTGGGGCTCCCTGTCGCTCCGACTGGTGCAGGTGCTCACCGAACACGGCTGTTTCGGGGGGTACCTGCACCATATCGCTCGCAGAGAGCCAACCGCCGCATGCCATGAGTGCGGCGCTGCGAAGGACACCGCGCAGCACATTCTGTCTGAGTGTGCTGCGTGGGAGGAACAGCGCCGCGTTCTGGCTGCGGCGGTGGGTACAGATTTATTGCTGCCGAGTGTGATTTCGGCATTGCTTGCCAACGAGGAGGCGGCGGAGAGGGTTCGCGAGGACGACCCTCTGAGCAGCCCTCTCCATCAACGGAGGACCGGGGGGAGGAGGTGACGATTTGCTCACCTCCTCCCGCCACCGTAGCCGGACCGGAGGGCCCATCTCCTCATTGCACAGATTCGGCGGATACCAATTGCCGTACCAATAACCGTTGCCGCCATAACAATACGGACGGACGGTACACCGTGGGGTTTTAGTCCGTGCGAGTCGGACATAACCCACTCTCTCCCCGAGAGGATGGTGTATCCATAAGGGATTTCCGGATGTTAATAAAAAGAAAGGTAGTCCGTATCCTGTACAGTTTATCAATAAATAAGGAGAAAAAGTATCTACTTAGTTCGTTATCACATTTCGATTCAATCAGCGAAAAATGATATCAAATTTAAAATACTCAGTAATGTAATGGCTTGTTAAGTAAAATACTGGTGAAAGCAAGGGTTCAATATGAAATTACTGTTTTATCACACTGGCCAGTTTGAATTTAAATGAAACCTGATATTATATTGAAACTATTTTGACAATCTTAATAAAATTTACATATACGTACATATTGGACCTAGCACCAAAATACTACCATTCTTAAGTGTTTTAGATATGTTTTTTGCACGGACACTAAATTTCTTCCCTGGAAAAACATAAAATTCCTTCACTCAGTTTATACAGTTCAGATACGCAGATTTCTATGGCAAAGACTTAATAAACTCTCTTCCAAATATATTTTATATTTTACCCTAAATAAAAACTGTGTTAATTGTTCAGTACGAAATGGAAATCTCATACGTTAAACGGTTATATATTCTACAAGAAATCATATGAAATTTGACTGACTTTGAGTGATGTATCGTGGAGCAGACTGCACTGGCCTTACTTATTGTGTTAGAAGAACCTAGATATGCTTACCGGATTTATATCGGGATTTTGAACTTGTCAATCCTGACGTCGAATCTTGACCTCTTGAGCATAAGTTTTCAAATAGAAAGAATGGTGAGAGCAAACATCGTCATCCGGAAAAATCGAATCGTCTTGAGGGGCGGGGCAGTCATCCCGGTACGTGAGGAATTAAAACCTCGGATACGTGTACCGTTTCCAATGAATACTAAAACGTTGCTTAAACATAACGGAATCCCACTATTAGCGAGGAGCAATTTCTTAAAAGCACACTGTAAAGCATTTTTCTAAACTTCGTAGTATTCTACGACGTCGGTCCACATAACATAAGCTAGGAACAGTACACTAACCCAGTTTAATATGTTGCACAAATTGTAGCGAAGTTAATTTTGGTAATTTTCCGCTCACGGAGTAATCCAAAATCATCATCATCATCCTTCTTAGCATCTATAGATTAATTGTCACATTTACTTCCTTTACGTTCTGCTTAATTCTCCAACTCGGAAGCCGTAATCCGGTGATGCAGTGTATGATTTTCTTCCAAAATCAATAATACCATATTAGGTTTAGGCCCTCAGAAGGTGCTTAGGAACGTCAGAACTACCACCGGTTTGGAAAACACATCATCGAGAAGAATCAACAAGAATCTCGATCTGGTTTATCTTTTCATCTCACATATTTTTACGAACATACATAGTTACAGACATAGATTTGTTTTTCGCGGAGACACAGATGGGCGCGATGTCACTTCCAGACGTCACCATTGTTTACGATAACAAATACAGACCTCTTACTGAATAAACCGATGTTTTGCTATCACTGGTAAATCCCATAGATTTACAATTATATTTAGCATCTAACGTCATATCAACCGTTATAGTTGGTACTATTAAAATAACAGTATCAAGACAGACAGTAACAAAATTCATAAAATGAGACAATTCAGGAATAATAGTTGAAAGTTAAAAAGAACTTTCTATAATTCGCGCCACAGTGTAATGTATACAATGAAAAATAATTTCTTTTACCTATATAAAAACTGCGCCTAAGTTAGAAATTTAAAACTGAATTGAACATCTATTATACACTACGAAACTTCCCTAATATGCCGATCACATATTTAAAGTAATAAAACCTTTTTACTTATTGTAATTTATAAACAGGGAAAGAATTAAAACCGCCCGAGGTGTATATAAATGGTTGTTACTGTATATACTACACGTTAATTAATTACAAAGAAGTCCAAGATATTTCCGGAATTCGATTTTTTTCATATAAGTACCATAATGGTTAATTGACTTATTCTGCATGAAATTAAAAGTAAACAAAATTATGTGATGAGTAATGACACTGATTTAGACTAACAGCGTTAAAACTAAATTAATATATTATCTTGATAAATGCATTCCTTCGGCTATATACTTATTTATATATTGATATAATATGTGTATATATGATGTAATAAACATAATTCTTATAACATTACCCACAAAAAATTATATAAATAAAAACAAGTACCGAATGTATGTATCTGAACGCATCACTTCAAAATACGCTACACCTATTCGGCTAATTATTTTTTTATTGTCTGTAATTTTAAGGACAAGGTTTGTATAAAAGAAGATGTTTATAAATCGCAGGTCAAAGTGAAATGTTTAATTTAAAAAATCTGCATACAAAAAGTAAGTGAAACAAATTACTTTCTTTTTTTCTCGAACTGACTACGCTATTGATCTAGCAAGGTCTTAACAGCTTCACCGAACTACAGTAACAAATTAAAATAGGGAGAATTTTAAAAGTATTGACAGAATGTACAGACTGACATTTAATTTTTCAGTAAGGGGAAAATTTGGTGTCATTTTCTTCATTAGTATACACCACGCGTGCGAAGCCGGAGCGGGAGCAACTAGTTTATAATAAAAGAGAATAGAAATAATAAGTATCTCCTTTGTAACTTGATTCAACATTTGAACATCAATCAAATAAACTCGTTAGTATAAACATTGCGTACTTACACGATTCATCTTAAGTGCAGTTTTGAAGCGCATACCTTCTTTACATACACACTCGACTGGTCAGGAAATAAAGCTCAAGGAAATTGTATTGTTTGTTTAATTATTTTCAAAACATTACACTATCAATTCAAACACTAATAACATAGAGTTATTTTAATACCTAGAGTTACAGCAAGGGACATAGTTATGTATCTGTAATTTTTTTTTTGGCTACCAATCTTTTCGATTATTACTGCCATTGTCGAGTAGTTAATAGTATTACAAGTTCTTCTTCTATTTTTTTTTGGCAACCAGTCTTCTAGCAGACTATTACTGCCATTGTCAAGTGAGTATCGATATTACAAGTTTCTTGATACAATTTCAATGCACTAACAAGATGGCGGCCATCTTGTTAGAACTTTCCTGGGAGTTTTTGTGGCAAGTCAGAATCCATGTTCCGTGGTATTATTTCCGATCCACTTCACTTGTGCACAATAACCAAACTATATTACGTAAATCACCACCAACATTACACAATGTAGAGCCAAATAACACGAGATTATAGATAAAATATAAAGACCACTACATAGCATTCCAAGATCCCGCCAAAAACTCCGTATCGCTTTTTCCCATGTAAGTGCTGCGAGAAAACAAAAGAAAAACAAAATTGTCCCATTAAGTACTAACAAATACTACGACGAGATATTTATAGAAGTTTGAACTATGAAAAAGTTTAGTTAAAAATGCATGAACTCGTCCAAACATACAGGACAGAGAATTTTATATCCTAACTAATATTACAAATGCGAAAGTGACTCTGTGAAAATGAACATTCAATGAAATAAGGCAATACATGTGCTTTCTCCACAACAAGGTATTATTCAGTTAAAACCAAATCATGATAATCAAATAGTTGCACATCTTTATATTTACAACTAGCGAAATAGCTAACGTTCTCCTGCTCTGATAATAAAAAAAACCCTTGATAAAGTATATACCTAAACCTTCCTCATGAATTTTTTTTATTTTTTATTGTAGCACGGCAAAGTGACTGCACTATGCCTGATGGTAAGCATAGTACAATCCAAAAACAATGGCGACCACCGAGTGACATACTATCCATCGCTGGTCGCCGCTGTCATGCCGGCCTGCAAAAAGCTGGATATGCACAGGCTGATCCCGAAACGCGACCCGCAATCGCGAATCACTATGACGGGCTTTTTCGCCATATACATGGTGGTTGCGACCCAGTCAGGCTGTAAAACCCTTCCACCCCGCTATCGCCATTGCCTCGTTCGTTATTCAGCAGGGTGCACCACGTGCAGGTGAGGTTGGCTTGGATGTCTCAATTCTTAGATGTTATTTGACACCCCTTACACCCCAAATGAATCACTGTATCTACTGGTGAAAACTGAAAGAAAATCCGTTTAGTAGTTTTTGAGTTTGCGGGGTGGTAGGGTTTTACAGTCTGACTGGGTCGCAACCACCATGTATATGGTGAAAAAGCACGTCATACTTTCGGGATCAGCCTGTGCATATCTAGCTTTTCGCAGGCCGGCATGACAGCTGCGACCGACGATGGATAGTGTGTCTCTCGGTGGTCGCCATTGTTTTTGGATTGTACTGTACTTACCATCAGGCATAGTGCAGTCATTTTGTCGTGCTACAATAAATTTTTTTTTATCGCGAACAGACAGACAGACGTGGCAGAGGCCTTTGTTTTATACTATGTAATGATAATTCTTCTGTAGGTGTGTATGTGACTAAACTCCTCCGATTTGTTTTTTTGTGTGCGTTCAGGTGAATTTAAGAGTCGTTTCAATTTACAATTGGAGCTGGTAGGTGGTACTCCAGTCTGATCATAGAATTTTCTTTTATTATCAGGGTAAGACAACGTCCTCCAGGCCCATTAAATTAAATAGTTTTAAAATTATTGTGTTAGTTTATTTTTGTTATATCTAGTTTCAAAACCACATCTCAATAAAACAGAATTACTGTTCTGAATGCTAAATAAATTTAGCATTAATTAATACAATCTTTACTAATATCATAAGAGCGAACATGAGTTTGTTACGTTTTTACGTCATAACGATTCGACTGACAATCAAAAAATTTTGGATACACGTTGTCTGGTTTACAGAATAGTTCAAAGGTTATCCTTTATCAAGAACAAATTACCGTTCCTGAGGGATAAATCAAACCTATATAAACATTAGCGAAGCCGCGAGCAAAATCTGTTATCTGTATAAAAACATTATAAAATTTTATAGTAAATCATTTGCGGTTCAAGCTGTACGCCTACGGAACTCACTCCCTTGTGATATTAGGCAGGCAAGATCCGTGACATTATTTAAAAAATATCCCCACCGGCATTACCTCTCGCTTTCATAATATAACTATTTTATTGCGTTTTTCTTTTTTTCACATTTATATATAGTTTTTGTAATTATTTTTGTCTATTTATAAATATATTGCCACCCGGTATTTATGAAAATAAAATGTCTCCTTAGGTTTGCCTGGAAGAGATCGTTCTAAGCGGTAAGGCCGCCTAACTGTACACATATTGTAAACTGATGTCTAATTTTGTATATTTTCAACGTGTGTGCAATAGAGAGTTCTTAACAGTCTTACAAATGCAGATAGCCACTTTTTAATATAAACATAATTCGGTGAAATACATTTTTTTTATGTCATAGGAGGCACATCAACAAATGGATCACCTGATGTTAAGCGATCACCACCGTCCATAGACACTTGCAACACCAGGGGAGTCGCAAGTGCGTTGCCATCCTGTGTTTGGGGGGACGGGGGAAGGGAAGGCCCGCACTGTTACTTCACGTCGGTTTTCTGTTAGAGGGTGGTACTACCCCGGCGAGCCGACCCATTCATGCTGAAATCAGTGATAGATTTAGCGTGGCTCTACCACCTACAAAAATAGAAAAATAGATAAACCTGTAAATACATATATGAATAGTGATCAGTTATCGTGTTTGCGATGTATCGTAATAGAGTAATAAAAAAATCCTTAAAATTCATTTTTTTTTTATTACACAGGCTTCGAAACAAGGAATACATACAATATAATATTCAAATAAAAGTGATCACCAAATCGTGATTGCGGCACTAAAAAGAGTACTTTAGGGAAATGGGATTCAAGTAGAGAAGTTTGAAGTGCGTCGACCGCAGAGGCGAGCAGGCGGGCAGGCGCGCCGCGGCGACATTAAATAGAAAGGGGCCGAAATGAAATAGACGGGTAGCAGTTAACAAATCCCGCGCTGTAAATTGCTTTTATAATAAGTTTACTTAAGGTATTTTATTCGAATTTATAGTCGGTTACACAATATAGCTTTTTACGTCGCATTTATATGCTCTTTACATGCATGTTTGGTGTTTACACGCTACACAATTGTTTTCCGCTATAGTATAAAGTCATCTCGAGAAAATAATAATAATGATAATACCACCCTCTAAGTATCTCACAGCTGAGCCAAAAGTCAATCCCCGAGGAAAGGCACGGACATAATCGCCACCAAACCATCAAGTACTAGTGATATCAAACGCCCAGACATCCATACTTTTATATTTTCACCACAAACGGGAAGTCCTACAAGAACCTTTCTCTGGGTCAGGTAAAGGTAAAGTACTACGAGTTTCAATTCATAAATATACGTAAATTCAAAAAATATGTTGGAATACCTTGGGCTTGGAACCTGCAGCCATGGAATCAAGAGAATAAACCTATATAAATAAATAATATATCAATAAAAATCAATTGCTGATTTGTGTAAAGTCCATCTCTTGAGAACGGCTTTGTGTTTGTAATTGCCAGGAAAAACTTTGTATTAAGGAAAATAATTGAAAAAATCGTACGGAAAATTGAAAACATTTGGCTAAAAAAATGTCCATAAAAAAGTGAATGAGTAAGCGAGACAGAAGACAGTGGGGAGATCTCCAAAAGTATTGACAGATTGACGTTCGATTGTTTAGTTGCATTTTCATTTAGTACATGGTCCTACTTTAGGGAAAATTTGATCTCATTTTCTTTGTTAATAACAAAACCGGGCTATGCAGGTTTACATAAATACATACATAACTATACATAAATCTCAACCAGTTCATTCGTACACGTATAGATCGAAACCTGGATACATCAGACCGACAGTCAACCATATCTATTTTGTATTTTCGAAGTATCGAAATTAACATCATACTACACAACATAATACATCATAAAGTTTCCGAGAAGGCCATTGGTTGCGTGTTATTAATAGCTGATACTTGATAGGTTAAATTGAAAACGGTATAAATTCTAATCCGAGGATAAGTAGGTACGTGACGAGTGTAATCACTAAACAAACTCAAAGCGCGAAGAATAAGGAAATAACCTTCACCACTGGAAATCATTGATACAATCATAAGTATTACATTACGTCCCTATTAGATATGCACGATTTTGTAAATTAATAAACGATTAAGATAAATATTTTACTAATTATTACCTGAAAGCGTTATATAAAATAAACAACGCATTATATTATAAACCTTAGCTACTTGTAAAAAAGATACGAGAAAAAATTAAAGTTTCAAAGTTCAGTAACAACTGAAGCGAGAATTGGGAAACAGCCATGGCGTGTGTTGCGCAGTGGAGTCGCGGGCGTGCGCATGCGCCATGCGAGCCAGATCCATCCGATGATTGATGTTGGACGAACCGAGCTCAGTGAAAGCATTTATGTGTGTACATATACAGTCGTAGCGGTATCAAACTGACCACAAAAAGCGTATCCAAAACACACGTTACGATTTTTCTCCCGCATTGCACAATACGAAGTTGTTAACGGGAACCGGCCATCTACATTCGACTTTTTTAATGTGTACCGGCGAGTATAAATTGATAATGCTGGTAATTTGGCACCCAGCTCGAATGCCGTTGCCCGCTACTCTAATGAGCTTATAATGGTTACAATAATATAGGATGATAATATATTTTCTGAATCAATGTCTAGGTCGAATATGTGGAGTACAATTTATGTTTCGTAATTTTAAAAAAGTAATTTTAGTTTCACTATTCATTATTATAGTTTACTATTATTCTTAAAGCGCTTTTACAAAGATCCTTGTTTTGTATACGAATTTAATTCTATTTATTCGTTTTAATAAAAACTTGATATTATCCCAACAATTTAAATACACGTTTAATTAAATATATATTTTGCACAAATAATAAACCTAAACCTAGACTCAGAAAAGCCAGTTTAATGGTATTTAAAATTGGCGCCATGTAATAAGTTAACAAAAAAACTGCACATTTCAAAGAAATCTAAAGGTTATCAATTATATCATACCATAAAATCCAAAGTGTCACCATTATTAAAAAGATTAATCTATTCACGCTCGGAGACGAGTTTTTACTCGGTAGTAAGACATTTAGATTAAATATTCCTTGTATAAAAAAATCACCCTCTCACAAACATTAGTCGCGGCATCGTAAATGTGTGGTAATAGGAATGACCTTTTAAGTCTAGGGTTAAAGAGAAATAAACTCCTTGAATATTTTGAAACTGAACCGTCATGAAATCATAGCTTCTTGAGGTTGTTCTGGAAGTCAAATACAGTACACATACAACACTTAAAAAAAAAACATATAATAGTTGTCTCATTTTGTTTTTATAGTAAACTGCCTGCCCGCCCCGGCTTCACACGGGTGTACTGACAAAGAAAATGAGATCATATTTACGCTTTATAGTACGACCATGTAGTGAAATAAAATGGCAACAGAACAACAGTATGTCAAGCCTGTCAATATTTTTGAATATTTTCCCACTGTCTTGTATCGCTCACTCAATTATATGATATATTTTTACCCAAATTACTTTTCCGTACAATTTTTCAATTATTTTCTTTCATACAAACGTTATCCTGACAAACACAACAAAAAAACAGTTAGCCCAATTTCAAAGTAAATAGGGTATTATAATGATCAAATAAAATTTGTTAGGTGGTAGAGCCACGCTGAAACTATTATTGGTTTCCGCATGAATGGGTCGGCTCGTCCGGGCTATTACCACCCTCTCACAGAAAACCGACGTGAAGTAATGTTACGTTTCGTTCTGTCAGTGAAAGTGGCGAATAACCTCTCCCCTCCCTCATTCACCTCCCCCATTCCCACACCCCCACTACTCCTCTCTCAAACACAGGCTGGCAACGCACTCACGACTCCCCTGGTGTTGCTAGCGTCTGTGGACGGCGGTGACCACTTACCATTAGGTGACCCGCCTGTTCGTTTGCCTATAATATAAAAAAAAAAAAATTAAAACAGAGGACGTGTGCTTATGAACAGACAATAGTGAAAAAACGTAGTTTATAACGACTGGAGCCGAGTAAACACGATGCAATGGCACCGACCCGAGCGTGACGGGTACTTTCGCTCACTGTTCAATATGCCCTAAGAAATCTTCACTTCAAAAAGAGATCTTGTAAAATATATATCATTCCAGGTTTATATCGTATTACAATCGCCATTAATGCTAATAGTGCCAATAGTAACCACTAGTGTGAATGCTATTTATTACTATAACTGGGCAATGGGTGGCGCTAGGTTGTATTTTATTATTATTAAGTTTTATACTATAATAGAATGCGAAACAAGAGGTAACAGATACTTGCTAGTAAGGGTATAAATATAATATGAAGTAATAATGGGCATTTAATAAAAGCAATAGGAGCTTTTACACTCTTCTAAATATAGCTCAGCAGTTTATCCAAGTTTGTTTTAACACTATACGGCTAACACCCTTGTGGTATTTGACTATTATAAGTGGCATACTAATCCCAAGAATATCTTAGACATAGCTAAGGACCTCTTAAGCATAATTCGTAGTCTTAGGCATATTTGTACTCCTACACATTGCATACATATTCACAACGTGTCAGTAAACCGTACCCTATGTACGTATCCCCACGTATAAAAAATAGAAAAGAGAAAAAAAAAATATATCTATATCCTTCATATTTGAGAGAACCACTGAAGGATCATCTCTCTTCCCAGATTGGCGAATTCAAACTCTGAGAAATCCACAATTCTGTATTTTCCCACATACAGGTTTTTCACGATGTTTTCCTTCACCGTCAGCCGATAGTGTTACCAATTTAAATTAGTAAATATACGCTAATTCCGGAAAATTCGTTAGTACATGTCGGAGTTGAACCTACGGACTTCGGATTGATATTTCACGGGTCAAACCATTCGACCACCGCGACTCCTTGATATAAAGGTATTCTAATAGAATCTTTGTTGTAGGAACGATTAGTCACTTCATCATTACTTCCTTACTAATATTATGAATTTCCACATGTTGTATGAGTTTGTCTGTTAGGTTTTCAAGCTTTAACTACTAAACGGATCATCGTAGAATTTTGCACACACACCAGGGGTACAGAAAAGGATAGGTTAGGGCGAGGGATAGGTTACATTAACGCGAGTTAAAAGTTAGTTATTTATAAACTAATGTTAAAACTATTTCATTTTTTTCATGATAAATCGGTATATACTTTTGAACTTGAGGTAAATTCCAAATGTAAATTTATGAGACCCCAGTAAATAGTAGTATCTGAATACAAACAAATTGAAGTGTTGAAATATAACTTCGTTATTGCTCTACGTAGAAAGAACGAGTATTTTACAACCTATTTCTTAAATTATCACGTTTAAACCTCTCCGTGAGACGCTAGCGAGAAAACTTGATACAAGTAACAAAAAATACTAATTGCGCACTTTAGCTACAGGAAATGTTTCGTATAAACTAATATTACTGGTAAACTATCAAATGAAGACCTCTTCGCTATTATTACTAAGGTATCTATACTTAATATTATAAAGAAGTAAAGATTGTGAGTTTGTGACGTTAAAGGAGCTAATATCTGAATCTACTTAACCGATTTATAAAATTATTTTACCAATAGAAAGCCACGTTATTTGTGAGTGTCATAAGCTTTATATTAACTCGAAAAATGAAAATATTTTTTTGTGAAAGTCGGATTTGCAAAGTTAGTTGGAGAAAAAACGGTCGAACGAAAACGTTTCTTACGAACGCTGCCTTAACGATGAGAGATATATGATTGAGTTTCAGAGAAAAGTTGTAGAGCTTGATAATGCCTACAAAAAAGTCAGCGACAGCATATGTCTAACTTTAATATTTAAGTCACAAAAAGTGTTATTTATAAATGTTTACCGCCCAAGGAAGCGGGCACGGGTCAGCTAGCATATAACAAAAACATCTTGGATACGTTAAGAATTTGTGTCACGCGAGGATGTATAATGGGAATATTCGCTCAGAGAACTGATGTACAAAAATAGATCATGATGACTTCATACAAATGACTGAAAGTATAAAATTATACATATTAGGTCTTTACCTATGAAATTGCCGTTTAGTATGAAAAAATTTAAACGATTTTTTTTTATGTATTTTTTATTTGCATTAATCGAAGTAATCACCCATGCAATCAATGCATCTTTGCCAACGCAGTGGCAGTTTATTGATGCCCTTCTTAAAGAAATCAGCTGGACGGGAGGCAACAAATTCTTCAAAGGCATTTTGTACTGCTTCTCGGGTATTGAATTTTTTTTCCCGCCAAGGAGTTATCCAAATTCTGGAAAAAGTAGTAGTCTGTAGGCGCAACATCTGGTGAGTAGGGCGGATTACGGAGAACTTCAAAACCCCAGTTCTTGCAGCTTGGAGACCGTCTGCTGTGCAGTATGAGGTCGCGCGTTGTCGTGCAGGAGCAGCGCAGACGAGCGATGACCAATGCTGGTTGGAGATGTGCCAGCTTCTCCATCACTGTGTTCAGTTCTTCACAGTACACATCTGCAGTAATGTTCACCCCGTTTGGTAAGAAGCTGTGATGAATCATACCAGCGCTAGACCACCAAACAGTGACCATCACTTTTCTAGGGGTAAGTTTTCGTTTAGGGCATTGGTTAGGTGCTGAACCCGGATCCAACCAACTTGCTGAGCGCTTGCGGCTATCAAGCAGAATCCATTTTTCATCGCAGGTAACAATGCGGTTCAAAATTCCTTCATTTGTGTGTCTGTTAAGTAGTGCAAGGCACGTCTCGACGCGTACTTCGCGCTGGCGATCATTGAGTTCGTGAGGGACTCATTTGTAAAGATTTTTTACCTTGCCAATTTGACGCAAATGGACTAATATTGTTTTGACGCTAACGTCGAAAGCTGCTGCTAATTCAACCGTAGATTGTGTATCATCCATCAGCTTCCACGATCGCCTTTAATTCGTCATTGTCGACCAAAGTCTTCGGACGACCGCGAGGTTCACTTTTCAGGTCGAAATTCCCAGAACGGAAGCGAGCAAACCAATAAAAGGTGGTGCGTTAGTTTGCAGTGTTAGCTCCGTAAACGTTGTTGATGTTGCGTGCCGCTTGTGCCGCGTTGCTGCCACGACGGTACTCATATTCCATAATTACTCGAATTTTTAACGTATTCATGATGAGAAAAAAAAAATTTAAATGCGATGAAAATGTAACACTAATCAATACACAAATGACTACTTTTGGAAAAAGAATTCCATTTTTTTTTAAATAAAATTAATTTGAAATTAGAATTCTTAGCCAAACAAAAATTATTTTGATTTTAAATGGTCAGATACTGCAGAAGGCAATTTCATAGGTATAGACCTATTATATATTCATTTTCGATGTTAAAGACTAACAAAATCATTATAACGTATCGGAACGTGAGTTACTAGAAAAAAATCCTAGCAAGGTGCTTTAAATTTAAAGACAAAGATCAACATAACAATCTAAAATATGCAAATGATGTAACACTTACCTCATGTTATATAATGACAAAAAATCTGTGCAAAATGTATAGAAGACTAATTTACAGATGATATTAGTTATTACTCGCCGACTAATTTATTCAATTACAAGAATAGAATTAGTTCAAACTATACTAACATTTTTTTAAATATATATGTTACGGACCAAGTTTTTTATTTCATAAGAGGCAAATGAACAGGTGTGTCACCTGATGTTAATTGATCACCACCGTCCATAGACACTTGCAACCAAATCAAATCAAATCAAAAATACTTTATTCAGTTTAGGCCCTAATAAGGCGCTTATGAACGTCAAAACTACCACCGGTTCGGAAAACAACCCAGTCACCGAGAAGAACCGGCAAGAAACTCGATTGGGTACATCTTTTTAATATATATATATATTTCAAATACATTATACGTTACAATACCGTTTTTAGTGGATGCACAGAGAGGAGTCAATTCCAGACGTCACCATCGTTCACGTATTGATCCACTCTATAGTAGCCTTTCGACACTAAAACCCGCTTGACATGGTGCTTAAATTTACAGTCCGGCAAATCGGTAATATGTTTTGGGACTTTATTGTAAAACCTAACACTATTACCTAAGAAACTATTACTGGTTTTGCTAAGTCTGAAACATGGGACGACCAGTTTGTCACAGTTTCTAGTATCAACACCAGAAGAGTCGCAAGTGCGTTACCACCCTGTGTATCGGAACGGGGAGTCGGGAAGGAGGGAGGGGAGGGGAGATGGGTTATCCGGCGCTCTCATTGACCGAATGAAACGCAACAATGCAAGCGCTATTACTTCGGTTTTCTGCGAGAGGGTGGTAGTACCCCGAGCGAGCCGACCCATTCATGCTGAAACCAGTAATAGCTTCAGCGTGGCTCTACCACCATAAACATCATGTCATTTATAAATCCATTATTCAAACCGAGATACGTAATTAATACTTATTTATTATTGTAGATATAACCTATCCGTCGGAAATATTTATTTTTTTGTTTCTAAGATCTTCTATTTTCTTTTTTGTACTCAGTACAATGTGTATATAAATTTTCAAATAATCGGTTGAGAAATTAAGATGTGGAAACCTAACAAACAAACAAACTTATATTCATATTTATAAAATTAGTACGGATTAGTATGACATCATGTATTATCTTCTTGTAACTCTAAGGATCTACGCAGCGCACGACGAGATCACTCACAGATAACAAGATTTTTTTTAAAACTTATTCGTAACGTATCGTTATACATTGACTAATTTTAACAATATACTTATTATTATATAATTGATTGAAGGCGCTAATTATATTTGGATAACATTAGATTTCTCTAATAAAATGAAATGTAACATACATTTACTATTTCCTAATATATTATTGCACTGTGATTAAGCTAAACTTTAACTGAAGTAAATAATTCACTTATTTATGAATTACTCAAGATGTTAGGCGATGAACGAAATCTTATTTCGATAAAAAAAAGTTTCAAATTAATGATTCCTCATTATAAATGCTCTGTTTTGAAATCTCTGATCCCTAAATACAAAGAGGCACTCCTAAGACACAAATAAGATGGTGCAATGACAATAAATGCAATTCCTTATCTGTACTTGTCAATAACTGCTTTAAAGTATTTTTCATTTAATTGGTCTTTATGATTGAGTTTTTCAATCCCTTTCATAAAAATACAAACTTTTTTTCTATTTCACAGTTTCGATTCTCGATCTGGTAAAATAGTTTATAAAAATCCTTTCAAACCCTACTTATTTATCAAAAAAAACGTTTCATTCTATTAAATTTTGATATCATTAATATTTGGGGTATGTAATTTTCCTCTAAATGCGTTTTTTTTAAATCTGTATATGTTAATAAAAAACTTTAAAACATCAGCGCTTCGTTTATGATAAAAATAACAGTGATGAAAATTCACTCTCAAATTAATAGCCTGTTTAGTATTGATAAACGGAAAATCGTGAGTAGGTACGGATCTTCGGCAACGACTTCTGCTAGCAAAGATGACGGCATTGCTTCCAGATCTTCCTTGTATAATGACTCATCACCATGACCCGATGATTTTGTTTACTGACCCTGACTTCAGAACAAGTTATTAGTAACCACTACTACTTAGAAATTTCTTATTTATATTTTATGCGTAATAATATTTTATACTAATTAGAAGAACCCGGATTATTTATAGTAGTTGTTGCAATATGTTACAAAATAATTTTATATAAAATTAAGCTGAAATAATATATGATATGACCTATATACGTCGTAATAAATAAAAACTCATTTTGAAATAGTATCAAAATATCGCAAATCCAAATTTACTATTGTCTATGGAGATTACTATAAATAAAATACTAACAACTGTCCGCTACTTTGTTGATTTGAAAATACAATATAAAATTAAATCATCATAACATCAGCTTGTAAGAGACCGCTGCAGGGTCATAGACCATTGGTAGGTGATAGAGAGCTATTACTGGTTTTAGCATGAATGGCTCGGCTCGTCCAGGGTAGTACCACCCCCTCTCACATAAAACCGACGTGAAGTAATAGTTCCATTGTTGCGTTTCGTTCAGTCAGTGAGAGCGCCGGAGGAACCCCTCACATTCCCTTCCCCCTGTCTCTCTTCCTCCCTCCCCCCAAACACAGGCTAGCAAGATACATGCAACTCTCCTGGTGTTGCCAGTGTCTATGGACGGCAGTGATCACTTAACAACAGGTGACTCGTGTGTTCGTTAAACAGGTGACTCGTGTGTTCGTTAGCCTCTTACAATATAAAAAAAATAGTAGTAGTATAGTAGTAGTAAAATAGTAAATAACACGATAATTTATGTCAAAGAATAATCAAACGGTGCGAAAACAAATCAATAACTAAATTCGAAACACAACTACACAAGCCTAAATTTGAAATAACTTTAAATTTAGAATTCCTCACCAAACGCCAGATCAAAGTGGCCAATTCGACAAAACGCCAATGTCATATATAAGGAACTAATGTTTTTTTTTTGCCTGATGATAATAGCAGCAATAGTTTAGCAGATTTAACAACTTTTATAGCTTTGACTTAATATTATAATAGCTTAATAGAGTATCCCACTCGACTACTGCCTGTAATAAAATCATAAATTGTGTAACCACATCCGGTTAAGATATTTTATATTTAAACATCAAAACTAGTTGCCTTTCTTCATATTACTGTAATGAGCCTTTAAAAAAAATGATGTATTACTTTAGCGCAAAGTATTTCACAATTAACAGCCACATATTATTTTAATTTAATACTTCTAATATAATTAAGCTAAAAAAATTTATACATTAATATTTAATAATATTACTACAGATTTTATATTTCAACCGCATTTATCAATCTTATTTCATTATTTTTATAATGTAATAGTACATCGAGAGGTAGAAGAAAAAATCATCAAAGAACGTAATAGGAAAATTAACTAAAATTATTTTTGTTCAATAAAAATATTATACCTGCGTGCTGAAAAGCTCTCCAGAAACACTAGTGTTATGAACTAGTATGCTATCGATTTTAAAACCGTCCACGTCGTATGCACCTACAGAAATGTGAGGAAGATTAACGCAGAGTATTTCTACTTGTATATATCACTTTAATACCTTTAAGGTGTTACCTTAAGCGCTCGCCTAGAAAGACCAGGGAAGTTGTGAACGCACGTCAGGTCAATAGTAGCTAAATAATTCGAAAAAAAAGTTTGAAAAAAAATCATTTATATTCTGTTCAACAATGATATTATAATATCATTGCTGTTCAACGTATATCAAAACACGATGGCGTTCATATTCACTCAATTTAGATTCATATGTATCTAGAAAATTCTTCCTACATCCTACATTCCTAACTAATAATTGTAAAGAATGTGAGTTTATTTCTTCATTTGTTAAGTTTTCACGCATTAACTACTGATCCGATCATTATAAAATTTTGCATACATATTCTCAGGCTTGCAGAAAAGCCCATAGCATACACATATATCATCCATAAAAAAATCTGGTACTGAGAAACCGTTCAAATGTACATTAACGCGAGCGAAGCCGCGGACAAAAGCTAATAATATATATACTGTAATAAATCACTTACTTTAAAAAGGTGGTTATGAGAGTGAAAAACTCAGTACCTGCTTAAGCCGACCTCCCCCTCCAAACTTAATCAGTATTACTAATTATTTCTGCCAACCGTCAATATCATGTACGTGAATAACTTCTTATGATGTATAGCGACCAAAAAGTATGCTAATAAAATTTATATTACGTCGATAAGATCTTATATTTTCATTATCGCAATGCTACTTTTATATATTGCAATAAATAAAATATGACGCTTTTTGTATATACCTAAAGTATGAATAAATTCCTAACTTTGCTGGTAATAAAATTTGTTAAAAATCCATTATCACTTTTTATGATATTTATGTCTGAATAATTTTTTTTTTTGTGCTGTAAGGATTTCGCTTTAGGTTATTATAACCTCAACTAATGCCGCAGATGACACGCTAAGTCCAGTCCGGCTTTCAACCACTGCTGGCGGTATACGCCTATATGTGCTTGAACAACAAATTTTTAATTTAATTGTAGCAGGTAGGATGGCTTGCATGCGAGTAAAAGAAAATATATATGCATCATTTTTTTTAGGTCTATAATAAAGCAAAAAAAAAAATTAGGAATTAATCAATACAATGGACATAGTATTAAAAAACTCAATTTCAAATGTTACACTACTTAATTAACTAACATTTATAACTTACACAAATACAAAAAATATTAAAACCAAAATTATAATTTCGGTAGTTTAAATCACAAATTTTCTAAGATATATTATTTAAAAACCAATTCACTCATAATTATCGTAAATCACTCGGGATACCGAGTTACACAATAGTCTCACATATTCAGTTAACTGTAGTTTTTATTTATTAGATAGTTTAAGACACTGTTTTATTTTAGTTCTCTTTATAAGGAATTTTGATATCTGCGATACGGTTTGTAACCAATGTTACTGTAAATTATGTACACATTGACTTGAGAAGAGACGCCGTCGAAAGGTGGCAGCAGGACCTGGCGGACGAGCGGTTCGGGCGGTTCACAGTAGACTCCGTCCGCCCGGTCCTGCGGAAGTGGATGGCCAGGGAGTGGGGCTCCCTGACGTTCCGACTGGTACAGGTACTCACCAGGCACGGTTGTTTCGGGTGGTACCTGCACCGGATCGCACGCAGGGAGCCGACGGCCGCCTGCCACGAGTGCGCCTCTGACGAAGATACCGCGCAGCACATGCTGTCTGAGTGTGCTGCGAGGGGGGAGCAGCGCCGCATTCTGGCGGCGGCCGTGGGAACGGACTTATCGCTGCTGAGCGAGGTTTCGGCCATGCTCGGCAGCAAACAGGCTTGGCGAGTGATGGCCTCCTTCTGCGAGGAGGTGATCTCGCAGAAGGAGGAGGCAGAGAGGGCCCGCGAGGCAGACCCTCAAAGTGGCCGTCTCCGCCAAAAGAGGACATGTGGGAGGAGGAGGCGCTTCGCCCAACTCCTCCCGCCACCGTAGCCGGACCTGAGGGGATGGGCCGGGGGACCCATCTCCTCATTGCACAGGTCCGGTGGACGAGGGGGGGCAGCCGGTGTGTACCCGGTCTATCCCTCTATAGGTAGGAGCCCGTCGGTCACCTTCCGCCGGGCGGACTGTGAGGGCGGCTCTACAAGGTTGATTAGCTCGAACGATCCCTTGCCGCCCCCACAAAACGGTCTGTCGGTACACCGTGGGGTTTTAGTCTGTGCGAGACGGACATAACCTAACCCTCTGACGTATCCATAAGGGATTTCCCCGCGTTAAAAAAAATAAATAAGAAAAAAGATAGGTCGCGAATTGCATGTATCAGGCTGTTCAGCCCATGCCGGAGTGTGTCGTGGACCCTTGAGCTAGTTGCCCAAATAAAATCGGCTGAGTGCCTTAAGCGCTCGCCTTTTTAGTCCGGTGAAGCTGTTAAGACCTTGCTAGGTCAAAAGCGTAGACAGTTCGAGAAAAAAAAGTAGGTAGAGCCACGCTAAGGCTAGTAGTGGTTTCAGCATAAATGGGTCGGCTCGCCCGGGATAGTACCACCCTCTCACAGAAACATCGACGTGAAGTAACAGTGCTTGCATTGTTGCTCGTTCGTTGGTCACTCCCCCTTCCCCAAACATAGGCTGGCAACGCACTCGCGACTCCCCTGGTGTTGCAAGTGTCTATGGACGGTGGTGATCACTTAACATCTGATGACCCACCTGTTAGTTTGCCTACTATGATATAAAAGAAAATCAGACTAATCATATATTGTTACATAGTACTTATGTTCCTAAAGCTTTAGTTTTTTTTAATTCATTATTAAACTTAAAAGTATACAAGATAACTTTACTTGGTGAATACGTAGAAATAGAGGTAGCGTGAACGACAGCGAGTGGCGAGTAGTGAGTGAACCGACGCTACAACCAGATCGGAAAATAGTCACAAACCGATTATGGGACGATTATATGTTGTAAGTACTTAGTTAAGGTTCTCGTTACCTTAACACAGAATTGATCTAAAGTGGATGATGATTACTATTTATCGGCATGATACCTTCGGCACGTAATTCCGCCTTCTGGTTTTAATGGATCTGCACTATAACCGTCTTACCTCTTAGCGGCTTATTCATAAAGTATACTAATTTTACATATAACTATAGTAAATTGTAACTATGTTATGGTGACATCCGTTTTCCGTTGGTTTTTGCATAATTAATACTTTGATTAACAGCAAATCCAATTATTTTAAAGTCCATCCACCAATATTTGCAATCCTTTTTAATAAGCCTAAGTTTTAATGAATCTGTAAGTTCTTTACACACAAGTACATGCAATACAACCTCGGAGATTGCAAACTCACCAAATTATTATATTAATAAGTCGTGTCTGATTCATGAGCGCATTATCAAAGTTACTGACACCAAGAATATGAATTTTTAATTAAGGCCTTTTTACGATTTAAAAAAGTATTTTTGAAATTTTCCTTCTAATACTTTCAAGAGAGTAAATATGGTTAAGCACCTTTTAAATAAATAAATAAATAAATAAAAAGATATTCAATTGTAGTAGTAGTATTAAGGGAGCGCATGTGAGTGTTTGGTTGTTTTATAAACAGAATATACAAAATGCGGCCAGTAAAAATAAAGTTATATATAAAGAAATATTCATGCATGTTTTTTGGATTATTGGCTCTTTTTTACATCTGAAAATATTATTATATATTTATAATCTATCATTTGCTGAAATATATGTAGTTTATATTGTTTACTTTATACTCTGCTTAAAGTAAGTAGGTTACCTTTTTGATTACGGTACAAGTATCCAAAAATCAAATCAAATCAAAAATACTTTATTACATTTTTTTTTTCGAACTGACTACGCTATTGACCAACAAGGTCTTAACAGCTTCACTGGACTACTAAGGCGAGCGCTTAAGGCACTCAGCCGATTTTTTATGGGCATCTAGCTCAAGGGCGCTCTACACACCTCGGCTTGGGCCGTTGCCTTATACATGAAATTCGCGACCTATCTGAGCTAATCTAAGCTAAGTTAACTATTCATACGTATATGAGTTGTTGAAACATATATGTGTACCAAGCATAGATACCTCAACGACTCTTATTTATATTTCGTATCGGATAAATACTTTATTCAGTTTAGGCCCTAATAAGGCACTTATGAACTTCACAACTATACCGGTTCGGAAAACAACCCAGTCATCAAGAAGAACTGGCAAGAAACTCGATCGGGTACATCTTTTTAACATATATATTTTCAATAATCATACAATCTTTTTTAGTGGCTGCACAGAGAGGAGTCAATTCCAGACATCACCATCGTTCACATATTGATCCACTCTATAATAGCCTTTTGACACCAAAACCTGCTTGACGTGGCGCTTACAGTCTGGCAAATCGGTAACATGCTTTAAGACCTTATTGTAAAACCTAACACTATTACCTAAAAAACTATTAGTGGTTTTGCTAAGTCTGAAACATGGGATGACCAGTTTGTTTCAGTTTCTACTATTTAGATTATGCCGGTCTTTTACTAAATGCAGTCTTGCAAAGTTTTTACGAACATATATCAAGAATGTATTAAATAGAGAAGCAAAAATTGTTGATAAATTTGAGATTAAAACTTGAAATGAAAAAAATAGTGATCTATTACAATATTTTAAAAAATATGGATAGAAATTAGATCTAGAGTAGAAATTAGATTAGATTAGAGATCGCTCTAAGCGATAAGGCCGCCTAACTGTACACATATTGTAAACTGATGACTAATTTTGTATATTTTCAACGTGTGTGCAATAAAGAGTTTTATTATTATTAGATTATTAGGTGGTAGAGCCACGCTAAAGCTATTATTGGCTTCAGCATGAATAGGTCGGCTCGCCCAGGGTAGTACCACCCTCTCATAGAAAATCAACGTGAAGTAACGGTGCTGGCATTGTTGCGTTTCGTTTGGTCAGTGAGAGCGTCGGAGGACCACCTCCCTCCTCTCCCTCCTCCCACCCTTCCCCCAAACACAGGTTGTCAACGCACTTTCGACTTCCCTGGTGTTGTTAGCGTCTATGGACGGTGGTATCACATAACATCAGGTGACCGACCTGTTCGTTTGTCTGCTATGATATAAAAAAATATCTATAAAATGAATACCCAACGAGATGTAAACTATGTTCGTGTTGTTTAAATATATAATACAAGTATGGAGGAAATTTCACATGTGTTCACTTTAAACATTTTCAGATATTGGATGGCAAATTTTATCATGTCAAATACCTATATAAAATTGCTAATATAATTATATTTGTAGCATAAACACAAATATATATATATATACAAGGCCTTGCACGCAATAAGAATAGTAATGAATTCTTATTCCAATGTAATAGATTTAATAAAGTAAATAAATATCAACGTATATTGTATTTATCGGCAGTTATAATTAAAACAATTATGCTAACACGGATAACCAATGTCTATCTTAAACAGAAATGTACTTAACATATCCGGTAACTCCTATAATATAAATCTAATAATATGAAGAACGCGTTCTACATTTGCCATTTCGCTTTACAAATTGTTCGTTACATAGCATGAAACACAATGCATTTAGTAGCAATCTGACGATGATGGCGATCGCTTCGTGTTGAGTAACGGGACTTAACTAATTATCTATTAAAGCCAACAATGGTCTCACGTCGTGAGTGTCGGGCGCACGGTCACGTATCGTACGCACCTCCAGACTTCTGTCGTATCCCAACACGGCCGCCTCTAATACAGCGACCTCATTATCATCCTTCGCCTATAATGGGTTCAATGAGTGTGCTTCCATCCATTCGTGACTTTAAACCACAAGCCTAATTTGACAGTGGCAAATTTCGCTTACATTACAGTCTAATGAACTGAAAGCGGCAACGTATATGATTACCTAGGCAATCAATTATTATCTAAATCATAGTCGTCGTGTACTACGTTATTTCTATAACCACAAAAAATATTATTCTATTATTACTTTATGTAACCTACTTATATTCTACTTATATTCTTAAGCCCAAAGATGTATAATGTAAATATAAGTGTGATCAAATATGAAAATATATACATATTATAATCTTACAGATTATATATCCTTACTTCCTTACTAATATTAATATTATAAATGGGATTGTGAGTTTGTGAAACTTTGTATACACGGTGTCAGGGTTAGAGAAAAAGACATACGGGTACATAGGTTTTCATCTAGAAGAAAGGTACTGTTCCCGTGAACTAAATATACATGAAATCTGCATTGACGCAAGCAAGACCTTTTGCAATTAGTTATAATGAAAATACAGTTCATTTGAGGCTCTATCACGTTACAACTCCTGAACGTATCGGCTTAAATCTATGACCATTCAATGAACAATATTTCGTATTGTTCTAAGCCCTCTCTCGGATTAGATTAACCCTTTAGCGTCTTTTCAATTAAAATTATATTTTTAATGAACTGCAAAGCGAGTCGGTATCAGTTATTTTATATATAAATCGACTAAAACAAATTATAAAACCATTTTCCTTTACATTATTTTGTCCGATCAAAATAATACATATTACAAATAATACAATATGTAGGTAGTTCTAGCGATATGAATAATATTTAGAAAAAAGAAACATGCAGTTTTTTATCTAATATATTCTGCCATTGAAAAATCTAATCATACAATATACTTATTCAATCTAGAAACGATTAAATTTCTCCCCTACCTAATCATTTATTAATTTAGGTAAACGTTTGGTGTTATACAAAATGGAACCGTGTACGAGCGAGTATTTGTTTTAAAATGCACAACTTCATTCGTAGTTGCAAAGCGTTTCGCTTAAAAATGCTAAGGATTTTCCCTCGGTAAATGAGAGCACTATTTGCCTGAACTATTCCCAGGCAACATAAACAAATTCTGATCACACAGGCGCGGCGCGGCGTCGAGGCGTCGCGGAACGGCGTCTAACTACCTTGCCCACTTTAGAGCGCACGCTCGTACGGCCTTTATCCGATATACATACCGAGACAAAGAAAACTACTTCAGAGTTCAATTTGCATCACATATTTGCTCACATCAATTAGAAATTATCTTACTAGGAATGTACTTTAATTATCTTACCATTGGACAATAAATTGCTTTGATATGCTTCAACTATTTCAACGAATTCTTCTGGACGAACAAATGTATACTCATTTATATCCATCTGATATTCCTCAGTTTATGTTAGATCATTCGTATATCTAACAATATAGTAATCCTAAATAAATTATTTAAAACCGTATCACAAATTGATAAAATTATCACCTTATGTACTTTTATTATATTTGTTGGTATTTCAGTTTCTAATTATTATATATTATGTAGATCAATATAAGTAATAATAATACCCTAGTAATCATTTCAGTAAATAAATACAATACAATTAGATGAAAAGATATTATTAGGCACGTAATATTGTTAAACGATAAACGAAAACTTATAGAAAATCGTTTATTTTGTCCGTAGCATTATACTGTAAAAATATAGGTTTCCGATACGTAAAACCATATTTTTATAGATAAAACAAATATGCTGGTTGTGAAAGAATTAATAAACAAATTACTAAAGCAACAAAGACCGTTGTACAAATAGGTAAGAATAAATAGGTTTAAAAAAATTGGACATTTCTACATTCACATCGTTACCAGCGGAACGCATTACCTGGTCGCGGATGTTTTATAAAAAGAATGACCAAAAATGTAAAGGTATTTTTATATTTCCCATAATGTTTATGTGGTCAATGTTCGATTAATAAAACGTCATAAATATTATTGAACCAATTATAATATCAAATATTAGTCAACGAAATATTATTGAAAATCTAATGTTCTATTCTAGATAACACAGTATTGCTTATTTAGATTTACAGTTATCTTATTCTTTTATTAAACATAAGATAGTGCATTATCATTATGGAATATTAAGTAGATCGGTGAGGACATTGTTAACGAATGTCCAATGTAAGTTCACTAGACTATCTGCTGATATCGGTGAGTGGGCACCAGATTCAGGCGCTCGCCGTAACGGTATCCTGCTGCCGGCTCTGCACACAAATTAATGGTTGGCGCTCAAGGCCGCCTACAAGCAATCGACATAGATACATCGCCTTGTCGATTATCAGAATAACATAGTTTCCGAACCTTGGTCAAAAATCAAGACTAGAAAGTAGGTTCTTGTGCAATGAAATTCCTTCATAACAGACCATCCCGGTAACATTAGTGTGCATGCCACACGCTCAGCAAAGAAAGTACCAGTAATTATACATCTAATTTCATGACAACAAAATGATAATTACTTTTTATTAAGAACTGTGAATGCCAAATAGAAATCTATATCAATTTACACTCACAGGGAAGCTAATTCATTCGTTTTCAATTTCGAAAAACTCTCTCCTCTTATACACGAGCGATTAGAAAAAACCAGACATCGATAAAAACTCATGAGTATCTCATGATGTTCTAGTTACGCCGTCTGCTAATTAAATCCTTAGCGGTCACTCATGTAATATAGAACACGTATTCTGGTTTAGTATCCATTCACAAGCCTCATATCATTTAAATCGAATGGGTTGAGCCGAGCACAAAGGTGATGCACTAGAGGAAGTTGCTCCGGGTGCTCAGTTTTTGCGTCCGTCGTGTATTTACTGTTACTGTTAGCCGAGTTTCGGCCGCAGCACCCCCGCCCCCGACCC
>MU158701.1:570233-610096 GCA_015888305.1 Antheraea pernyi
CCGCGCCCCCTCGCTAACCTTGATACTTTCAGTTACGACAACCGAGTCTATTTCGCACTGCTCTTGTTAACGCTGTCATCTTATTGTGGCCGAGTTAACTGACAAAAAATATCAATCAAAATTCTAGCACAAAGGCCCGCAGCGCTCGAACTGTCTCATGTCCAACAAATAAAACCATAAAAACAGAAGTTCAATATTTTAACATAACGCTTATATGGGTATAAATAGAGCCGCGATCGGTACGAATAAAAAGGCTTTATTTGGATTTATATAGCGTACATGTTTTGGACACCATACATAATAAAGAGGCAAGTTACCAGGCGCTCGACTACTTAAGGTGCGTTGCCTACAATTTCACAAACTAGTAATATAATTTGTGATGTTCATATATTATTTTATTTAGTATTTAGTAGTTTATTATATGTAAAATCTTTAATTATATAAAATAGTTAAATATATAGTTTTATTAAAATTTAATTTATTGTTGGAGCATGTCGCGGTTGTCTCTAAATATGACTGCATTTATATTCAATCACAAAAGTGCTACTTTTAATATATTTACAAAATTATTGTCATGCTGATGACCCTAAAATAACTATATAAATTATGCAGTTACTAAAATGAAAACAGAAACAATTTTCGACTTTTAATTTAAAAAAAAAATTAAGGTCGAATATTTTTAAATTAAAATAATACGTATCAAGTAGCAAGTCACAAACCAATGCGTCCCAAAAAAGCCGTGTAGCAAATAAAATCTTATCATAACTAATAATGTTTCTCAACTGGACAAACTACTTTCTATTATGTTTCTATAACAATAAAAAGTGCGCCTCACGTAGGATCATTTTTACAATCACAAGAACTATGAAGTAAAGAATAAGACGTAGCATGCGAAGCGACGCGACGCGACGTGCAAGTTCACTGACTTTACCTTTCCTTCGGGATTGGCAAGAAGTTGCATTCGAGTTTCCCGAACCTGTTTGTGCATCCCTATAACGATTGTGGTGCGATTTTGGAAGCCAATTAACTTTATATATAGCTACGTTGATATGAAACTTGCACACTAGTAATATATATTATACGTATAATAAATATTTAAGTAAATACTGCACGTTACTTTTCTCTGTTACGTAACAATTAGCAAGCAAGCTGGACCACGTCGCAGTGCGGGTGCTGGCCGTACGGGGTCATTGGCAACGCGGCCGAGAGCTGCCACTTTTTAGGTTCAAGGGTACCAAGAACAGGCCTACATGGTTATTGTTTCTTTTATGTGTGATCTAAATTTGTAATGTAAGGGTTATTTATAAAAAGTGATTTCAATACAATACCGATGTAACTCTTCTTAGTATTTAAATTGCGTCAAGAATATTACAGTAAATATGCATATATGATTCTTAGTATCCATTCTTATTGTTAACATTAAATAACAGGTAAATTTAGTAATTTCTTCGCAAATTCTTAATAAACTATAGTTTTAGAATACAATTAATTTTCCTCTTACTGTATATTATAGAACTGACCACACTTCTATGCAAACAATGACTTAAATATGGTACATAAAACAAATGTTTATATTTTTTGCGTACGAAAACATGCAATATATCGTGTTTTTCACTTTTGTATAGTTTATTAAATTGACTTAATTTGTAATGAAAACATTATTCATAATTTAGAATACAAACAACATATAAACCAAGTGTAACATTGCTGTTCTTTGTTATTTGCATGTTTTCACGTTCGGTACATTAACTAATTTGTCACCATGGGCACCCTAGTTAAATGGACATTAGATTACTTATTTGTATTGAATAAAGCCGGTAATATAATTTTTTATTGTTACATTTGTAATAATTCTTTAAAATTATTAAGTAGTGCGTAATACGACCTTGGAAACGTATAAAGAGCGTTATGAGTACGAATGACCCAGATTTAAACTAAATTACGAGATGAGATTATTGAGTAAATAAATTTATTAATTAACATTAATGTAACTTATTTAAAATTATTCTTCGACCAAAACTAAAGAATATATACATTAACGTATTGTAATTCATATAGTTACGAGTATTATTCTAAATGTTTTAGAGAAACTATCTACTACTGTTATTACGTAGTAAAGATATAAGAAATACTACAGTCATCCATCCATTATGACTACAAACTGAGAGAAGAATATTTATTTACGTCCAATGACTCCAAGTAAAACCAAACGTTTAAAAATAAATCTTATTACGAAACAATTATTTAATTTATATCCGACCATTCTCTGATTGTCCATAAAATTCAAAATTACACAAACGGTAACATTATGCAAATTCGAACAACATTTTTGACTTGATCGAAGATCCATTTTTAATATTCGTGTATTTATATATGCATTTTATACTAAGCGGAGATAATTCAAGCCAATATTCAAAAACAATAATAGAAAAACGGAATGGATACAACTGTGGTATGGTTACCGTTAACTTTTATGGGCAAAATTGGTAGAGGCTAGAGGTCTATCTTCAGTTTATCTACCTACATATTACAAAGTGATCATTCCCACAAACGTTAACGAGAAATAGCCGGCATATAGTAATATCCAGTTAGTATTCAATAAGAATAAAATAATAACAAACGTGAGCGAAGCCGTTGGTATATCTTGTTTTTATATATCCGTGTACCAATATACAATTAAATATGATTACTTTTAAGCAAAATGTTACTGTTACTGCTAATTAACAAAATCTATTTTAGTGGTTAGTAATTTTATTACATAATATGAATGTTTTAAAAGCTTGGTCATGATAACGGTCATGTCATAGTTTTGTGCTGATTGTGGTGTATAGTTTTAACGATGCTTCATAATGTAACCAGCAAGTTTATACACATTAATGGTCTGGTCGAACATTGGTGAGGCCAGTAAACTGTTACAGTACAAACGTTACATGAATTGCAGTTAGCTTGAATCTGATTCCTAAACGGTATTTAATGTAAACATATTTAAAAAGAGATAGCTAATAAATAACGTTAGCGCTCACTTTAATTTTAAACTAACTTTTGCACGCGGTTTGGCTTGTGTTAAATTAGGTTTAACCTATACTGTAGACATGATATTCTTTTCTGAATAAAAGGTACCCTATGTCTTTTTCTACACCCCTAAAAACGTTTATGGAAAATTAGATGACGACCGGTTGAGTAGTTACGAAGGGAAGCGTAACAAACAATCTCAGAATGGTATTCTTAATTTTAGTGATAATATATATAATAGTAAGTTCATAAGATAAGCAATAACATATTATTACTTGACCACAGTGTGTTTTAATTACAAATCCTAGCTAATATTATAAACGGGGAAAGTGGGTTTGTGGGTCTGTTACATTTTCATACCTTATTCACTTAACTGATCATCATGAAATGTTGAATAGACGTTATTAGGGTATAGGGTACAGGGTACAGAAAAGGGCATAGAAAATGGGTTTGTTTGTTTCATTTTCATACCTTATTCACTCAACTGATCAGCGTGAAATTTTGAATAGACGTTATTAGGGCATAGTGTACAGAAAAGGACATAGAATGTGGGTTTGTTTGTTTGTTATATTTTCATGTCTTGTTCACTCCACTGGTCATCATGAAATTTTGAATAGACGTTATTAGGGCATAGGATACAGAAATGACATAGAATGTGGGTTTGTTTGTTTGTTACATTTTCATACCTTATTCACTCAACTGATCATCACGAAAGCAAAGGTGTTATTAGGGTATAGGGTGTAGGTTACAGAAAAGGGTGTAAGATACCTTTCATCCAAAAAATAGATACTATTCCTCAGGGATAGGTCAACTCCACGTTAACGCGAACGAATAGCGTGCAAAGGCTAGTCTAAGATGAAGATAATATTTGCAGAAATAAAAAAAATACGTAAGAGGAATCGAATTACAAAACATACAATACTGTATAAACGAAACTTGTTTTTTATCTGGAATATAGTTAACTAATTATATTACATACGAAAGCTCGACACGAAACAGGTAGTCACATCGTATAGTAATTCGTTACATCATGTAAAAAACATTTTTGTAAAACCTGAGAACCCTTGTCATAATATATATAATGGAAGGTTGTTCTTCTACGATGATGATGCACGACTATGACGCATTGTCTGCTTATATTTATCACGCAAAATATTCGTGCTTTGCAATTCTTTCAGTTTTAGCTATAAATAAATATTAATGGCGCCGACCACGGATAGCAATTCCTCTGGATGGCAGTTAAGCACTCTCAGCTTATTTTATAACGAAGCTCATTAATGAGTCGATGGATGTAAGTTCGAAAATGCAACCAAACTTCTAAATTCTAGAGTCGTTTCTCATTTGCAAGCTGCGCTTTGTACATGCCTCTACAACATTGTGTAATTATTAGTTAATTGTATAACCGATTGTAATAGTTAAGTGGATGTTGCGTTTAATATCCATCTTTCAGAAAACATTCTAACGGATATTCTAATAGGAATTTTTAATTGAGTTTCAGACGTTTATTAAATATATTAGTAGCTTTATTAAACGTAACTAAATTATTATAGTAAAGATAAATTCAATTACATATTTGGACGTGAAATGAGTATTTATCACATAATATTTGAAGCAAAAATATTTAAACATGTATGGCGGATGAGCAACTAACTGGTCAAAAAGTTTATGGGAAAAATGTTTGAAAAATTTTAAATTCAACATTTCTTTGTCTTAGGTTTTCTTATACAACCATAACTTCTTACTCATTTTGTTATTTAATAAAATACTTTTTAGAAAATATTCATTGTACAAATGGCAGACTAAAATAGTGCAAAAAGGAAGAAAAAAGCAAATTTCTGTAAATTAAGAAAGTGGTCACAAAAGCGTGAAGATTAACCTAACAATCCTATAAATAATTAGGTACCTCCCAGAATACAAGGGGTGTCTTAGGTCGGGGTGGCATACTGAGTATGAGGTTATTAATTGTCGCCTATGGAAATCTGTTACATACTTTGGATGGACGTAAGAAAATCTCATTCAATGTTTAAATTTAGAACATTACTGGCAGCTCTTCTTTCGCACAAACCTCATGCATCCCTATGGGATTGAGAACGGCGCGGCGGTCTGAGTAGGTTCCTCCAAATTAACCGTGATATCATATTTACTGAACACATTCATCACCTAACCATCGATGTAGGAACAGACATCATACATCAACAAGAAACTTTAAGCAAGCCGTTTCTACTGACGGACAACAATAGGATGTATATAACCTTTTAACAGTGTTACTCCACATTTAAATTACCTCGTATTCAAAGGACACCTGTTTATCTAATCATGCGAATTTTAATCTACACTTTAATAGTTCCCCTCGAGAACTCAAGATTTTTTTTATTATGCAACTAATTCTGATGACCAGAAACTCTCAAAACAATCACTCATCATAAACTTCGATAAAAACTGAAGTGAGATTCATCAGAAGTCATAATACGTACCTGCTGATTCTCAGACCATCGCAAATAACCACAATAAATTACACACTCTGTTTTCATGTCGCGGAGCTGGTACTATAAGTGAAAAGATTGACTTCATATAATCGTATCTAGCAGTTTTGCCATTAATAACCACTTGGTGTGATGACTAGAGTCTTTCTACCAACTGGTGAGCTATAATCTGAGGATGTTCTTGCAGCACCTTGCAGAAGACGGCCCTATTTCTGCTTAGTAACCTTGAAACTTTTAATAGGTGGTAGAGCCACGCTGAAGCTATTACTGGTTTCAGCATTAAATGGGTCTGCTCGCCTTACCACCATCTCACAGAGAACCGACGTTAAGTAACATTGCTTGCATTGTTGCGTTTCGTTCGGTCAGTGAGAGCGCCGAAGGACACCTCCCACTCTTGCTCCTGCTCTCTACTTTTCCAACCCCTCTTCCCTAAAACACAGGCTGGCAACGCACTGGTGACTCCCCCGGTGTTTCTAATGTCTATGGACGGCGGTGATCACTTACCACCAGGTGACCCGCCTGTACGTTTGCCCCGTTTGTATAATATTTTTTAAAAAACTTCCTCGATAAAATTCGGCAACTTCTCCAGCCCATTGGCGTGCTTATTATTATTATTAAAATTATTAACTTTGAATATAACAACAGCTTTAAGCATAGCCTCCTACGACTACTACGACTAAATAACGACATGACATAAAATTCAGAGTTAAATAATACGATATACGAAAAAGCATCAAATTTGTTTTTTTACAAGAATAAATCGAAAACTCACAAATCTTGAAAATTTTTACGTTACCAAGTTTGTAACTATGTTTTTTGTTTGTTGTTTGTATACTCTACAATGAGTGACCGTCTTTTGCACAAAAAGAAAATAAAGAATATTTTACGAAATAACACAATTTTGAAAAATTTCCTTTGTTTCAATTTTATTTTAAAGTGCATATAAATGTTTAATTCACATCTAATCCACATTCATAAATTCTAGTAGTTAGTTTTTGTAAAGACCATTCTTAAATAAATTTCCACAATTGGATATGTTGCTTACATTTTGTTGAACAGTGTATAAAAACATACACATACACATCATACAAAAATAGAGTTATAACATATGACTAATGTTTCATATTAAAAATGGTAATCAATTCCAATTAATCCATATGTGATACTCAAAGTAATGTATATCGAACAGAAGACAAATAATTCGATAGAAGATGTAGTCCGGTGAAGCTGTTAAGACCTTGCTAGGTCAATAGCGTAGTCAGTAAGAAAAAAAAATCGGTTGAAGATTCTAAATTACATATGTACAACATTCAAAATGCCCTATATGCTCCAAACATCCACGATATTATGATCATTCTAAGTACAAAACTAGGCTCTAGGTCGACGCTTAAATTCTAAGAAATTCAGTACAATAATGGAACAATAAAAAAGGCAATATAAAATGAATATAATTCAAAACAGATTTATTTGATACAATACATAATAACATGAGAAAAACTGTAATAGTAAAGTTATGAAAATATTTAAATACGTTATTAAAGAGAAAAGCAAAGCCTAAATGAACTTGGCTGATGCATAAGTTTATTTTATAAAATCGTGTCCACTGAGGCCTTCCACGGACGGTTTCGATCACAAAAACCACCAAAATGCTTGCCGGATGAGCTAACCCGCTCCGTCCCAACGCACGACTCATTGATTACCTTGTAAAAAATTCAATCATCGACGAAAATTAATAATTCCCAATAGAATTGTAAATTTTTAGTATTTCAAATTATGTAACTTTGCGTGGTATTTTTAAATCGATGGAAATGATAATCTATTAGGTAATCTTCACACGTGAATACTATATGTATATACGTAGTTAATAAATTAAAACTTAATTAATAAAATATATCTAATGATGATATCATTCTTAAGTATTGCAATTAATAAAGATGCAAGATGCATACTTATACCTCACTAACGAATCGAACAGGCCTTGTTCTACTCTGAAAATGAAAGATAATCCTGGAATCAGATCACAGCGCCACTTACTAGTTCAATTGTGAATCTAAACCATTCTTAAATACACTTGAACACACAAAAATTTCATTAAAATCGGTCCAGCTGTTTAGGTGGAGTTCAGTCACATACAGAAAAATTATACATAATATATAAAGAATAGCGACTTTATTCTTCATAATAAGATTACTTTGATATATGTTTTAACCAGGGACTTAAATACCTCGGTAGCTACCGTATCAATGATTAGGACCCCACAATTTTAAAAGGCTCCGACATAAGTAAAAACCCTTAGGATGTTATTCACAACCTCAGTTTATTTATTAATAAATGCCTCCACAATATTTTGACACCGGACCTCTTTAAGATGAGACACGCCATTGATATTAACTGAGCTAAACTCAAATTTCTTAATTATAACAGACTAACTGCCCGGCCTAACTTCGCATGGGTGTATTAACGAAATGTGATCAAATCTTTGCTTTAAAATACGACCATGTAATTAAGTAAAACTTAGCAAATGAATAACTATCTGTCAATATTTTTGAATGATCGCAAGACAATTTTAACCTACTAGACAATTGCAGTAATAATCTAGAAGATTTGTTACCAAAAATCAAATTATAAAAAGAAGAAAAGAAAATATTGGTACTTAGGTATTAAATGCACCGCGCTCGCTGACCGCTAAGCTAACCTAACCAAACCGAAACGAAACTGTTTTTGTTATAACATTAAAATCATCAGGCTGCTAATATACAAAACGCAGTGCTCGCAGTTTGGTTAGGTTAGGTTAGACTTGCGAAAAAAGAACTCGAGCCGGCCGCGGTAACGGTCGGCGAGCGCGGTGTATTTAATACGTAAGTATCAAAATACTTTTGAAAATCTTCCTACTGTCTTCTGTCTCACTCACTCACTTTTTATATGAAGAATTTTTAACCCAAAATTTTCACCTTTCCCTAAAGTTTCTTTTATATAAACCTTTTCCCGACAATTACAAACACAACAATAAAAAAAAATAGCTGAGTAGATGCAACCGTTCTGAAGTGTTGCGCTTACATTCTTTCAGCAATTAATTTGTATTTATAAGCTACCTACCAAAAGAGAATAAAAATATAAATATTCTAATGAACGTAAAATACTTTTCCTAATACATATACCTAGTAGTATATGAAACTGAGAATATCATTAACTAACTGATATAAGAAAATATAGAACGGATTGATGAAATGAAATTGAAATAATGGTTATTCGTATAGAAACAAAATCAAACGTTATTACGGGCAGAACACCAAAGCAGAGTTAATATAATGATTCATACAACTATTACACGATTATTGTGTGGCAGACATAAGCCGGATACTATTCATAAAGTAATAAGCTGTGGCTGATGTCAACATCCATGACGTATTCAAACAATTTAAATACATTCATACAAAAAGTTTTCATCTGCTTGAATAATATAAAAGGCACGTGCAATTTATCCTCACAAAATATTGTACACGTAATGAGTCAGTGCCTAATCGTTTTGTTTGTTGTTTGATGTTAGCTTTATATAAAATAATTAACAATATAATTTTGATAAGCTACTGCGTCTTAGTTAATTTATTAGCATTATTCCGAAAGATTTTTAATACGATTTCCCCTTTGTTCTTTTCCTTTAGTGCTAGTTTTTAAAAACATAATCAAATATTTCGTTAGCTAGCTAGCTAGCCTAGTTCCACCAATTTCAGTTCACCTGCGATTACGACAGGGGCGCTGTTAGTCAATAATATACGTTACACTGTATTCTATGTTACTTCCTAGTTAGTATACCACCATATCGTGATGTACAGAATAATAATGATTATTCTTTATACTCGTATATGTGTTTAACTCTGACAATTACTTGTAGGGTAAATGACAGGAATATTTTTCTTATAACACTATGTGCTACAACTCTGTGTCACTCTTCCTATAATACTAATAAAAAGGCTAAAAGTTGAAGTTATTTTAGGATAACTGACATGATTTACAATAAAATATTCTTCTAGATTTAGTGTATTACCAGCGTAGGCTGGTAAAGCCAGTTCTGTAGGTGGTAGAGCCCCGCTAAAGTTATTACTGGTTTCAGCATGAATGGGTCGGCTCGCCCGGGGTAGTACCACCCTCTCATAGAAAACCGACGTGAAGTAACAGTGCTTGCATTGTTGCGTTTCGTTCGGTCAGTGAGAGCGCCGGAGACCTACCTTCCCTTCCCCTATACCCTCCCTTAACCCTTTCTCCCCCCAACACAGGCTGGGAACGCACTTGCGACTCCCCTGGTGTTGCAAGTGCCTATGGACGGCGGTGATCGCTTAACATCAGGTGACCCACAAGTTCGTTTGCCTCCTATGATATAAAAAAAGGCTAAATAAGTTAGGTATATCATTAAAAAGTCAAACATATAGGATGGTGCTACAAATAATGAACCTACTGCAGAAGTATTACTATAAGCATAGATCATACATTGATCTTCACAAAACATATACACATAAATAAATAAAACTCGTACAGTAAAATTAAACATTCCTATTCCCGAACTCGTCCATATATTGCCAATTAGAGATCTTCCATTAAAGCTGGTTGTATAGCCCTGTCATGTACATAGTTATCACCTCTTATTCATTCCCATAAAGACAACTTCGAACATTATATTGGTCTATAAACTTGCGATGAATTAAAGATAGTCGATAATGGAAAAATCGCTATATGTCATATAAATTGATAAATGACCAATAATAAAGTAAGTTTATGGGTTTGTTAATATTAGTTTAACTAGCTTTACTAGAATCATGGAAGATATTACATTATTTTCTAAAGAATATAAGTTTTTCGGCACTATAGTTTTTTCTTTAGTACAATCTTACCAGATGTTAAATAACGACGTAGCCCAAAACGGGAATACGCTAAGCCAAAAGAGAACTGGTTTTCAAGTGTAGCTAACGGAAGATACCTCGATACGAAGATACTCATACTTGATAACAAATTTTTAACTTTAGGGTGGTATTTAGAAAAAGTCTTACCACCATGTTATAATTTTGGTTTAGCGATAGCTCGAGCTCACTCTAGGGATTCGACCTATGATTATTTTATCATTACTAATATCATAAAGGCGAAAATGAGTTTGTGTGCTTGTTGAAGTTATACCTCTTTTGGGGCGTTAGGGAAAAATGATGAGAGTAAATTTTTACGATACGCGCGCAAACTGTAACGAAAAACCGACACCCTGAAGTTATTACGATGCGTGTGCACACCGTCACGAAAAACCGACACCCTGAAGTTAGCTATAGTCAACATTTTGTTTCTTTGTATTTCTTTGCATTAAAACTTTCAATGTATTAAATACCTTTTTTCTATTGTTAGTGTCGTTTTTTCTACAAACGTAGAATAGGGCAGAAAGATAAAATGTTTGAAAAGATTTTTATCTTGTTATGCAAAAGAATTATAACTTCTAATGCTTGTACATAAGTACACACACACTTTTTTAGGGTTTCACGTCATAATTACTATTAAAATCATGAAATTTTGTATACACGTTGGCAGCAATACAGAAAAGGACAAAGGGTAACTTTTTTCTGACAATAGTCCTGATGTCATCGATGTCAGCGAAGGAACGAGCAAAAGTTATTTGGGCACAAATTAAAAATCACAATAAATTTATAGATATGCAAAATCGGTATCACCCTCTTAGCTTATCCGTAGGTTAACATGCAATATTTGTATAACAGTTCTGTAATTTGTGCTTTGAAACAGATTCTTAACGATGAGTAAAAACTTGTACTGAAAACGCCCTAAACGAATTAAAATTTATAATAAAATAAAAGAATTCACTATAACAGACGATAGTTTGCAGACATTTTTAAACATAAATTAAAATTGCTTCAATTACTTTTTATAATGTCCGCTATCTGCCGGTGAAAGTCCCGTAAAAACGGTCGAACCGTTTCGTACATACCACTGCAAACGAAGCCACGGTTAACATCTAGTCTAAATTAAAATTACTTAAATTACTTTTTATAAGGTCAGCTATCTGTCAGTGAAAGTGCCGTGGAAATCGGTCTAACCGTTTTGAAGATAGCATGGCAGACGAAGCCGCGGTTAACAGATAGTCTAATTTAAAGTAGCCTAAGTAACGCGCTTTATTTTGTTCTATCTGCCAGTGAAACTCCTGTCAAAATCTGTTCAGCCGTTTTGAAGATTACCCGGATCAAACAGACAGACAGACCGACAAAAATTTTAAAAATTGCATTTTTGTTATCAGAAGCGTGTATACTTTCATATCCAATCAGTAAAAAAAAATATTTTGATAAAACATACAGACACTTCATTTTTTATTATATGTATAGAAGATATAGATAGATTATTCGCGAACATGTACTATGATACTAACGGAACAATGCCTTAGTTGTAAAGTATAATAAAGTACTATAAGCCACCACTTAGAAAGCGCACTATACAGTACCTACCTACACGTTTACAATAAAGGTATTTTTTTTTTTAATAATTAATTAAATTTTTATATATTATACCAGATTATTCAAACGCAATATAGAATAACAAAAACCGTAGAGTGAATGTAATTAGAAATTAATGCATAGGTAATCTACTTAGATCACCAGCAATTTTATTGGACTACAAATAATATTAACTGTTCTGTGAGTTTGCTCTACCACACTCCTTAGTATTTTAATAATATTCGTTGTACGACTTTCGTTATCTTATATTTATCATTTTATAACTATAATTCTGGTATAACAAATATGGTATATAAGAAAGTATATTTAATAAATTACTAGCTTTTAGGCGTGGCTTTGCTCGCCTTAATATAGATTAATGCTATCCCCCGGAAAGAGTTCTTTTTTGACGTCATGACGTCTTATTCATCTGCATGCACGAAAAGCATGACTTATTGTCACGTTCTGCCTGAGCCAAGCGTGCAAGCGAAAGCGCGGAACAAATGATAGAGACGCGCGATCGGCCTAAACGTTCGGCTTGTGACGCTTTTTTTTCGAACTGACTACGCTATCTATTGACCTAGCAAGGTCTTAACAGCTTCAGCGAACGACTAAGGCGAGCGCTTAAGGCACTCAGCCGATTTTATTTAGGCAACTAGCTCATGGGTGCATGAAGAAGAAGAAGAAGGGTGTATATAGAATCATTTAATTCATAAAGTATGCAATTTTTCATCAATGGTTTCTTATAACGTCATTACGTAAAATTACCGTCCGGGAACCGACTTTACAGGCAACCAATTTTTTTTTAATGAAAGTTATTCTATGTCCATTTCTATAACCCTGAAGATGTGTATGAGAAGTTACATGATGATCGTTTGAATAGTTAAGACGTTAAAGCATAAGAAATAAACGTATTAATTAGGCTTATATTATTCACAATCGATTGGTATACAATAGATATCATATGAGATTATGACAGATATTTGCTAAATGTATGTATTTCATAGGCAAGTTAGCTTAAAGTCTAGTGCGAAATTTGTACAGAAGAAACTAGTATACAAAATGACAAAATTACCTGATTGCACTCTCATCAAATTCTGCGCTACATTTAAAGTATCAAATATCTATCTCATCGGCAAGTTAATTAAAAATCGATTACAAATATTATGCCAGACTAACGGACAGACACGGAAGCAGGTTAATAAAATCTAACTCTTATCACATAACTAATAATGTTTACTTATACAGTGAGCCACCGCAGCGAAAATAAACTATTATAACTCAATAGTAAAGTTCTAAACTTCGCACCGGTGCAAATCTACAATTAGCCTAATCTTTCGGTAAATTTAAACATCATTATGAAATCCATTAATAAGCCCTTTATGTAGTACTGTAATGTGCTGTTTCGCTGATTATAACTCTCACGTAAAAGCTATCAGTAAACATATTTTAGTTATCACATTTGAGATCAAGTCAAGCATTAGCAATGTAGTTTACACTATTATAATTATCTATTTTACTCCTCAATGTCATAATTGTCAGTATTATCTGTATAGGTAATGTATGTTAGTGTGCATATATTATAGATATTACCCAATCCATAAAATGAACTAACAACATGCAATTACAGATTTATCTTTAGAAATAAATCGTAATTTATACCTTCAAGAATATAGTATGCATTAAGAACTTGAAAACAAAACGATGCATATCTCATAACATACGTTACCTACATTTAGTTAATAAACTATTAAGATCCCGTAACTTGTACGGCCAGAGTTGTTATTATAAAATATTTTTAAGAATTTACGACTCTTCGGTCGTAATGAAAGAAATACAACCTTCGTTGGTAGATAAAAAATATAATTGGTAAATAACCCTTCTTTAAACATGAAAGAACGCTTATATATAAATTGAACCATTCAACTATTAATCAAAGTAGCAAAAAGGTTTTATTTCGTATACTTATTTATATTTTTTTCTTTAACGAACAGTTCAATGTCAGTGTCGGATGTAATACCTAGATCTTATGGGTGCATAATTCGATTAGGGATCTGGGAGACAATTATTAATTACATTAATAGCTTTAGCTCGCGGCTTCGCTTAGATTAATGTAGATTTGATCAATTCTTTGGATCGATCGGTTGTATAGTTATTAGCTAAGAAGTTAAGATTACCAGATGCCATTTTTTTTTAATGTCAAAAGCAGGCAAACGAAGAGATGGGTCACCTGATGTTAACTGATCACCACCGTCCATAGACACTAGCAACACCAGAAGAGTAGCAAATACGTTGCCAACCTGTGTATGGGAGAGGGGTAGGGAAAAAAAATGATCACCACCGTCCATAGACACTAGCAACACCAGAAGAGTAGCAAATACGTTGCCAACCTGTGTATGGGAGAGGGGGAGGGAAAGGAGAAAGGGGAAGGGAAAAGGGGGAAGGAGGTGGGCTTCCGGCGCTCTCACTGACCGAACGAAACGCAACAATGCAAGCACTGTTACTTCACGTCGGTGTTCTATGAGAGGGTGGTAGTACCCCGGACGAGCCGAACCATTCATGCTGAAACTAATAATAACTACAGCGTGGTTCTACCACCTTCTAAGAGCCATTTTGCCATTTTCAATATCACATTAATAATAATTTAACTAGGTGCACGTTAAAATAAGTAATTCGTATTTAAATCTGTTTAACGATCTTGCTAAGCCATCGTCAATAAGACGATGCGTTATTGAGTTATAAACCAACGTTTAATCATAACCTAATATTATGTTTTATAACACTGTTTATTTCTTCACCGAAAATTCAAGCTCTTTCATTAAAGGTAATTTAATGCGGTATCCGAGTGCATTATCCAGACAGCCATCATCGCTTCATTATTGTGTCTATGAATTTATAGTAATATATGTTAGAGTAGTGAAGTACACTTAACAACCTCCATTTTCATGTTAAGTTACAAGAACAACCATTTGTAGTCCTATAATTAGAGAAAATTTAACGAAAGGTAAAGTTACACAAACAAAAAATTGTTTAACCGTACACTTACGAAATACAAAATATATATAGCAAGTGCATATCACAGACGACTCTGCCAGGTGACATTATTCGTGTATAGAGCTCAATCATAAACTTTATTTCTGTAATACATAAAACTTAACAGATATCACTATACTATAGTAGCTATAGGTAATTGAGTAGGTACGGAACTTTTTCATTGAAAAAAATTGATTGAAATTCGGTAATTACTTATACATATTTTGGAAATAATTAATTAAATAATAAAAGGAATGGTTGTGCGCTAGTCCTTCTTTATAGAAGCCAACGTAACATAATACAATATGCGCACGGTAAATAAACATAACGGCGCTTTTAGAGCCCAACCTCCTTACAGAACGCGACTCGGCATAGTGCGAGCCAGAACCAGCTTTAGTTTTGATCATTGTCAATTGTCTTTGCAATTTTTCACTGACAAATACAGAAATTAATAAAATTAACAAATTTATCTATGCTATAATACATCGTATATACATAAATAATATATAACCAAGTAGTATTATAAATATTTTAATTTAATCTTATTTCCTTTGTAAAATGTATGGCAAACGAAAAGATTTTAATTATTATACGCGTTGGTATTGTAAGCTTTTGAAGCATAAGTGAAGCACAACATTTATAGAGTAGGCGTGGTTCTTTCAATAGCTACTGGCATTTTACCAATATATCGTGGAGTCGTGGACAATAAATACTATTAGGTAGTTGAATACATACTGGCTGTTGAGGCGTTTCACGCGAAGCGGACAACGAAAAAAACTTGAGGTTGTAACATTCGTTCATATTGAACCTAATTGAACTTCTAGTATGTATGACTTTATATAACGTACTCTGTGGGTATGACTGTGAATAGACAATTTCTTAATATTTCTATTCAGCTACGCACGCGTTTTTTTAAATTGTATTAAAGAAATATAACATTGTGAGACCATGTACAATTATAGAAATGCTGTTTAAAAACAATTGTAAGTACGTCACGCACGCCACTGACAGTAACATGTAACGTATACATTAGATATATAAATACTAACTGTGTGTGAAATGAGGTTTATCATCAGCAACATATTTGGAACCTCAACTCACTATATAACTACCTCAGTACATACTTACACAGTATAAACAACGAATGAAACAACGACTTAAAGATGTTCTTATAATGATATAATATGCCCATACTGTCAATAAGTAATACGTTTATGATCTAATATATTATTAGAAAGACCCATTCTATCTTCAAAATTACTAATAATAACTATAATGTTGAATTAAAAACTATGAATGAGCTAACGTCTTGAAATATTGCATAAATATAAATGAAGATATAAAATTTTATATCTATCTAAGCAGTTTATAATATTTGGTTTATATTATTTAAATAGTGCTCATTGAACTCGATACAATATTCTTATATGTTACTATGGTTATAGAGTTATGCAGACGAAAACACGGTTATTAAAAAAAGTGGCCGCCAAAATTACCAAAAAGACAATATAATTCAAATTACATACATAGATACAGAGGTATGAATTTCAATTATATTTATTCTTTGAGTTCAGTACAACGCACGTCTTACGCACATGGTTACAGTGAACAACATGCTTTTTGCTATATATATATTTCATGCGGACGAAGATGCCAATGAAAGTCCCGTGAAAATCGATCCACCCGTTTAGGAGATAGCACTGCGGGCGAAGCCAAGGTCAACTAGGTCTTTAGACTAGTTAGTCTAAAGTAAAATAGACTAAATTATTTTTTATAATGTCTGCTATCTGCCAATGCATGTCCCGTAACAATTGGTAGAACCATTTTGGAGATAGCACTGTGAAAGAAGCCACGGTTAACAGCTAGTCTAAATTAAAAATGAGTAAATTACTTGTTATGATGTCCGCTATCTGCCGGTGAAAGTCCCAGAAAATTAGTCCAACCGTTTTGGAGATAGCATTGCAGACGAAGCCGCGTTTCAGCAGCTAGTCTAATTTAAAGTAGCCTAAGTAACCCGCTGTAATTTCTGCTATATGCCATTGAAATTCCCGTCAAAATCGGTCCAGCCGTTTCGGACATTACCTGGAACAAACAGAACCACCGACAAAAAAATTTAAAAATTGCTTTTTTTATCAGTAGCGGGTATACTTTCATATCCTATCACTAAAAAATTGTTATTTTGATATTACATACAGACACTTCATTTTTATTATATGTATAGATTTATTTCAATAATACTTACGCTTAACGCTTAAATAGGATGATGCATGGTTAATATTGAAGCATTTTAATGCGATATCTGGCAACTAAACCTGCTTAAGTAAGCGCCAGACCTCAGCGCAGAACGATATGTGTGAACATTAATCGATCTATCTCCTTAACCAGTGCAATACCCATTTTAGCATTTCTAGTATACTTTACGTCTATTTTAAGCTACGTTTTGAAATAAAAAAAGCGATCCGCCAAGTTACTATAATTTTGTTTTGAAAATTTACTTCCGGTTTTGTACATTAAAAACAAGGTTATCTTTAACTTTTATTCTATTTTCAAAAAGAACAATTAATTTTCTATATAAATCGATGCGTTTAATAATTTATTGTAAATTTGTTCTATTCGAAAAACTACTTCCAAAAAAGTCCATAACTTGACAAATAAAGATGATAGAAAAAATAAATTGTTGAAGTGAAACTTCTTTATCGACGTAGGGAGGAATTTTAGAGCATGTAAAAACGTATGTAACGTTTTTCGGTTACGCGCCATCTTAATTTCTGTACATTTTTCCGTTACGCGCCATGTTTATTTCTAAAGGTGCGCTCACAATGATCAGATTCCGTGGAATGTAAACCATATATTTCATATATCATTTTTTTTTCTCGAACTGACTACGCTATTGAACTAGCAAGGTATTAACAGCTTCACCGGACTACCGATATTTCAGTTATCATAAGCCATTAATTTCAAAAATATATAATAACTATAACAATAATAGTAATAATTGTATTATAATTAATGAAATATAATTGATGAAATGCTAAATAATCTTAAATAAATAATCTTAGTAACAATAAGGTAAAATAATTGAATTATTTGTATCCATGTTTATAATAATAAAAGCCTTTGCTTAAACTTTATCTAATTTAGCTTTATTTAACCAAATTCTGTAAAGTTGTAAATATAGTAGATCATTTTTCGAAAAATGATATTATAAAGAAGTTTCACTTCTTACGTGTGTACACTGATACACGCACGTATTTTTTTATTCACAATTATACCCACTCTTCTAGTGTAGGCTCGACGAATTAAGCTTAATATGAACGAATCTCAGAACCTCAACTTTTTTTCGCTGTCCGCTTCACGTGAAATGCCCCTGTACTCGAACCTCCGTAGATTGTCACTATTTTGCCACATGGGTGATGGTCGTGATGTAGCCGGACTAGCCTCTACCTTATATTATTAAAACTATTATACGCTACTATAACTTTTCAAGCCTTCAATGTCAAAATAGACAATTATTATCAGTTTGTATAAAAATTCAATTTATTAAATATACATATTAATTACTTCCTGTGCAATTTACAAGTATCGAAATACGATTTAAGACAATATAAGTTGCTTATGCTTTTTTTTTAATAAGGTTTCTATACAAACTAAGACTACTACTGAATTACTCATGTATACAATTAGTCTTTGCAACCACGTGAATATTTTCGAATTCATAAAAAAAAACAAAAAACACTTACTTCCGACTATAAATAATATTTAAAAAGAAGTTAGATATTCAAACTCGTCTCACGTATTACCGCCGACACCGTGTTGTCATTATACAAAAATCACTCCATAAATTAATAAACAATGCTTACAGCTTTCATAGATTAAACAATGCTTATACTACTAATAGGTAATGCTAATAGGTGGTAGAGCCACGCTGAAACTATTACTGTTTTCAGCATGAATGGGTCGGCTCGCCCGGGTTACTACCACCCTACCCACAGAACACCGACGTGAAGTAAAAGTGCTTGCATTGTTGCGTTTCGTTCGGTCAGTGAGAACGCCGGAGGACCACCTCCCTCCCTCTCACCTCCTCTCTCCCAGCCTTCTCCCCCGGTGGTCATCACTTAATATAAGGTGACCTACCTGTTCGTTTGCCTCGTATGATATGTTTAAAAAAACTAAAACATTTTTGCAATATGACTTATTTTAAACATTATTATTATTTACGACTAACTTGAAATAAATATATTGCAGATTCGACCACGACAGATTCAACAATCCACCAACGTCGGATTCAACCGTCGACTAACCTCTTTCAATTACCTTTTGTTGTTTCACAAACGTTTTCTGTTGCAGTGAGACGTGACAGCGGCCAATAGATTTCAGGTAGAAGTGTACATTAACGGCTACCCTAATAATTAATGACAGATCTCCGGAAAGTATTTCACCCAAATTAAATAGACATAAACCTTGAACGCTAGTTAGATTTTCAAATACGATCAACCCCTATTTCCAATTGTATATTATAATACACCCGAATAAGTACAAGTTACTGTGCAATATTAAGTTTCCAAATATTTTTCATTATATACTCCAAATTTTTTTACAAATTGTACGCGAAACTATATAACAATTTGATAGCAATCAGCTGTAGCAAATTTATTTCATATTGACAACAAATTTCCAGAGCAATGCTCTATTTTTTTAATAATGAATGAAGTATATTTGTGTATTTCGCGACATCAATAATTAAATTCTATTAATTTGTAATATGTAAATTATCAAATTTGTATAATTTAATAACATTATTATGAACTCTATCATACGGTGAAACCAAACAATTTGATTATTGTTGTTCTCCACATTTTTTGTGGCATTTTAACAACTGTTTGATTGTCAATTTGCAATACAATTTAATTTCACGTTTTTAAAAACAAAATCATACAAATTTTACTCAAATTAGGCCCTAACAAGGTGCTTATGATTGATTGCTCATACGTTCTGTAGGTGGTAGAGCCACAAGCTATTATTACCTGTTTTAGCATGAATGGGTCGGCTCGCCCGGGGCAGTCCACCCTGTCACAGAAAACCGACGTGAAGTAACAGTGTTGCGTTTCGTTATGTCAGTAAGAGCGCCGGAGGCCCACGTCTCCTCCTCGTCCTCTCCTCTGCTCTCCCCTTTCCCCCAAATACAGGTTGGTAATGCACTTGCGACTCTTCTGGTGTTGTTAGTGTCTATGGACGGTGGTGATCACTTAACATCACTCACTTAACATCAACAACATTCACATAAAAAAACTTAATTTGTTGTATAGCTACATTATTTTTTTCAATAACTAGCATGTACTATAAAGTTCACTATTTCATTGGTATTCTAACAGTTATTCACGTGACGTATCTTTTAAAATGGCCGACTCCATCTAAACGGGATTATGATAAAATAAAACAAACCAATTCTAATTATGAAATTTTAGTGTTTATTTTATAACTTCACGATCAAGATAGAAGTGACTTCAAAAGAATTGTTTCAAAAATGATAATACCTTGTATACGTAATCGTTAACGACAATATGACAATCATTAAATTAACTTACTTCACAATTATTTTTTTTATTTTACACAACAGAACATCATCACTAATTTATTACATTGTAGGCGCAACGTATTTGAGATTTTCATCATAATTATAAATTAAACTATGGCTATTTTCTACAATTATATTTCTTCTATATAATTAAACATGTACTTATACGTTATGATCTATTGGAATAGAAAGATTATATAAAACATTATTATAATAAAACAGCATTTTAATATATATTAAAAGTGTTCTTTAAGAGGTCTATTTAAAAATGATGATGAAAACGAACGTATTGCCTATTATTTAGTTCTAGAATAATTTTAAAAGGCAAAACAGATGCCACCCACGTTGATTTGCAAACTATTTCTACTACTTTTCACGAAATCGTCTACTGCTCGTAAAGAGGAAACGTAAATTTTAAGACGTTTTCAAATTCAAATAGTAAAAAACAACAACATAATTTTCAAGCCGAATGAACAGTCTGACATACCTATATTTAGAAAATAACTAGACAAAAGTAAAAAACAAACTACATTAGTACAATTTTAATAAATTCACATTCGATATAAAATTAACATTCTAAACCGTTCAATCGCATATTATAATACGGAATACTCCACATGCACTACATAATTTTAATATTATAAAATAATAAAAAATAGAATTGTATATTACAAAAAGAAAAAAGTTAATAAAAATAATAGTCAAGCAACGATCAATTTATTTTACCTAAATATATTTAAAAAAAAAATTTGTTAAAATATAACAATTATACAGCACGGGAACACGTGCGAAGTGGAATCCCGACACGAACGAACGAAATTCGTATATGATTAGTTTAAACATACATTGGTGTATTCATTTTACTTATCCTACTCAATTCCTATATCGTACTTAGGCATATCCGCGTGCCACTGCATGTGTCACTTTCATGCCATACCCCAGCTTACATCAACTACAGGTACTTGGGACAAATCGCACTATTACATTTTATAGATCCCTTTTCTCTTCTGTCATGATCATAACACTTAATTGAGAAAGTTTCCGAACATTATATGGCTCTTCATCAACATACATACGCTAGAGATTTAGCAAGCCACAGTGGTGTCACCTTGTGGAGAAGCCTGCGTTTTCTAAAACAAAAAAGAATACATGCGTGCAGTTCACGTGATGTAGAAGTGAAACCTTAAAAAAATTCAAAAATATTCATATAGACGATACCATAAATATTCATATACAACAAGCCACATATGACGTCTTTTCCATAGGATTCGTAACACGCAGGCACACACACTAACGCTCACACACACACACACACACACACACACACACACACACACACACACACACACACACACACACGCGCGCGCGCGCGCGCGCGCACGAACACGCACGCACGCGTACTAACACATGTGGTACAATATACAATAACGAGAACGTGAATATAAGAAACACTGTATAATGTATTTTTATCTCATTCTCTCGTATGTCAAACTTATAGATATATATGTTTGTCTCTTTTTTATATCATTTTTCATTTCATCGAGTTTCACAATAGGGCAAAAGATGTTTTCACTTTAAAGGATAGGATAGGTTTAAATTGATACCTTCGTATCGAGGTCCAAGCCAGCCCATTGGATGAAGGATGGCAGATCACGCGTCGGTAGCTCCGCCGCTAGAGCTTTAACACGCAGGTTACGATCGTCTGTTAGTAATACGACTTCACGTACACGACGTACGCTTTTCGATGAGTCGCCTCCGCCATCTTCGAGACGAATTTCTGAAACAAATATTGAAATCAACCAAACATACTAACATAAGACAAGATATTTCAATTCCAGAAAAAAATGTTTTCGCGTAAATTAATGGACAACATATTTTATAAGTTATTTAACACCACTCGTCAAAGTACTAATTTGATTTTTTTTAAAGTGTTATGTACATTTGTTTTCAGTTATAAATATTTTTAATTTCATGTGATGCAATACTTGGAACTCCTAAAACTTTCTATTATTAGTCTAGTCTAGTATTATTTTACTCTTACGTTCCAATTACCCTTTTTCATTCTACATTCAACAATGATATTAAACCAAATAAAATTCAAACTTAAATAAATCAATGAATTATGGTCGAATGTCAACCACTGGGCGCCCACTAGTACTATCTAATCGCGCGCAAAGGAAAGTTCATAAAAACTTTACGTTGGTTACTGTTGTGTACTGGTTATAGTGTATTTATCTTATACCAATTAAAACGAGAAATTATTAGTTGTTTTTTTTTTCTCGAGCTGACTACGCTATTGACCTAGCAAGGTCTTAACAGCTTCACCGAGCTACTAAGGCGAGCGCTTAAGGCACACAGCCGTATTAGTTCGTACGAACATTATTTTATTTATAGACGTCAAGGATGAGGCTAACATACTACGGTTACGTATATAAAGCAGTTGTAAGAGTGGTAGAACTCGAGGAAGATTTTTTGTCACCAATTTCTACAATATTACCAGCAACATGTTGTGGCTAATATTACAAAGTAGGTAGAAGTTAATGGTAGGGTAAGGTACATTATCATCTGAAACAGCATCCTGTGATTTACTATTACATAATTGATGACGAATGAATAATGTCTTAGAACCGAATGAATTAATATATTATTGGTTATAGGTATACTTGAGAAAACATCATCGATGCATTTACTGTCCCTGGCCATATTATTAGATGCACCATAAGATCGTATATAAAACGTTAATTATCAAGTGATACTGTACAGATGTATTGTTTTTATGAGATACAATGTATATTTACTATATTATTAATAACGTAAGTATCTGTAAAACTAATAAAACATCGTCATTATAAAAAAAAATGTATTTATTGACTCTCGAACAAAAATGAAGAAAATGTAATAAAAAGTTAATATTTTGTTGATCCACCTTTGGCTGCTATGAGAGCTTTAATTCTGCGCGGCATGCTATTTATGCAAGACTGTACTGTATTCTACATTTGAGGATGAAGATTCCAAACATGAATAATCTTTTCTAAGAGCGGAGTTATGTTTGTAATCACCACTTTAATCTCTTCTCTTTTCATGTATAAATTCATGCAAATTTCAATTCAAATTCATCTCCTGAATAAAAGTATATATCCTGAATAAGAATAAAATAAAATACTAATCAACCTTTGAATATAACGCAACTCTTTATAAACTTCGTCGAAAACATGTATTTTGTAAAAAAAAAACAATGGTGCGTCTCATAATTTGGCCAAGGACTGTATATCTTTATTATGTTTCAATGCAAAGAATATGGTTGGTAACACCCAGTGGCACACGCGGTGTTCTAACGTAGGGGGAGCAACTTAGGACTTTTGTGGTTGGTTTCTTTTTTATCCTGCAGACTCTTGGTCTGCACCTTTGTTTTGCTTACGTTTAATTTATTATATACGTCAAACATCATATCTGTGAGCAACTATTGGGATTTTTTTATTTATTATTATTATTATTTTTACTTAACTATTGGCTACTTATAACGAATTTTTAATGAGGTTATAGTCTTGGCGGAAGTTATCTATGGCGGCTGCATTTTGATTCTATATGGTTATGGGTATCCTTTGTGGTTGGTTTTGTACAACAGGTTCTGCTGTAGGCTCTAGTGATAATTTAAAGTGTGTTTACTACTCCATGCAATTATATTGTAACTAAAAAGGTATAAAGTTATCTAACGTTATCAAATTATATTTTGACAAAACAAATGGCACGAAAACGCACACATACGTAAACTGTCTTCGATAAAATGTGGAAGTAAAATGGCATATTCTCAATATCAGTGGTAAAACAGGAATAGTTATATATTGCTTAGATAAGTGGATTGATAGGGTAGCCGTCAAAAAGAAGCTAGCTAGTCAAATTATAAAAAAGACGCTGTAGAAGCCCTTATGGCGTATCTACGACTTTTTAGTTATATAGTTGCTTTAGGACGGATTTTTTTATTAGGTTATTGTCTTAATGGCGTTCGCATTTTGACACTTTATGGTTATAATGATAATTAAAAGTGTGTTTGCTAGTTCACGTGATAAGATAATATACGAACCGGTATCGGCGGCGAGGTTCGCGTGCAGGTTGAGAGCGGTCGCGAGCACGCGGTCGTCGTTGGTGACGCGCTCGTGGTCGCGTTCCGCCGTGAACGCGCGCGACGCGAGCAGCGAGCCGCGTGACGTCACGAGACGCACGCTCGCCGCGCCGCCGCCCCGCGACACCCACTCGAGAGCCGATAGCGCCGCGCCACCCACACGCGAACACTTACACAATCCTTCCAGTTCGCTCATCACTGCATGGAAGGATTTTTTTAAGTTTTTTTCTTTTTTTTTTTTTTTTTTTATCTGCGGACTCTCGGTCCGCACCATTTTTTTGCTAAAGTTTTATTTAATATGTATGTTAAAAATCGTATTTGTGAGCATCTATTGGGTAGTTTTATATATATACATATATATATTTAACTGTTTTGGACGTTATTGCCTTTATGGCGGTTTCATTCCGGTCCCCTATCGCCATCTTTAAGTTTTATTTTTCGCAACCAATCTCCTAGTAGATTATTACTGCCATTGTCGAGTAGATAAAGACATCTTTTTTTCTATTTTGTTGACATTAATCATTTGGAATTGGCAATATAAAGGGAGAGAGGGGTGATTGCAATTTGATACAATTCACTACTCACTCCCTTGACGTGTTGCATGAGCATAATATAAAAGTCACTAAGATTTATCTGTCATGATTTATGTAGATACAACTCAGAGAGTTGAGGTAATTTCATACACTGAGAAATGTTTTAAGATTAGCAATCACATGCTTGACAAAATTATCGAACGATTTGATAGCAGACTCCTTCTCCATCAAGCCCAAAAAATCGAATAGACATATACGAAGATCATCACAAAGCATTATGTGTCCTAATCTCTTCGTGCCAAGTGTTGGGCATTCTTGAAGCAAATGTTTAAAGTTTTACACAGATGTGTTACCGCACAGCTTCTGCTCCCCGGACTATAGATGAATGAAGGCACCATGGGGTTTTAGTCCGTGCAAGTCGGACATATCCCACCCTTAGCTGCCCGGCCAGGGCGGGAATCCGAAGGGATTTCCTCATGTAATAAGTGGTAGAGCCACACTCGCCCGTGGTAGTACCACCTTCTCACAGAAAACCAACCGCCGTGAAGTAATAATGCTTGCACTGTTGCGTTTCGTTCGGTCAGTGAGAGCGCCGGAGGACCACCTCTCGCCTCCCCCCCCCACTTCCCCCCCCTCTCCACTTTCCCAACCTCTCTCCCCCAAACAAGGCGGGCAACGCACTGGCGACTCGCCCGGTGTTACTAGTGTCTATGAACGGCGGTGATCACTTACCATCCGGTGACCCGACTGTTCGTTTGTCCCCTATAATATATAAAATAAAAAGTGGCAGTTATTATCGTCAATAATCTTAGAGTGATTGAGGTATATTTGTGTAGTTGTGTAGATAAAATGATTCATGAGGAAGATTTAGGTGTATAATTTGTCAAGGTTTTTTTAGGTCAAGACCCCCTAGTAATGTATATTTACCGACGAGGGGCACGGCGAGGGTGTAGGGCTGTGTCGGTGCCGCGACGACGGCCTGCAGGAGCAGCAAGTGATCGATAAAGCAGTTCGTGTCGGGCACCAACCACTTCGGTCGCACAACCACTTCCGTGATCGTCGACCCGCTGTGGAGTATCTCCTACAACATTTTAAACAAACACTATTAGTAACTAATAATTATAATACTGACCTCAGTCTCATTGCCGGGTTAAAGGCCTATTCCACGATGGAAGGTACAGGCATAATCATCACGCTAACATACCGCGTGTTGGTACGTAAATTTTGTATACCGTCGTCACATGTTAGGATTGAATTATTATAAATTACATGAAACAAGATTACAAATAACAATGTATCGTTCGATATAATAACAATAATAATGAATAACGCTCGGTTTCGGGTTTTTGGCGGGATCTTGGTATGTCATGTAGTGGATTTTATTTTTTATTCATAATCTTGTGTTACTTGACTCTATATTGTGTTAAATTGGTGGTGTTTTATGTAATATAGTTTGTTTATTGAGCATAAGTGAAGTGAATGGAAAATAATGCCACGGACCATGAATTCTGAGATGCCACAAAAACTCCATGGAAAGTTCTAACAAGATGGCCACCATCTTGTTAGTTTATTTAAATTATATCAAGAAACTTGTAATATTGATACTCACTCGACAATGGCAGTAATAACGCTCAGTTTCAAAGCAATTATAAACAGCACAAAATATGAGTAGTTACATTTGAAAATGAGCTAAATCCAATTTTAGCCGTTCCTAATATTTTATATTATTTTGCAAACGTTTTTTTCTCGATGTATAAAAAGTGAAAATCTTAAAACAATTAAACATGTTATATGAATGATTAAAATTGGATTAAGCTTATTTTAAAATGTAACGATATATAATTAACGTCTAGATATACTTTTTTACAGTCGTCAAATGAAAATACGAATCAGGAAATAATTATTATACTTGGTACTAATGTATTAAAATAAAACTAAATATGATGCTTTTTACGCAAATAATATCATAATTATATAACAAGAACTTGTTACAAGATGTAATTGATTTATTAAAATGTACGACTGATCAAGGTTATCGCATCGGTAAATATCAAAAACGTCAAACACACATTTGAATTATCGCACCGAAAACTCACTTATAGAACGCGGTAAGAACTGTACTAAATTAAAATAAATAACGATATATTTTATTTCTGACACTCAAACTTCGAGTTGATTATTACTACCATTGTCGAGTAAATAATGTTATTACAAGTTCCTGAACTAACAAGACAGTGGACGTCTCGTTAGAACTTTCCAGGGAGTTCTTGTGGCATGTCAGAATCCATGCTCTGTGGTATTACCCATCCATTTCACTGGTGCATAAATAACAAACTATATTACGTAAAACATCACCAATATTTTAAAATATAGAGTCAAATAACACACGCTTAAATATAAAATGCAATACATGGCATTCCAAGATCCAGCCAAAAACTCAAACAAAGCTACAGAACTAGAAGGAAGAGCTTTTTGTAGGTGGTAGAGCCACGCTGAAGCTATTACTGGTTTCAGTATGAATGTGTCGGCTCGCACTTGATACTAAACACCAGACCCACAGAAACACCCACGTGAAGTAATAGTGCTTCCATTGTTGCGTTTCGTTCGGTCAGTGAGAGCGCTTAAGCCCACCTACCCATTTCCCCCTCCCCCCCTCTTCTCTCACCCTAACACAAGTTGGTAACGCACTTGCGACTCCCCTGGTGTTGCTGGTGTCTATGAACGGTGCAGATCACTTAACATCAGGTGACCCACCACCGGCTCGTTTGCCTCCTATGACATAAAAAAAGGAATATTTATATACCTGCATTCGTTGTTTATGCCGTTCGAGGGTCGCATTCCTCGTCTCGAGTTGTTCCTTGCGACGCAGTAACCGACGCGTCGCTTCGTCCGCCCCTTCAGCCTCTCTATCCACACCTTCAGTCGGACTTGTCAGTCCACTTGTTACTTCAATCGTAGTATCACCCTCTTCTAATTCCTCCATCTTTAATATCATTTAAAATTATATAAATCTCAATTACAGGTCCAAAAGATATCTCAAAACGCAATAATTTTAGATGAACAAACTTTGCAAATTATCATTTACTAGCTTCTGCCCGCGACTTCGTCCGTGTGGAATGGTTACTTTAGACAAACGCTAACACGCAGCGGAAGGCCTCAAAAGAAAAAAAAACGATTTTGAAACATTCCTCATTGGTGCTCCGCTCCTATTAGTCATAGCGTTCATATACAGTGGTGGTCGTATAATTAGAAACACTACCAACGGTCCTTGACATTATGTAAGATACTACACCGTAATCGTTTTTATTTTGATATTAAACAATAAATAGGACAACAATATGTTCAACAATTTATCATTTATTAGAAAAACAATATAAATCCCACTACACAAGTGCAGTTTCAATATTACATTACGGACAAACATTTAAATCAGTTTTAAGGTATGAACAATAATATTCAACTAATTAGAAACAGCAACAAAAAAGTATAAAAAGCTATATTTTTTTAAGTATTAGTAATTAGTATTGTTATTTACGAAATAGCTACTATCCACCGCCTACCAATAGTTATAATTAATATTTAGTGGCGTATCCCTTATTTTCTATAACAGCACTGCACGACGTTGCATTGCTTCAATCAATTTCATACATTTTTCTAGGGGGATTGAATTCCAATCATTCAACAAATTCTTCATATAGTTCATTTTGGCTGGCGTTACGTTTGTTTAAGACTTTCTTTTTAAAAATATACCACAGATTTTCTGTCGGGTTTTAATTCACAACTTTTATTATTGCACATTTTGAACAAAATAAAATTCAGATTAAATTTTGAATTTACGCCAAAATAATAGAAAAGACCAAGAAAGAAATGTTATTCTCCAATTTCAAAAAAAGAACCAAGATATGGATGCTTTTTTAAAATGTTTCTAATTAGGCGTCCAAGCGACCAGTAACAGAAAAGAAACTCCTACACGTATAAGACTCATGTTGTGCTTAAAAGTAACATATGTTTTAAATTTTATGCGTTTAATGAGTTTTTTATTTGAGTGGCTATATTATTGCATGATTATTAATTATTGAATATATATATATATATATATTTTACGAACGTTTGTGCGTTGAAGTTATACTTTCTTTATTCATAAGAATTGTGTCTAATTATATGACCACCACTGTATAACCTATAACCTCCCTCGATAAATTAGCTATCTAACACTAAAATAATTATTCAAATCGGACCAGTAGTTCTTGAGATTAAAGCGTACATCCAAACAAACCATTCAGCTTTATAATATTCGTATAGATTTTAACATGGCTAAGTTTTGGACGTAAATATGTACAGAAGTTTAGAAAACATGTTACAGAATGAGCAAACAATAGAAGTAAATGGGCAACACATTAATTAGTTTATTAGAGAAAATAAGTTGTGATACGTAAAATAAACATACCAAATGTTGTAGTGGCGGGTGATTGGGCTGAGCCCTTTGTACTGCACTAGCGTAACGAGGTGGCGAATCTGCTGGATACTCTAACCGAAGAACTGGAGGTTCGACACCGACAAGGTATCTGTGACATTCAAGTGAACAAAAAATATAAAAAGGTCAATTATAATAAAGATCAAGGCATCATTAACGGTACCATTTTTATCAGTTTTACAGAAAAGTATTCAACATAATAAACCAAACAATAATCGTATAAGACATCTCAGACGTCAGTTCCAGTTATCTAAGATCGGATGACGTCAATAAAATCAATAAAAATAAATTATTTTGTCGATTTCATTGTTTCGATTGTTCGGTTTCATAGTTAGAATTATCATCTCTTAAATCTAAAATGTTTGAGTACTCAGATTTTAAATATTTATATTTGCTCTTTAAATTTCCCTGAGGACGGACACCCATAAGCCGTATCCGACCTTACAGTGCTAATTTTAATAGTAACAGCTTTTAAATATCGTCAGCAGGTAGCCAAATTAATTATCTTACAATTAGGTAATGTACATAAACTCATTACAATTGATTCATAGAATATAGAACACTAAGCTACCGAACAACATATAGGTATTCCTTCGGTCTTAATGGTTCCACTATCAAGATTTAGTTAGTAGAAATTATGTTCTTTGATTCCCAAAAATCCTCATATTAAACTATAATCTAGGTGATTTATGATTGGAACTTTACTGGTCTGACCATTCGACGACCATTACGTTTTAATTTAAAATTACTCAACGACATTATCAGTTTTATTATTATACTTATTATTTACTTTCAGATCATCAACAATCAATAAAAAGGCACAGACAACAGCGATAAAATAAGATGTAGTCCTAGTACATTTTATTGAATAAAATATCAAGATATACACATGAACAAAGAGACGAGTACCGATTAGCTAATTTTTAATAGGTCAATTAAGTGAGCTCACTCGGTTCCAAAGAATAGCAGCTTCCTAGTCCTCAGAGCATGTTCTGCCGCTTGGTGATACGTAGGGTCGGCGCGCACCCACGCGATCGCGGGTTCTATGTACATGAGCGGAGTGAACCCACCCAGAGTCGAGTCTTCACCGAGCCGTACGCATATGTAACCTGTGTATATAACACAGTACGAATGAAATCTTGATAAAGGTTATTTTAAACGATGCCTATAGTCGAATGAAAACATAATAACAACCTTAATAAAAGTATATCACAGTTCATTAGTTCATCCCAGTATTTTTTATTTTATATCATAGGAGGCAAACGAACAGGTGGGTCACCTGATGTTAAGCGATCACCGCCGTCCATAGACACTTGCAACACCATGGGAGTCGCAAGTGCGTTGCAAGCCTGTGTTACGGGAGGGAATAGGGGAAGGGAAGGGAAGGTGGGTCTTCTCCACTATAAGCAATGTTACTTCACGTCGGTTTTCTATGAGAGAGTGGTACTACCCCGGGCGAGCCGACCCATTCATGCTGAAACCAGTAATAACTTCAGCGTGGCTCTACCACTACTGGAAAGTTATTAAGATATCAAACGCAACATACAGTTTACTTAACATATGTATTTATCTTAAAACTATAAGACTCGAAACTCGATTTAAACTAATAATAGTGTTAGGTTTTACAATAAAGTCCCAAAACATATTACCGATTTGCCGGACTGTAAATTTAAGCACCATGTCAAGCGGGTTTTAGTGTCGAAAGGCTACTATAGAGTGGATCAATACGTGAACGATGGTGACGTCTGGAATTGACTCCTCTCTGTGCATCCACTAAAAACGGTATTGTAACGTATAATGTATTTGAAATATATATATATATGTTAAAAAGATGTACCCAATCGAGTTTCTTGCCGGTTCTTCTCGGTGACTGGGTTGTTTTCCGAACCGGTGGTAGTTTTGACGTTCATAAGCGCCTTATTAGGGCCTAAACTGAATTAAGTATTTTTGATTTGATTTGATTTGAATTCGGGTAAATGCAGCTGTTATCATAAATCGACCTCCAGTATAGTTTTAAATCGAAATTATGTTTGATATTAACTGATGTTCACGTAAGTCTACCAACGCCAAATTTTAAACAGGTTATTTCGGTAACATACATGACTGACCGCGTGAAATTTTAATCCGAATACCTGTATAATGTGTATATACGTATAAAAACTTACCCTCTTTCATTTCGTTTTCCAATTCTATAGTTTTATCGTCCAATGCTTCGAGAATGTTCATGAGCTTCGCGAGCCAGTCCCATGGATCGTTTTCGTTGCTGCGCACAATTTTAAATCAAACATTAACTGGATAACCAACAATATCAAATTTATTAAAAATATATACTCACTCTATATTAAAATTATCGAAAAGCGGTGGTGGATTCCATACACTACTGTGACATAACATCCAGTCGGACCACACCTGTAAGAAGAACAATAGTTTTACATAAAGGTATGAATTATTATGTTACGCTTGTAAGAAACATTTTGCAAGTTATCAAAAACATGTACACTGACTCATTCTGTATCGCTTAGTAACTGTACTAAGGAAATAATCAAAAAGTATTCATTCTGATCATGAAACTTGAAGCACAGATGTCAAATGCCGCATCGATTAGTGTAGGCTTGAATTTCACAATGAGGCCAGCTTTTGGTAAGAGCGTCAAAAACAATAGTATTGAGATATGCATGTCCTAGATCTCATCTTGCTTAGAACTATCCTAAAGTCAAAAATTCAGCCTCGAGAGTCCTATAATTGTTAACTCTAACTTTTTATATAACTTTTCGATTCATAAACTTTTATGGCCGGTTTCTGAGGTACTTTAATTGTAGTTTATCTGTACAATAGCGTTATCAGTTCGATAACTTGTCAAATTGCGTTTTTAAACACACAATTATACGATAAATGTCAGTAAAACTCAACTTGTTAGTTTATCTTATGGATTACTTTGTTGAGTCAATAACTATTGGTAGTTTAACCGACTATCTCAGAAACCGGGCATTAATAAGTTATATAAACTTTTATTTTATACTAAAGAAACCATTATTGTAATAAGTTATAGTAATAAAACTCCAGTAAATACTACTACTACGATAGCCTCTTCTAGCAAAACTGGACGGACTCCATATGAAGGCCACAACGTGTTAACTAAAACGAAAATTGATAACTGTTCCAGTTAGAAAGCAACATGAAAAAATAATTATCTTTGTTGATAAAGACACATTTGTAAGTGCTCGACTAGGTTTTAATTCTGTAAGTTCTTGGTTACGTACAAATCAACTCACATTGAGTACGGATAAAACAACATAACCTTCAATAATTATATAATAAAGCCACTGGAGATTTATCAATGCAACAGTCGTAATATAAAAAAAAACTCATTTTTAAACGGTTACATTCTTAAAATTACAAGAACACAGAAGGACTATTAAGCATCAGTTTTAAAAAATAAACTGGGTTAGTTCAAAGGATATACTTTTTAACTTAAAATATAATCCACTAATTATTAACGCAAAACTAACACATGTCTCAAACATTATTGTCTCGCATACTCACACATTTTCAATTAAATCGCCTATAGTTTTTATTTATTAGACATTTTTAAGTCCCTGTTATTGTAGTACTTGTTATAAAAAATTGTGATATCTGCGATACGGTTTGTTACGAATGCAGATACTCACTCACATTGACTTGGAACATAAAAACATTATTAATATCAACATTTCACTGATACAATAAAAATAACATAACACAGTAGACTATGTACGTTATATAAATATTAGTAAATTAAATGATTATATATATATTTTTTTTTATATCATAAGTGGCAAACGAACAGGTGGGTCACCTGATGTTAAGTGATCACCACCGTCCATGGACACTAACAACACCAGAGGGGTCGCCAGTGCGTTGTCACCCTTTGGAAAGAAGGGTTAGAGGAGGGAGAGGGAGACGAGAGAGGAGAGGGGAGAAGGATTAGAGGAGGGAGAGGGAGACGAGAGAGGAGAGGGGAGGGGAGATGGACCTCCGGCGCTCTCACTGACCGAACGAAACGCAACAATGCAATCACTGTTACTTCACGTCGGTTTTCTATGAGAGGGTGGTACTACCCCGGACGAGCCGACCCATTCATGCTGAAACCAGTAATAGCTTCAGCGTGGCTCTACCATCATAAAATATAATAAAAGTTATAAAAGAGTTATAATTACATTTGTATAGAAAATAGAGTCTAAATTATACCTTTATAGCTGGTAGCAGCAGCAAGGCGTCTGTGTAATGTTGCGAATTAATCGGTTCTGGTAGAAGCGCACAGCATCGCTCAACAAGTGCGCCAAACATGAGAATAGACACACCGAGGGCGCATTCCAGCCATGCAGAACGCTCCCCTCCTGAATTTTCACCTGTTAACGACAGGTTTTCACATCGATTATTTTGCCTTTGGCCTGCCTACCATACGCCTCTGTTCAGTCTTCCTGGTTAATTTCTCAACTAGTAATTATAAGTAACGTTCATGTGTATACGGTTTAAAAGTCACTCGCGCGTAAGTGGGATAGTACCTAATTTGTTTTAATTAATAAACCACAGGCTGCGACGACCACTTATAAACAGTTGTACGGTACGCCTGTTTACTTACTATATTAATACCATAAAAGAATGTGTATGCTTTAATGTATTAATTTCCACTCTGATCTCTTCTTTAGGATTAAAGTTGCGGAGGAAATCAGTGTTTCAGTGAATACAAAGATGCATAATTTCAGTGGTGATGTAATTTTCATAAATTAAATAAATAATAATAAAAAATCTGTACATTCCACAAATTGTTAGTTTGTTGCTGTTATTAACATACAATTTATTAACATTAGTTTTCGTGGACCCTTCTTCAGGTCAAGATAATCCGCCTTTAGAGAAAGCCACGTGACTCGGCTTTTTACAGCGTCCATATTTTAATTTTTTTTTAATATATATATTTAGATTTATTTTTATATATAATTAATTAATTAGTATATATTGGTTAATACGACAATGTATAAAACCAAAAACCGGCCGTATATTATGTTAATGTCTTGTTAAAGGCAAAATTTCAATTATTTAAACTTACTTCACTTAAATTATCCACAAATGTGGTTATACTTAATAAGAGAAATACAAGTCGGCTTAAGTACGCAAAACCAGTTCAAGTAATACGATAAAAACCATAATGACCCTTTATATCGTAAATGAAGATACAGATATCATCTTTTGGCAAAGATATAGAAAAATACAGACACGGACGATTATAAGCTGTAATTGGAATTCAATTTAATAAAATTACATTTGAAATTTGTGAAACCTAAATATATCGCAAACTATACATATACTATTAAAATAGAATAATACCATTGTATTTGTAGGGTAAAACCGCTACGAGACGAAACATTTTAAAAACTCAAATAACGTTACGTTGAAATTTAACCATCGGACAAATTTAGTTTCACTTAATTGAAAGGACTAAAGCTTAAAATGCGCTATAATTTTTATCGAATTCGATACATAATTTTAAACAGAGTCTTCGCAATTCCTTTCAAAGAAGTAAACAAGAAAACAATTCCTTTATAAATCTTTCATAAATAAATTATGTATTGCGCTTGGCTACTTACTAAACTTAACAGTAAATTCACTTTGCCTTTTCTAATAATTAATCGTAAAAGAAAGTTTTATCGATAAAAGCATATTAAATTACTACCGCGTTTTCCCTAGTATGGATCTACTAGTTTTCACAAAATATTGAAAAATATTAAATTTCATTAAATTAATTTTTAAATAAAAAAATTAATAATACAATTTTTCCAAGTCAAAGTTTTTTTATTTTTTATTATTAATAATACTTATTATGGGTATTATTACTCGAGGGCTATCACAGATACTCGAATGAGTAGCGGTTTAACCAACACTGAAAATATGAAGGTTTTTAACCATACTTCACTCAAATAAAAAAATCTTATACATTTTTAAAAGGGTGACGTAAACCAAATATTTCAGTGACCGCGTTACAAATGGCTGTTTAATGGAATGCGAGGAACAATTAGATAGACACCTACTGTACTCTATCTTATATAGTAGAAGTGTTAATAAATTAAAAAGTATAACAATATGTTTTAAATATCACTACATAGTATAAAACAAAGTCGCTTTCTCAGTCCCTACATCACTATGTATGCTTAAATCTTTAAAACTACGCAACGGATTTCAATGCGGTTTTTTTAATAGATAGAGTGATTGGAGAGGAAGGTTTATATGTATAATAACATCCATTAAATAGTGGAAAAATACTGTTATTTTTGAAGTTTCTAATGTGATGTCGTAAATAATTATATAACCGATTCGATGCAGACGCAGTAGCACGGGTCAGCTAGTAAAAAATAAAGTACTATATAATTTGTTTCGAATTAGTACACTTCTAGTAAAAAGCAATACATTTCTTGTAAATTGTCGGTTTTATATAACAACTAGCGGGCCCGGCGGACGTTGTCCCGCTCTGATAATAAAAAAACCTTGACATATTATATACGTATAACCTTCCCCATGAATCCGTTCAGTAGTTTTTGAGTTTATCGGGAACATACATGGCAGAGAACTGTGTTTTATACTTACCATGTAATGCTATAAATTTTATTAGTCCGAGCATCGTTCGCTCATATTCGATCATTAAACAATAAATCATAAATAGCTCCAATCCATCACGATAGACGTCTAATACATCAGTGTTGAAAAAAAGCAATTTCTTTTCTCCGAAGACTAAAATTGTCTCGATTGTCCCGATAACTTTACATACAAGTTTAACGGAGGCGACTACCGTTGAAACCTGTCTCTCGACGATCGCGCCGTTATTTTTGGTTTGTTTTTATTTATTCCTTTGGCCATAATTACTAAGGATTACACGTGCTGCTACATATATATGCAACCGCAAATCGAAACACACGTTACGTAGAAAGGAGGCCTGCACTCAAATGTAGCTGCTATAACGCAGCGATAAAAAAATACATACCTACAAGAATTCGCACTTTCGATTATGTACAATCATTTTGTCGAAATATTTAAAATGCAATGTACAACTATAAATCCTAATATTTATGTTTACTCGGTAAACAAAAATAGTTTTTTTTTAAGTGATACTCCTTTATCGACGCAGGGAAGAATTTTAGAGCATGTAAAAACGTATGCAACGTTTTTCGGTTACGCGCCATCTTAATTTCTGTACATTTTTCCGTTACGCGCCATGTTTATTTCTAAAGGTGCGCTCACAATGATCAGATTCCGTGGAATTATTTGTATCCATATTTATAATAATAAGCCTTTTGCTTTAGCTAATTTAGCTTTATTTAACCAATTTCTGTAAAGTTGTAAATATAGTAGATCATTTTTCGAAAAATGATGTCATAAAGAAGTTTCACTTGTTACGCGTGTACACTGATACACGCACGTATTTTTTTTAATATAGCAATGTCTTTATTGCTTGTACAATGAGATCAATCAGAACCATCCAATTCGTCAGTTCGAATCACTATGCTACGTAAAATGAAATAAGATTAATTTATAATTATGTTATGCAATAATTCAAATAATGAGAGCTCAAATAAAAACCAAACGTCGTTGGAATACACAATTATTGATTCAAACCACTAGACAAAAAAGTAGGTATAAAAAGTACACAGTATGTACAGGTTGTATATACAAATAAACACAAGATGTAAACATATAAAAAACTCTAAACACGCATTCTTATCCTACTTGTAAACAACGTGTATAGAACAACGCAATATAAGTTTAAAAAAAACAGGTGAGCATGTCTCGTAAACCTCACGTAGAGACAATATTACTTTATTGATTAACCTAGAGTTAAAATAAGTCGAACTGGTTATTGTTATAATTAGGGCTATAGTTGAAATGAAAAAATAACAGCTAAATAGATATAAACAATTTTTTCCTTAAACCATACCGACATTTTCTTATTATTAATCATTAATTCTTAAAAACGCACTTATCTCCGATCATTCTTAGAATTGTAAAAGCCGAACGCCAAGGGCTTGCCGAACGATGCAATAATAATTAAGGGCCTTGTACGCCATAATTTATCTATAATAATTCAAAATATGATTATAAGTAATAGCGTAAAAGAGTCGCGGTCACAGTGCCGTCGCAAAGTCAGTTTATTGAACCTGTCTCCAACAAATGCACTTATGTGATGTACATACAAGAGACTCGAGCCACAGTAAAAGCCACTCAACCAGTACCGAAACATCGTATTGATCGTTTGACGTCTAAAATTTGAGCACTTGGTATATTGCAGCATTACTATAGCGAAACTTTTCGTATATTTTCGAAATTTGAGAAACTAATTATTGACGTAAAAAATAACACCGCAAAGGCACTTGTAGAGTATTGTTTAAAGTCAGCCAAAACTTAGGTTATTTAACCAAAAGTTTGCTTTTGTTAGCACATAATAAAGGTTTTTTAATAGCCTAGTTAAAGGTTTAAACACATTGGGATATCGAACCGATATCTGTTTGATCAAAATTCTGGATATGCCATCTCTTTTAACTTTTACTTTAATTACTTACACTACCATACGAAGATGATGACTGTTGGGTTTAGAAACTAACAAAGAAAGTAATTTACAAGAGAGACCCTTATATAACAAAGTTAGTACTAAAAATGTTGTTTTGAAAATTTGTACCTTCGGCAGGTAAAAAAATAGGGGATTAAAAATATAATGATTCCCCAGTAAATGTTGCCGATGAAAAATCACATTGGACATACGGTACGTTCTACCATATTATTTCAATACATTTCGGAACACCTGCAACACTGGTACACTGTGGGCGAACGCAACCGCACTGATGGGTGTTTGGGTGCATTGACCTCTGATAACTTGTAATTCGTAATTACAAACTTTTACTGCGCCCGGACCCCGGAGCCGGAGAAAATAACCACATTTACAATTATATTTTATTGTATATAGAATATTAAACTTGTACACAGAATGGACTTGAGTGTGTAATAAAATTATAATTTGGTTATTTAATTACATTTCAAAACATTACAACCACAGTTTAGTCATTTGAAAAGGAAAAACTCATGCGATAATTTGCACAAATAACTTATTACAGTATTAGTAGCTTCACCCACCTAAATTAAAACAATACAAAAGTTATGTAGTATGAGAAGACGACAGAAAGTTCGCAGAACGGGGAGGAAGGAGGATAAAATTAAATACAACCGGTGTTATTATAAAAATAATTAAATACGTATTGAACCCTGGCTTTACAAAGGTCTCATATTAAATGCACCGCGGTCGCTTAATATTCGCCATCTTGCTCTTTTGTCTCGCTTTAGTTACGTTAGGTTCGACTTGTGAAAAGAATAACGCGAACTTGCCTCGGGCGAGCGCGGTGCATTTATTAGGAAACTCTTTTAAACCAAGTATTTAATACGTATTTAACTTTGTTGTAATAGCACGGAACATATTTTATACTTTTCGATATATTCCGTCTTAACCTTCAGACACTTCTCAGATCTTACAAATAAGTTACTGATACATTAAAAAAAATGTTATGTTATTTGTGTAAGACAGCCATTGTTAATACATATGAGTTTTGTAAACGGACACGTTGTCGTTTAAAAGGAACAAATCTCGATCCCACTTTCCCCTTCTTTTAACTTTAATGGCATCTTCTAAGTTTTCTAATAGTGTAGGATTTGCTTATGATAATGACACTATTATCTTTATAATCGATCAATAACATAAATTTTGAAATCCACAAAGAAGCGACACCTTTTTTTTTTTTTATCGTGGGGAAATCCCTTATGGATACGCCACCCCCTCCGGGGGAGAGGGTGGGTTATGTCTGACTCGCACAGACTAAAACCCCACGGTGTACCGACAGACCGTTTTGTGGGGGCGGCAAGGGATCGAACAAGCTAATCAACCTTGTAGAGCCGCCCCCACAGTCCACCCGGCGGAAGGTGGCCGCCGGGCTCCTACCTATAGAGGAGCAGACCGGGCACACACCGGCTGCCCCCCCTCGTCCGCCGGACCTGTGCAATGAGGAAATGGGCCCCCCGGCCCATCCCCTCAGGTCCGGCTACGGTGGCAGGAGGAGTTGGGCAAAGCGCCGCCTCCTCCTGCCGGTCCT